>JAOWCC010000853.1:6718944-7086444 GCA_030867875.1 Actinernus sp. WN-2022 | reverse complement strand
TTTGTTAAGAGAACAATACAAGGGCCTTGACCATTTTAGCATATCTTAATAATTACTACTTAGCCATAGTTATTTTTATTAGTGTAACTCATAGTATATATTATTAGAATATCATATTGTTAATATTCTAAATTTAGCTTATTTATTCATAATATTTATTATTCATTGTATTAATATATATAGTTGACTTTATAGCTTTTATCTATTTTAGTGTTGGCAGCTTTATATAGCACTCAGTAGAACTTACATTTGCATAGTTTTGTAACATATTTTAATATATTAAGAGGGCCACTAGTTTATCAGTCTGTGACTGTAAAGTGTTTAAACCCTCGTTAAATAAAGTTATTATTATATTATTTATTATTATGTTTCTTCGATTTTCACGAATTTGAAGAAGCTATAAATCGGCTCAAAACAACCTTCCCATTCGCACTTGAAATCAACAGCAAACACAAAATCACCACTCAGTCGTTACAGTACCTTCTTTAATCTTTCCAACCACCAGGTTTTGTTGGCACAAAACACACCAAGCGACTGTAAACCGCGCTATTCTTCTCACTGCATTTTTCTCCACCACCTTCTCCTGTACCTACCTCCAATTGCATGCTGGGTAATGGACAAATATTCCACAAGGGATTCCTCCCTCTAGGACTCCGGTAGGTTTTTTTTAGAAGTCTTTTACCCCTACAACCAAGAGCGGTGATTTGGACTCAAGCCGTTGCTTTAAAGTGACAAAAGCACATCCTAATAGGTTGAGCAGGGGTAAAAGACTGCCAACTGCAGGATTTCAAGGATTTCATTGAAGAATTTTTTCCTGTGTCTGAAAGCACAAACACAACGGAAAAACCCTGTGTATTTCTTTGTGGTGCAGGTCTAAAAAGAGGAAATACGTTTTGAAGGTCGAAAAATAGCCGATTCTCCGCTGATAACGCTAGTTTGTGTGGCGGCTCAATTCAGTGCTATTTTCCCCGTATCGTACGTCATGCATACCAAGGAAAAACAACTACAGGGTGTAAAGAAAGTCTTGGTCCACTTTTGTTATTGACATTTTGAGATATATATAACACAAAATGAATTTATATTAAGCCACAACTTAGATACTTTAATTAGGTTAAATAGAGGAGTGTGTTAACGCATGACGTCATACCTGCAACATCATGCAACATGGTCAGCGGTTATATGTACGATTTCAAGATGGTGGCTTCCTTGGATAAAGAAGTAAATTTTACACGTGAAAATATTCTTAAATTCAAGAGAGAAGTGAAGTTGCTACTCTTCATGAGCTTGGATATTCTATGTTCTCTCTTGCAAAGAAGTTTGATCGCAGCAAAAACTGGGTGAAGTACTGGATTCGCAGGGTAAAGAAGGGAGACACTCTGAGTGACACATCTAGACAGGGAAGGCTTCCAAGACTCAGGAATACAATGAAAAAGAAAATAGACAAGATAAAGTACAAGCGAGGAAATGCTACACGAAAATGTGCTGACAAGCTAACTGCTAATGGTATTCACATCTCACACACTACAATCAACAACTACTTGAGAAAGGAAAAGGGCTGGAAACCTATGAAAAGGAAACGCAGATCGCTCTTAACCAGTAAACAAAGACACAAGCGCATGAAATTTGTGAGAAAACACAAAAAGCATGACAGAAATGGACTGGGAAAACTATGTATTCTCTTTATTCTCGTTTTACCTTTTTAACAAGCCTAATGAAATTTGTGAGAAAACTGAATGATATAGAATGATATAGTATGGGGATCCCAAGAATCACAGGTGTCAGATGCACCCCAAGTAAAGAATAGTGCTTTTGTGATGGTATGGGGAGCAACGTCTGCAACAGCATTAACAAAGTTACCCTTCATTCCAGTCGGCCAAACCATTACAGCCAAGTACTACTTGAAGAGGTTCTTGAGTAAGTGTTAAAACCAGCAACAAAGCGAACAAGATCTTATGGGCGCATTGATGAACGCAAACTGATTGCTAACCGTAACAACCTTGTTTACCAACAGGATGTAGATCCTGCTCATACCTCAAAGGCTGCACAAATGTGGTGTAGAGATGAGCTACCTGGATTTATAGAGAAAGGAGACTGGCCAGGGAACTCTGCAGATTTGAATCCAATAGAAAATCTGTGGTCCATATTGAAGCAACAGGTTTATAAGACCAAGGCACCTAAAACCATGGTTCAGTTAAAGGCCCACCTTATAAATGCCTGGAGATCAATATCACAAGACACCCTTCTTTCCTTGGTGCTTTCCATGCGAAACATAATTAAACGCATTCTGAGAGGAAAAGGAGGCCACTCCGGATATTGACTGAGAATTTCAGGTCGATCGGAAAAGTATTCAGAATTTTATGTTTACCATAAAAATGGACCAAAGAAAGCACAATAGTGCGCAGTTATGATTCGTTAGTCCATCTATTCAAAGCCGAAAACAACATGACAAAACTAATGTATTTCCCGTATAGTACGTCACAGATTAGAGGAATTGAGCCGACTGTACTTTGCGGCGGTTGGGAGGAAGATTTGCAGATTTTCTTTCCTTTGACGCAAAACACAGTAAAATAAATTTTGGTATGTTTCTTTTCATGTTTAGATCTACTCATTGAGCTAAAGTTGATTTTAGGGTTCAGTTCTCCTTTAAGATTCAATTTTAGAATTCATTACGTATTAATTATTAGATATCACGTCACATATATTATCCTAGCTATTAGTTAATGTTATTTATTGGGACTAACAGTAAGCTAATTGTAGTGTTAAGTTATATTAAACATTCTTTTTACTAAATTGTGTGTGGTTCACTGGAAGTGGTACACGGAGGGAGTTTTTTTTTTCGGTGGACACAGGGAGCCCAAAACGTGGCGCGGAACGTCACACTGATGCCATGTTTACTCACTTCTTACCATGTGACCTCGAAGGTAAAGAGGTCTATTGAAGTCATATTTTCGGCAACGTCATTATAACGTCATACTTTTGTATACATGCTCTTACATAATGATGAAATGCGCTAGTGTCACATTATTTTCTTTTCTTGATTTTTTAACAATAGACAGCCTTATTTAGGTACGACTCCTGACGTCACTAAATATGACGTCATAGCAACAGTCATTCCTCTAACTTTTGCTGTAGTAGTCGTAGAACGTTCAACGTAGTCTGTTTGTAACGTTTATTACAGGGGGAATTTCACCAAAAAAGGAGGAATCACTTATGACGTCACAACAACGTCATGATACTAACATAAAGCACCTAAATATGTAGTTTCATCTTGTAAACAACTTACCAACATTTCTTCAAATTGGGACTTTAAGTAAAGAAATGGTATTAATTTTAATTATTATTTGGCCACGCCCACTGATGCCGATTTTGACGTTCTTTATGCATGACGTGTGCACTCAATCAGAAGCCTCTGACAAAGCTTTCCACCGGTCGTGAGGCAATATGCTCTGCGGAATAATAGTTTTCCATAACCTTCTGCTCTCGCACTTTATGTCTGCATTAGCCAATCAGCGCAGTTGCTCTCACATTGCCGATAGTTCAGTGGTAAAATAATTAAATTCCCGACAATCTCAAAAGGCGGTGAAGCATACGTTAGGAAATTTCCCTAAAAATAATGTGACATTGTCCACGTTTTCTCCGTTGAATCTATGAGATCGATGGCATGTTATGGCGCTATGCAAACATTTACAGTAGTCCCTGTTTATTCGGTTGTCATAAGAACTTACTTGAACGATTCTTCTGTGCTGTCACGGTTGTCGTCAACACCAAATATAGTGTCGTGATGAACCAGTTACGCCACCTCATGTTTCTGAGCAGGTTCTATGAATATAGGAAACATTGATTTAATTCGTTTTATTTTCATACCAGGAAGAGAAGCAGTACCTAAACATTCAACATTACTCGATTGATATCGGGAAAGCAACATAAAATGCCTTCCCAAGATATCCGGCAACTACTCGTTGGAATCTTAGTTCCTTTCTCTTTTTTGAACGCTCTTACACTCTCAGTTAACATGCATCTTATTATTTACTTGACGCATCATCATGAACGTTTTCAATACATGTATTTTATCGTACAGTTATCTTGTATTTTGTGGATAAGAAAAGTGTCGTTGTATTACACGTCATAGGTATGGCTTCATAAAATGGCTAATGCACTTATCAATTGAACCCCCCTCCCTCCCCGGGACTAGGTGGGGATTTGATTTGAAAAAGTCCTCAATGAAAGTAACCCCAGTCAAACGGGACCAAATCTTCACTTCTACTGAAGTGCAGGTGTGTGCACGACACGTTGAGCAGCGGACCGGTATATCTGTACCAACTCTACTATGATCCGAGTAACTTGTTTAGATTTGAATCCCTTAATTGGGAGTTCTGACATGGAAGGGGGTAAAGTGCACCGTCGGCCTCCATTGATACCAGTCTGTTAGACTGAAGGGCCGAGGCTACCGATGTTAAATAGAAGGACTATACATCACTTCACTTCACTTTACAACAATTTTCTTTCTTGCCTGGTGTATTTTCATATCACTAATTAAAAACTAAAGGGAATATGCATGCTATCTGCGGCTTTATTGTTGAAAGTTATCATGTTTAATGAAGCACAAAGAAAATACTGGCGTAGATGTACGCGTAGCCTGCGAGTAGGCCTGTTCGCAGGCTAGTGTGGATGGGTATTTGAAAGACTGTTTAACTAGTTTGATTGCACGTAGGGCAGAACTCATTTCCCCTCAGACTGCTTTCTCTCCTGTAGCCTAACACGCTGCAAGTGGCCGGAACAACTCTCGCATCCTGGATTGTCACATGCAATCATTGCACCTACTTCATCTGGTGTCTGACGCAAACAGAACAGCTGGAACCGATTTTTGAGCAAACCACGCTGGAACTTTGATGGTCCAGTTGCTGAATTAAAAGATATTGTATTTCTCTATGGTATATGGCTTTTGGATAGAAACGAAAAAGACGGCTAAAATCTAACTGACGATAACCAACCAAAGATGAACTGGGCTCCAGTTAAATCCCCACCCCTCTCAATAACTTTGAAAGTGCATCTACTTGAGGCAAATCAAATTAAATCCCTGACCCCTGGGGCCACAAAAACTGGTCAATCACCATCAAATCCACCACACATCCTAACCACCTGTTGGGATTTCAATTGATAAGTGCAAATGTCACTAAAGCACATTAATGGCAGCACATTTTCCGCTGACATACACGTAATTAACACATCTCATTCAGGCTCATTGGCATTTTGTGTTCTAAGTGAGGTTAGAACCTTCTTCAGAAAACCAACATAGTTTGGAAAACTGTTAAATAAACGCTACAAATAGATATACAAACAGTTTGGAAGTGTAAATAATATTCTCAACTGTAATTAAATAATTTTCTCAAATTTAAATACTTTTCTCAAGTGTAAATAATTTGAAGTGCAAATAATTTAAGGCAGGGTAAATAGTTTTTCCAAATGTAAATACTTTTTTCAAGTGTAAATCAAGTGCAAATGATGTTCTCAAGTAAGTATAAACACTTTTTCTCAAATAAAAATAGTTGGGGCTAGTGTAAATAATATTCTCAAGTGTAAATATATTTTCCCAAGTGTAACTATTTGTTTTGAAGTGTAAATAATTTCCTGGAGTATAAATACTCTTCTCAAGCGTAAATACTTTTTGTTAAGACTGTATCTATTTTTTCTCAAGTGTAAATTATTTTGTCAAATGTAGACACGGTTTCTCAAGTATAAAAAGTTTTGTTAAGTGTAAATAATTTACTCATTGTATGGAGTGCAAATAATTTCATATACCAAAAGGCACAAATGAAAACGTATGACAGACATATATGTCTGACACATATGACAAACATGAAAACAAAGGCTAGCAAATATTATATGTTTGGAATATATGATTTTGTCAATTTCATATGTTTTGAAAGCATATAACTGAATTGGTCATATGTTTTTAAAGCATGAGTGAATTGGTCATATGTTAAAAAAAATAACAACTGATATGGTGTTCTGTGGGATAAATATGACAAACATGAAAACAGAGAAATTAAAGACTGAGAACATACATAATAAAATTAGATTTATTAGATATACGTTTCATCACTTGGATTGGTCATTAAGCCTATGCTAAGGTACGTGGCCAGAAATGCCATATGTAGTATAACAATTTATAGTCTGATTCACAAAGAGTCCAACTGAAACTACTATAATTGATTTGTAATAATATTGACTTTAACTTTTGTTTTTGGATGTTTCAATAACATTGGACTCTGCATAATAGTTCCTCGCCTTGATCTCTATCGGGCCCGAACCAGGACACAGATATTACAAGTCGTCGCACTATAAATTTCACTCCTTTATCTTGATAACAACAACAGCGGATTACAAACGCACGTTGAAAACTAGAACGAATAAACAAAGACATAAATTCAATGAATTACAAACTGAAATTGTGCCCAAAACTGACTCCTGGAGTAAATGAACGTCTTAACTTACAATTCTGCGCGGCTGGGCGAGACAATAGTAGAACAAAAGAGTTAACAAAAGGGTAGCCCAAAGTGGCTCTGTAATGCATGCATTCAAGAATCTCAGACCATGTGCCGTTAATATGACTTTCGGCCACAGGCAGCCCGCTCGCAATGTCAAACGAAAACAGTTTTCAAATATCAAAACAGGCCCAAACACTCTCATTGGAATCAGCATTCTTCAGTTTCATCTGCCTGCTTTATTGTTCTACAAAATACAAATGTACACTTTATAGATTACCAACCAGGCATGTTCATGAGGTCAAGATATTCATAAATCGGAGCTGTTGTTTTTGGCTTTTTCCAGATGCATCTACATGCACATAGTTATAATACTACTTATATTATTTACAAGCTGTAGCTGTTTCCCCACACATATTGTAAATTCCTAAAATAATCTCAAATTATGGCTGTAGTACTTTCCCAAAAAATTAACTAAAGGAAACAGTGAAATGATCAAAATTAGGGGTGTGGCTTAAATATAAGTGGTAAACTATGGTATAATGTGCATTGATTCCAAGCCAAAGCCAGGACTCGTATTTCGAAAGATTAAGAAAAGATTGAGACCACCTATGCTTTGGAAACAACTGCACTTAAGCTACACGTATCAGAATACTCCATTTACACTTATGGACCACATGAGAAATATATACATGTACATTATTTAACAAATAAAAGATGGTTCTCCTTGTTATATAACAAAATAATGCACGCTCGAGGTCTTTAAAAACTGCTTTAGAACGCGTGTAAAAATCTAAAAGCATGCAAACTGACGACAGCGAAAACCCCATTTTAATGTAGTTGACTTGTTTACAACTTTTTTCGTCGCTGATTGGTTCAATTGTGAGAGCTTGACATTGACGATCTGAAAGCTCGTTTCTTATTGGATGAAGCAATCTGCTAAGAATAGAACATGTCAATCGATAAAAGTGAAAGACAAAAATTGCAAGAGCCGGCAAATGTAATGGTTGTAATATTGTCATCTGGTCAAAACTGTTGCAGGAAACAAAGTGCTTCCTTTTTACGATTTCTGGTTAGCACAGGCCTAGGAGTGGATAATCTGAAGAATCAACCATGTTCATCCTGTTTATCAATGACCTTCCTCTTCATGTGAAATCCGCGGATGTTGATGTTGATTTGTATGCTGACGATACTACTCTGACTTCCTCTGCCGATGTCAAATCAGACGTGCAACTACGGAACTCACTAAGTAACTCGCTGGTAGATGTGGAGAACTGGGCACATTCCAATAAATTGCCTCTCAACGAGACGAAGACGAAGTCAATCCTCATCACTGGAAAGCGCTTGAAAGATAAAATGAGGCCCGAAGACCTACAACTCAATTTGGTGACGGCTAACGGCTATGTTCATGCTTTCGTACTTACCAACACATTTTATTCTCTCCCCGACAGCATGCTTTTCACACAGCAACAGAGCAACACTGCGAACACTCTGATCCACACAAGCCGATTAGTAACCTACCTATTGAGGGCCACAAGGTTATTAGTGTTATACACTGAAGCTGCCATCACGTTCGTGATTCACTTATATTTAATGTTTATTCATAGACCAGATTCACTGTCTGAACGATTTACCCAGCAACAACAACTCAACCAGTGTTCTGTGAGAGCTCAGTGTGTGTAGGGTTACTGATATGAAATTATAAACAACTATGACAGTACCTTTTTGATCACTTTATACTTGTAAATGTTTTGACAGTACGACATTTTGCTTTACTAGCCGCTGAAAGAACTATGCAAAGGAGCCAACAACAGCACCGACACACGCTAAATAGGCTTGAATTCCATGGTTGTTCATGACGATGATCCGCTGCCAAGCAAACGAGCAGCCTCGGTAGTTATATTCCTTGCAAAGAACTCTGTTGTTCGCATTCGGCTTCTGGGAATTGCAACTAATTTATACATCGTGAAACGGCTATCTGCTACGTCATCAGTATAGAATGTTCTGCCTTGCTGCCCAGACGTAGGGAGCGATAAGAGTCGGCTGGTTTCCCAGGCTAGTGTAAATGGTTTTGCCAACTTGAGAAAATTATTTATACTCCAATGAATTATTTACACTTCAAATAACTGTTTACACTTCAGAAAATTATTGACACTTGAGAAAACATATTTACAATAGGCTTGAGTTAGGTTGGAAAGGCAAATAATTACTTTGCATTGAATCTCTGCTTTCATTATTAATGAATAATGTTAAGTAATAGTCTTGCTAAGAACTAGGTAGTCAACCGTCAAGGAATGCAGAAATGTGCTAATTGTGGTATTGTTTCAATCGTCCACCTCATTGGCTTAGAAAATGTTTTGAAACATGTGGTTGTTCAGTACCTAAATTCAACCTCTGTTTAATTTCGGCCCTCATTTCATTTTAACATTGTCAAATTCTTCATATTTTGACCACTAAACAACCCTGTTTAACTTTTGACCCCTGATGAGAAGGATTAAACAGCCAGTCTTACTTTCGTGTTCAACACTCGTTATGACAATTCCAAATGAGCTCATTTAATTACTCCACTTAGTCATACCATACCTTTATGCTTTTATGAAAGCCTTATGCTTTTATAACACAAGCGCCCTTCACCTGTTGTTTCTGAAGTTAGATGTTTCATTCATAATTATTATGATAAATTCTAATCGGCGTATATTCGTGTTTGTTACACGCTGTTTCCTGTTTCACGGATTGTTAGGTATTTTGCAAAAAAAGTCATTGTCTAGCTTAGGCGTAAGTCAAACATATTACCTCTCAATTTAAACTAAATACACTGTGGTTTTAAATTTAAAATTTTAACCGGGCTTGGTTCATAACCTATTGACTTTGTAGATGGCCGTATATTTGTCATTTTTAGCTACATGTCATATTATACGCCATACCATACATAGAGAAAATAAACTTGTGGTAGTCAATTGTGGGTAGGAGGAAGGAAAAGGAAGATGGGAAAATAGAGCAAGGGTAGAGTATGCGGGGCACTTTTGTGGGTACGTAAGGGATGTAAGGAAAATTTTAAATAAAGTAAAATTAAGGTAATAGGTAAATAAATAAGTAAATTAATTAATTAAAGACTCTATGTCGACCGGCATGCAATGCGGGCGCTTTGGAGGTTTCGTATCATACGAAACCTCGAATTTTAGCGAGTTAGACGGTATGGTTCAGTAATCTTCTTCCATCCTTGTAATCATAGCGACTTTTTGGAAAAGATTACTCTCAAAAGACGTATAAGTCAATCAGTTAACTTTACATTCAGTTATTTCGCAAAAATCATTCAATTCTATACTCTTGTTAGACCTGTTTAGAGTCGTCCATCTTTTAGATGGCGTCCAAGAAAACAAAACGGCAACTAGGTAGAGGAGTACGGCCCAAAAAAACAGTGACTTTGAAAGTGATATATACTTAAGAGAATCGGTACAAGACCAGTGGAGGGATTGGAAAGCCTCGAAGCGTTATTCAAGACTCGCGGACAGTGAATTCGCTCGTTTTACTGCAGTAAGTAATACTTGAAATTATTTGCGCTCTGTACTTGAATTTGTAGTCTGTTGTCACTCTCTGCTCTACTCATGTAAATATGTTCTTATTTTTGTTACGCATTGGTCTCGTCTTCAGTTCATGTCCAATCAGCACAACAGGATCTGGAGGTGATCAGCACGAGAAAAGTCTACCTCGACAACTTTATACATGTCATGTCACTATCGTTATGTAATTTCATGAGTGAGTACAGTTGCATGCAGGTTTCACAGTCGTATTGGTCTGATATACACGTAGGCTATACAACTTACCTTTAGCATTCTTGAAGTTCTTCAGTATTTAGCTTCAAGTTTGGATAGGTTAAGTCTTCTATAGGGTGGGGAATTTCATTTTTTCTCGAATGCATTCTCGAAATTACAAGAGTAACCTTGTAATAGCTAGGCCCATGGATCAGGGTTTCACACTAAAATCCTATTTCTCAAATCATAAGCCTTAGCTCTGTGGTGACAATTAGAATCACAACTTGAGAATTATTCCTCAAAAACGCTTATCACTTATATTACAGCACATAATGTTAAAGCAAGAGCTTATGACAAGTAGCCAAAAGGGTAGTGCCTCTGCTACAACAACATCCAAGACATCTGGCTCCAACTATTGCTTTACGAGAAAGCCAAGAATTGATTTATTTGGTTACTTAATATTGCAGCAGATTTAGGGCTAAGAAATAATTAAATAAATATCCCTTAGTGTCTGTGACTAGTAGTGGATATTTACAGTGTGACTACTTCTAACAGGACCACCCGACACTAACCAGCCAGTCACAGAACAAGTTTATAACGGCTAGATTGCAGAATACCCCACCACTTCCCCATAACGGCTAGATTGCAGAATACCCCACCACTTCGAAAGATAACTTGAAAAGCCCTTACAAATTGTTCAAAATTATCCATTTAGCTCGGGTGTATTTAGATTCGTTCTATGAATGATTTGGAGTTGAAAATGGGTAAGATTTATTTGAATTTCAGGGTTAGGTTTTTAGAGGGTTTGTATGAGAATTTGAGAAAATGCATTATTAATGAACCAAGTGGTGGGGTATTCTGCAATCGTTCCCAAGCCAATCAAATTTGACAATGTGGTGGCCCATGTTGAAGTTGTGACACCGTAACTTGTCATGTCACTTCACAAGGAGGTAAATATCCACCAATTGTCACTGGATCTCTGTTGAATAATGTTTTTAGTATATACCACACAAGTGTTATAGTGAGTAGCTTAGCCAATTAGATTGCAGCATTGCTGATAGCGCACAATTGATTTCTAACAACTAATACATGTATATGTCAGATAAATGAATATCGCACTATAGGCCCACAACAGAAACTCTATTGTTGTTATTCATCGCGCAGAATGCCGCGACACATCCGGGACATTTCTCAGAGCAAGCAGCGCTAAATTCAAAAGCTACGCAATGAATAGTAAGCCAAACAATAGAGAAAATGTACTCAAACGCACGAAGTAGGTTATGATTTTACTCATTTATTGAAAAATTATCTATTTTAAAGTTTAGGTTTCCACTGGCTTTTGTAGAAGAGATATCAATAAACAGTTTCCACCCTCAATCAACTTATTCGAGTGAGTGGAAGTATTATCGGTTTTGACTTTAATTTGGGATATTTTTGAAGTTTTTACAGTGGAAAATGACGCTTGATTCACTTTGGAGTCAATTTTCACGTTCAATAATACTTCTTTTTATTAGGTTTCGTATGGAAAAGTTAGTTTGATATATTACTAACTCGCAGCCGTTTTCTTGTACGAATCCGACGGCTATTAGTATTATCGAAATCAACATTTCTAGGAGATATGTTGGCAACTCAGACTCGCTTGCTAAATTTGGATTTTGAACATTCCCGCGGGGCCTCACTGGACTTCTAAGCTCCTCCACCATGAACAATAGCACATACGCCACCTAATTAACCATTGAATTGACACAATACAGCTCTGAAATCCGTAAAAGTGTGAAAATCTATTAGCTGAGTAAAAGGCAACCGCGACAAAACAAATCTTAGTGAGCTTTAAATAAAAACTATAATCTTAGCGCGTCAAAAGCAAATCATAACTTTCTATTCAGAATAATTCAAGCTTCAAATTGAGACGTTGTTCATGTTCGTACGTTCTCTAGAAATACTTAAACCCTAAAAAAATCTCCCAGGCAGAGTTGGCGGCAAAGTCCATTCAATCCAAAGCTGAGTAAAGTCAAACGCGACAAAACAAATCTTAGAGCACATTAAATAGAAACTATAAACTTAGCTCGTCAAAAGCAAATCATAACGTTGTATTCAGAATAATTCAAGCTTCAAATTGAGAAGTTGCCCATGTTCGTACGTGCTCTAGAAGTATTTAAAAGCTGAAAACATCGCACCGGCGATCTCAAAGTTATAACTTTCTCCGTTTTATACGATTCATAGGAAAAAAGTAAACCAACACAATTCTTTAATTTCTCAGAAATAAACTAAGCGGCGATTCGAATCATGGATTTAACCCAAAATTTACAAAGACAAGGTATCTTAAACTTCGAATCGATAAGTTTTAAGTCTGAATCTGTGTAATTGGCCCACCAAGGAAATAACAAGATCGAACAGACGAAAGGCTTTGCTTTTGAACTTCAGGGGCGGTAATGACAAATGGGCTTCTGATATAACAACATTAGTTAGTGTGATGACCTTCTTTAACGAGCTTTGGGAGTCCAGTATTCCCATGAAGCGAGCAGTTGACAGTGATTGACATGTGCTTCATGTGATGTGGGAGTAGAGTATTCCCAAACCGATTTGTCAAAAGCCAATAACAATCGCTCTCCCGCAGAATTAATTAGCAATGTTATAATTATTCCGTCCTCACTTTAACCTCTCGGCCGTAAGTACATGTCGCCGAGAACAATAGAATTCTGCGCGATGTATTGTTGTTACTCTGGGTTTTTTTTGCAATAGTGCTAGCTGGGCACTTTCCACTATGCTCTCATATTGCCTAGTCATGTGTCTGGTCATCTTTGTCCAATGAGAGCACAGGAATTGTTATTTTATTTGAACAATAAAGATTCACCACTTTTTCAACCCAAAATTTTACCATTCTTGGAGGGCACTGTGCATAAACACAATAGCTTTTTTATCTTCCATGGGACAATGTTTTTGGAAAAGATGAGTTGTTCCAGGAGAGATGAATAACTATTGTATTTATGCAAGTGTCCTCCAACAAATTTCACAATTTTGGGATAAGAAAGCAGTGAATACAGACTTTCTGTCTTGAGCCTATAATCTGATATTTTCCTTGGAAATTTGATGTTGTAAAACTTGATATAAACCTGACATAAACCCTCAACTTTGTTTCTCTGACTAATATTTGTGAGAGCCCACCTGACTCCACTCCCTATGCTATATCGAAAGTGGGCTATAGGAAAAGTATTTGTAAGGGGTGGACCATTAGAAACCAGTGACTGGACTGTGGTTGACAGCTCCCGGGAAAAAAACAAGAAATTCCTACAAGCATATGATCATCGCAAAACAATTCATGCAAGCAAACTTGTTTAAAGAATATTCTGAAGATAAATTAGTTTGAAAAACGATCTGTGCACTAATCCCCCCCCCCCAAGTCATTTTTAATGGTAAACACCTAACTACAAACCAATCAAGAATGTTCAAGTATTCAGAATATATATATATTACACATTCCAACAAACCAGGGCATTCAATGGGTCCCACCTCACTTTAATAATCCATCCCTGTCATGTCATAGTTTGTGTGAACTCAGCTGGAGGGGGGGGGGGGGGGGGGTGGGATAATTATCCGGGGGGCGACTCTCTATATCTCGCTGATGGCAATGCTCATCATACCTTTTGGGGTAAAAATGCATATTTTGGTACCTCTGGGTGTTTAATTTGAATTGCTAACAGTACCTTTATGGTATTCAGAGTAAACCAAGTAAGATATTAAAATAGCTAGTATTGCCACCTCTTAGGGGTAAAAATTAATTTTGGCTATGCCCAGAAAAATGAGATTTTGGTACTTTAGAATTTTTCAACAAGCATCCCATCACTTTCATATGGGAGCCCCCACCCCGCCGGGGGGACTTTTCTACTCCAATCTATAGACAGTCTGGGGCAGGATCTGTTGATGGATCTTTTTTATGGCACAAGAAGGAATAACTGTTCCTTTCCCCAAATAGCCATGCTCCCACAAAATAAACTGTCTAGGCTGTCTTGCTGTAGCTGGCCATTGAAACGTCTAGATAATCCACCATAATTTCACCTACAGCGAATGGCAATTTCGAGAACGCGTATGAAGTGATGCATTCCCTTCATCAGTAACATTAAATTTTATTCTCAGGAGCAAGGCACAACGTTCCTGGAATTCCGGGTTCTGGGCCTGGATTCGTGACTCATCATGAAGATTGTAAAATCTAAGCTCCCACGGCCATTGTTCAACAGTTTTACTCCAGGGGGTACTGGACCCATGTTTGGGTATAGGGTTGAAACCCTGACCCTGTTTAGGACAGAAAAAAAGCCAAATACCTACCCTGTGTAGGACAACACCCTCTAGTTTAGGACCATGTTTGGGACAAATGATAAAATACAGACTATTGTTTTACACAATTGTGTTTTATTGGCAATTGCAATGATTGGGTGACTGATCTTGTGGAGTGTCTGTTGACTGATGACTTGTTAAAGACTGGTGAAATGAGGATAATCGTGCAATCAATACCCTGGACAGACTCATGAAATTATATACCCTGTTCAGGACAGAGGCCAAAAACCGTACCCTGTCCAGCGCATGTCCCTGTTTAGGCCATATAAGGGAGTACCCCCCCCCCCCCCTGGAGTTTTACAAGAATTTCAACTCTGTTGTCATGCTAAGTCGTTAAAGAAATCTTTATAAAAAGAAATGTGGAGTTTAGTGACACTGTAGATCATACTAAAATCCTTCTGAAAAATATAAATAGCGTTCTTTAATAAACTAGCTATTTCCTGTTTAGTGTTCTCTTCTTTGCCTCGCTAGCGAACAGCCTGGTACACTTATTTTACGCGCACTTCCTTGAGGAACTGTTTCTAGATTCTGAAATAATGTTCGTAATACAGAAACATGTTTTACACCTTTTTATTTTTGTCCTTAGTTGGGATGTGATAAAAATATTTAGTCGGGTGTTTTGTTGATTGCACAAACTTTTGACTTTCTTTTCAGTTGTTCATACCTTCAGTTGCGCATGGCTTTCTCGATGTACCACACTTATACCGATTCGCCATACATTCTAAGTCAGTCGTCCTACAAGGGCAGCCACGTGTTTGGCCATCTTTCCGGGTTTTTTTAATAGAAATAATACAAGTAAGTTGAATTGCAATATATCCTATCGCCGTATCGGCTCTGTCTTCGTGAACCTTTGCATATTAAATCGCTCGTTGGAAATGGCTGATTTGCGAGTGCTGGAAGTACAACTTTACAAGTCAAGGCATCTGTCCGAGTGAACGAAAGTTTCTACAACACTCTAGTAGTCTTACTTAAGAAAAGGATTTTATTTCCGAGACCTTACTCTGTCAATAAGAGCAGAAAATTAAGCGAGAATTCAGTGGATGGTTCGAAAACCCATGATTTTTGATTTGGAAAATGTTTGCATCGGAGCCGAGCACATGGCCGGAGACCGGTTTCAAGTCAAGATTTCAATTCACTGCCCCACTGGAATCTGCAGGTTAGTTATTTTTGAATGAAAGAAACTATTAAAGCAAGCAGACCATCTAGGAGTTAAGCCGGCTAAATAATTGATATTCTAATACATGGCTCCAAGAGAAACGTTTTCGAGTTAAATGTACAATTCATACTATTTGTCTCACATTTAATATGTTTTGAGGCAACATTTGCATAATCGTTCGTTAGAAATGGCTGATTTGCAAGCGCTGGATCGAAGTACAACAACTAACAAGTCAACATGTATTCGAGTAAACAAAAGTTTCTACAACACTCTAGCAGTCTTACTGAAGAAATGGATTTTATTTCCGGCGAGACCTTACTCTGTCAATAAGAGGAGACAATGAAGCGACAATTCAGTGGATGGTTCGAAAACCTAGGATTTTCTATTTGGAAAATGTTTGCATCAGAGCCGAGCACATGGAGGCCGGTTTCAAGATTTCAATTCACTGGAATCTGCAGGTTAGTTCTTTTTGAATGAAAGAAACTATTAAAGAAAGTAGACTATCTTGGAGTTAGCCGGCTAAATACACGATATTTGAATACATGGCTCCAAGAGAAACGTTTTCGAGTTAAATGTACAAACATACTCGCAAGGCGTCAACTAAACTGACCGAACGCCAAAGTTAATTATTCTTTGCAAAGTTATCTACTTCTGTTTTTATTCATTGTCTATTGAAATGACATTTCTTTGTGGAGATATTTACCGTAAAATGATTTAATTCATGCGAAATATTTGACTTTTTTATGAAATTGTTATTGACAACTGATTTAAATTCAAATTCACGGCTGACAGTGCACTCAGTTTGAATATTAAAAGGATTAGAGACTTTATGTTTGTGCTTTATTGGCAGAATACAGTCACTTGCTGACTGTACGATGAACTAAAAATTTCTTCATACTGCATTCGGCCTACGGCCTCATGCAGTATTCATTATTTTTCGTTCATCGTACAGTCAGCGCGTGCCTGTATTTGTCGATAAAGCACTCACAAGCAGTCTCTAACCCTTATAACTCAATAAATAAATAAATAACTCAATAAATAAATAACTCAATAACTCAATAACTCAATAACTCAATAACTCAATAACTCAATAACTCAATAACTCAATAAATAAATAAATAAATAAATAAATAAATAAATAAATAAATAAATAAATAAATAAATAAATAAATAAATAAATAAATAAATAAATAAATAAATAAATAAATAAATAAATAAATAAATAAATAAATAAATAAATAAATAAATAAATAAATAAATAAATAAATAAATAAATAAATAAATAAATAAATAAATAAATAAATAAATAAATAAATAAATAAATAAATAAATAAATAAATAAATAAATAAATAAATAAATAAATAAATAAATAAATAAATAAATAAATAAATAAATAAATAAATAAATAAATAAATAAATAAATAAATAAATAAATAAATAAATAAATAAATAAATAAATAAATAAATAAATAAATAAATAAATAAATAAATAAATAAATAAATAAATAAATAAATAAATAAATAAATAAATAAATAAATAAATAAATAAATAAATAAATAAATAAATAAATAAATAAATAAATAAATAAATAAATAAATAAATAAATAAATAAATAAATAAATAAATAAATAAATAAATAAATAAATAAATAAATAAATAAATAAATAAATAAATAAATAAATAAATAAATAAATAAATAAATAAATAAATAAATAAATAAATAAATAAATAAATAAATAAATAAATAAATAAATAAATAAATAAATAAATAAATAAATAAATAAATAAATAAATAAATAAATAAATAAATAAATAAATAAATAAATAAATAAATAAATAAATAAATAAATAAATAAATAAATAAATAAATAAATAAATAAATAAATAAATAAATAAATAAATAAATAAATAAATAAATAAATAAATAAATAAATAAATAAATAAATAAATAAATAAATAAATAAATAAATAAATAAATAAATAAATAAATAAATAAATAAATAAATAAATAAATAAATAAATAAATAAATAAATAAATAAATAAATAAATAAATAAATAAATAAATAAATAAATAAATAAATAAATAAATAAATAAATAAATAAATAAATAAATAAATAAATAAATAAATAAATAAATAAATAAATAAATAAATAAATAAATAAATAAATAAATAAATAAATAAATAAATAAATAAATAAATAAATAAATAAATAAATAAATAAATAAATAAATAAATAAATAAATAAATAAATAAATAAATAAATAAATAAATAAATAAATAAATAAATAAATAAATAAATAAATAAATAAATAAATAAATAAATAAATAAATAAATAAATAAATAAATAAATAAATAAATAAATAAATAAATAAATAAATAAATAAATAAATAAATAAATAAATAAATAAATAAATAAATAAATAAATAAATAAATAAATAAATAAATAAATAAATAAATAAATAAATAAATAAATAAATAAATAAATAAATAAATAAATGTAGAATGATGATGAGAGTAAATATAAATGAATGTGAAAAGGAAGATGAGGTGAGGGGATGAAACGTGTTGAGAAATGGACTTACCAAAGGAAAAATAGAATAAAAAAGGGAAGGGGAAAACTAATTGATATGGAAATACAAATGTAATGGAAAATATATATATGAAAAATAATGAAAAAACACAAATAGAATAAATTAGAATAAGGGAAAACCTAGTGTAGAAAAACGAAGTGTGTATATGTTGTGGTTGAAAAAAGATTTTGGTTCACAAATTTTAAATCATTTCAAAATTTCAAAACCTTTTTTTTTTCAAGATTCTAAAAAGAGATTTTTCAATTTTTTGGGATTCATAAAAAAAGGGGTTTAGTATTTTGGGGGGGCGAATTTAAAAACATCGGGCAGAATCTGGCGACATTTTCTGGGTCACGTGACACGGTTTCACGCGCTTGATTCAAATTTCTGCTCGAGCGCATATGCCAAATTAAAAAGAAAACTGGCCAAAACTCGGCTACATGCCGAAAATATTGTCGATTTTTAGTTAAAACAAAAACAAAAACAAAAAATGTAACAGCGAAATTTTAAAGAAGAGATATTACGCTGTAAATACCCGCTAATTTGGAGGTAAATTAAGTGAACTTCTGTGCCATGAAAAACAGTTTGAAGTTTGAGTCTTTTCAGACAGAAATCATATGGAAAGTGTTTTCATTAGCTATTCAACACTTATTTTCTCGCGAAATCTTAAGTATCCAAACTTTTTAACATCGAGAAAAGATTATTCGATTATTCATCTGCTATCGAGTGTTTTCTTATCGAAATCGTATAAATATATCTACCATGAAACTTGAATGTTTTTTGCATCAGTCAAATCGCCTTCGATGCTAGCATATTTATTAACTTTCAGAATTCCCGCGGGCAATCCTAAGCTCCGCCTCCTGAATTATAACAGAAGACACCGAAACAAGGGACGGTAGTAAAAAAAGTAATTGGGTTAGGCCGGTCTAATTAGTCGGTTAACTATGTTAGGGTAGCGCCGGGCTTTGAAAGTTATTATCTGCGCGGAAGGAGTGAACAAAGATAAATGCATGGCCATTGGAGCTGCATCAGAAAATAAACACGCACTAAAAGCGACTTTGCAGTCGAATTTCTGATAGTTTATAAGTTGAACGAATCCGTGTTTTTCCAGCGAACTGTTTTTTTTTTGCGAGCGAATTTGTGTTTTGCGAGCGAATCTTCAGGTTGTGAACGAGTCCGTGCCCCGAAAGCATACACTTGTATAGAATTAAATGAAAGAAGCATAAGAAATTCCGTCATACTTTTGTTAACATCGGCTCGCATTTATCATTTAGCTTTTATCACACGGGGCCATGTTTAATCCCTGAACTCGTTCTAAAACTGCTCAGTGCGAGGCTACGCGTGGGAAATCTATTGTTTTAACCAACCATATAATCAAAGCTAATTCAAATGGTAATAGACGCCAAGCCTTTGTTTAGGTGATGTACATAAACAGGCTAATCGCTACCTCAGTTCATTTCTGTTTTTCACTGCTTAGAGGACCAGCTTCTGATCAGTATTATAGTTAAGCGGCACCTTGATTTTGGTATAAAACCAACGCGCTTTGTGAAATGACAAAACCTAAACGAAGGAAACAAGTTCACAAATCAAGAGCGCATCACAAGCGATTAAACAGACGGATTGTTTATGTCGTAAGTTTTAAAACGAGACCTTTCCCACGATTATGTGTGGCCTAGAAGCGAACTGTTCCGAAAAATGATTTTCGGCTTTACTGATAGTTGCGATTCTTTTACTGATATCTAGACTTCTAGTGGTCAGATAAGCTTCAATGATATCTTATTTTAAAGCTACAAAAGTACAGAAATATGTTTCTAAACCTTTAGGTCAGTGATGCGAACTTCTGAATATGATCGTTATTTTATGTTTAGTAAAGTGCTGTGATCTGTACCAACTCGTATTTTGATTTTAAAGCTACAAAATTACATAACGTTTTCCACACATTTTTATGGCGCGCTATCAAAGTGAGTGATCATGACTTTTCGTGCTTAATAAAGCGCTTTGGTCAAGAGTTTAAAAAACTTTTATAGCTTGTATGGAGTTTGAAATCTTTCGCTTGGATAGTTCGTGCGAACAATGCCGAGGTTCACTTTTATTTAACTAGTTTCACAAATATGGCACTAAAATAAAGCTTGCTGAATTTGACTTAGGCTTTTCGAATAAGCTCTAAATGCAGACATTATACTCCATTTTAATGTTGACATGAGTCAAACCTCGAACGCAAACGAAATAGGTTTGGAAACTTCGCGCGACAAAACTTATAACCCAAGTAGCCACGGCAAATTGATTTTGCGGTGATCTTTTACTGTAACCGAGTTTACCTATTTACCCAAGGTCTATTGAAATCTCTTATTTCAGTTAGTCCCATGACAAGATAGATGACAGTGATTGACAGGCGCAAGAGCAAGTATGGGAATGAGGTATTCCCAGAAGGAGTCTCTAGCAGCCAATCACAAGCGCTTTGCTGAATATCTAATAAGGCGTATCATAATTATTCATATCTCACGGACGCGAGAAAATGTCGCCTAAAACAATGGGATTCTACCCGATGAGAAAAAAAAATTCACCCACCCCTCCATCAGCAATTTTTTTTCGACCACTCTACCCTCCCTCTCTACGGTACTCACCGTTCCCCCTCCCTAACTCCTTTTCCCTTCTCTATACCCCACAACCAGCTTCGTAATTCACTCATTAATTAACACATCACTACTACTTACTTTTTTTCACTTTTTCGTTCACCGCCGGTAGTGGGACTTGAACATGTAACCCTTTGCTAGGAATAATGCGAAGAAGACCAGAGCTTTACCAACTTGCGTTGGAGTTCCAGTCACATTTTTGGAATAATATAGCTTTTCTTAACCGAGAGGAGACTAGTAACTAATTTCCATATTAAATTTTATTCACGCATGCGCACTACTAACAAAGTCGGACTTCGCTGGGTTGCACGATTAGAAGCGGGGAAACTCTGAACCAAACCGACTTTTATAATAATATAATATAATATAACAATTTATATAGCGCCATTTCCACTAAATGACCAATGGCGCTTTACATCACTACTAAAAATAATTAAAATAAATAAATTAAATAGGGCAAAATATACAAATTAATTAAACATACTTACGGATTTAACTATTTTAAATATAAGATGTTAAAAGCTTTTTTTAAAAAGAATAGTCTTAACCTTAGTCTTAAAAATATTTACAGATTGAACGTTCTTTACATCAATTGGAAGACTATTCCATAAAGTGGCCGCTGAGAATGAAAAGGATCTTGCACCATACGTTTTTAGATTGTATGTTGGAACTTTGAGTAAGTTCTGAGAAGATGAGCGTAATGATCGAGATGGTGCATATGGTTCTAAAAGTTCACTAATATATAATGGTGCAATGTTGTTCATAGCCTTAAATGTCAGTAGTAATATCTTAAAATTAATCCTTTGTTCTATTGGTAGCCAATGTAGGTCTTGTAAAATATTTGTAATATGGCAGGATTTACGCGAACAAGTAAGAAGGCGTGCTGCCGAATTTTGGACATACTGGAGCCTCTGATGTAAATATTTAGGGATACCATATAATAACGAGTTACAATAATCTAATTTGGCGGTGATAAATGCATGAACTAGTATTTTGCAAACATCTAAAGATAAAAATTTCCTAACGCGAGCAATGTTTCTTATATGGTAAAACGCAGATTTGCAAATCGCAGACACTTGCTTGTCCATCATCATAGTGTGATCGAAAACGACCCCAATGTTCCTTGCTGATTTGGATGGATAGATGATCTCGGCACCAACCTGGATGCTATCGAGGGGAGGCTGCGGCCGATGACAAGCCCTCAGAACTAGAAGTTCAGTCTTATCATTATTTAGTTTTAATTTGTTAGTTGACATCCAGTTGTTTACATCGCGTAAACATGCCTCAATCTTTGCCTTTGAACAATCTAACTGTCCATTAACTGACGGCTGAAATGTTACATAAATCTGCGTATCGTCGGCGTAGCAATGAAACGACATGTTGTTTCTACGCATGATATCTCCTAGCGGCGAAGTGTACATCAAGTATAATATCGGGCCAAGTACCGAACCTTGTGGTACACCGCAGAGTAGGTCATGACTTGTCGATGTTTTGTCTTGAATCAAGACACTCTGACTCCGTCCGTTGAGATATGAAGTGAGCCACGCAAGCGCTTGCCCTTTGATGCCGAAACGATTACAAAGTCTAGAAAGTAATATCTTATGATTTACAGTATCGAAGGCGGCCGACAGATCTAACAAGAGGAGTATAACGCAGCCTTGATTATCAATTGCTCGAAGTATGTCATCTTGTACTCTCACCAATGCCGTCTCAGTACTATGACCGCGCTTATATGCGGACTGAAAAAGTTCGTCCAAGTTTTCATCTTTCACATGGGTGGTAAGACGTGACGCAACAACCTTTTCAGTAGACTTTGATATAAATGAAAGGTTGGAGATTGGCCTAAAGCTGGGAAAGAGTTCGTGATCCAACGATGGTTTCTTTAGTCGGGGTGTTAATACCGCTTCCTTCATCTTTGCTGGCACGACACTACTAGACAATGATAGATTAACTACCCTAGTTATAATGGGAAGAAGGACATCAAGGCAATCAACTAATATAGTTCCAGGTAATGGATCCAATGTGCATGACTTACGAGCAGAGACACCAATAAGTTCCAATAGTTCTTCATGGGTAGTAGGCAGGAACGTGTGTAGCTCGGAAGCACATGAGGATATATCAAGGGCCTGCTCATCATCACAGCCAAAACTCTCTCTTATTTTCATTATTTTATCACTGAAGAACTCGGCAAATTTATTGGCGAGATCACAGGGATCATCACTTGATGGAAACTTAGCGACCGACTTCCTATTCAATAGTTTATCAAATGTGCTGAAAATAGTCTTTTGATCAGACTTGTTGTCCATGATTACTGTAGAATAGAACTGCATCTTAGATGTAAATATCAAGATGTTCACTTTATTACATTGGTCAACATACACGTCTCTATCAATTGTGAGTCGTGACGCACGCCAACGCCGTTCAAGCTTCCTTCTTATGACCTTCTCGTCTTTTATTTCGTCAGTGTACCAGGGTGCGGCTGGACGCAGAGTAACAACCCGTTTCTTTAGAGGTGCATGCCGCTCCAACAACGAAGATAATATATCGTTATACTGGTCGACCAAGTCATTTATTGACATAAAATCCTTATGAATATTCAGAGGAGATTCAAGTATGTCTTCACGAAGCTGTGCCTTATCCAGAGATCGTAACTTCCGGTAACTAATTTTCTTTCGCTCAAAGCACGGTTTTCTGAGACATAAAGAAAAATGGACAGCAAAGTGGTCGGATATAACTGGGTCGGTGACAACAAACTTCGTAACAAGGTTCTCATCAGGCCTAGTGATTACCAGGTCAAGGGTGTGGCCATTTCTATGGGTGGGTTCATCAATGTGTTGTTTTAGGTTGAAGGCATCAAGTACTGCTCTAAACCGTATTGCTGCAGGATCATCTAAAATATCGACGTGAAAGTTAAAGTCACCTACTATAAGAAGCGGCGTAGCAGAAGTTGCAAGTTGTTCTAGAAATCCGGTGAATTCTTCTAGAAACATACCAACAGTAAGGCCATTCTTTTTTGAAGGAGGCGATCGGTAGACTACAATCATTCTTACATTCGTGGAAGCATATCGCATTAGCAAATCAGTCAATTCAAACGATTTGTAAGTCCTTGTTGATTGTTTCTTGAATTTGAAGCATTTTTTGTGAAGTAGGGCTACTCCACCCCCTCTAGATCCACGAGGAACATGCAGCAAAAAATAACCAGTTGGGCACAAATCATTGATTATGTTCACATCATTTGCATCAGACCGTAGCCACGTCTCAGTTATCGCTAACAGATCAATATTGTGGTCTACGACAAAGTCTTTAACAATAAATGATTTGTTGTTTATTGATCGAGTGTTGAGAAGACATGCATCCACGTATTTCGGAACAATGACAGGAACTGGTAGAGGAGTGCGAGGAATGGCGATTAAGTTCGTAATATTCGCAGATTGTTGTCCCGTGAAGTGCGGTGTACAATAGGCACTGTCGACACAATAAGACACCAGTACAGGAATCTTTCGTTTTCCAGCCCGTTTACCTCGATAGCGAAGTATGCCGTACTTTTTAAGTACATCAAAACTTAGATTATTGCAATTAAATACCGAAGAACATCGTCTAAGATCCAAGAGTTGATGTCGAGAGTAAGTAATAATTTCAATAGGACACGGGCTAATATTCAACTCTGTTGTTGTTTTAAGCAACTCATCGATATGCAAATCCGTTTGAGATTCGGCAATGTCAACCATCGAAGGTCCAGGATTCAATGAAACATCCATAAATATAGTAATGTCTGTTGGTGGATCATGGCCAGGTATTACCAATGTAATCTGGCCATGTTTAGTCCATATAGACGCTGGGAATTTGACTTTGTAGAAACCAGTTGAAGTTAGATTGAGTCTTCGCGCTCGAGTAGGTTGATTTCGCCAAACAGCATACATCTCTCGAACAAATTCACAATCCATTTCTAGACGAAATAACTCTTGGTTATCCACTCCATAGTTGTTAGTCTTCAACTTGGTATGATTTAAAAAGAACGTCAAGCAGTAAAATACCATAAAACCCACAAATAAGTGCGGAGCTCTAAATGTCGTGGCTGCCATGCTTGGCGCCATTGATAGAGTTAAAACCGAACTAAAAGAAAACCAGATAATAGAATTTCAACTCTCACTTTATATTTAGAAGAAAATGTATATGGAAGAGTGAAGCGATATCTGTCAAAAGCGATGCTCTGACATGACAAGAAAATTATGGAAGTAAGTTTATAAATCAGCTTATATAAATAACCTGACAGCAAAGGAGATGTGTAGGAAGGATTGCTTTAGATCTATAGAATTATAAAGCTCAGGGAGGACTAGAAAAACTGCCAATTGCAAAAATGGCCATGAATAAAATCATTCTCAGGCAGGTATTACATGTCTAAAACTCAAAAAGTTATCAGCTGTCAGTGTCAGTTTTGTTACACAATTTGTACCGTTCTCATGCCCAACAATATCCGATTAAAAGCATAGTAAAATCAGTCATTGTCCCTAACATTGTTACTAACATTGATAAAAACTTGTGGATCTTACGGATTTTCGCAATTGTCTGTATAATTACGTGAACAAAACATGAATGAATAGAACCGTACACCTGACTACACGATTATTTACCTGCACGAGACTTCTTTTTCAATAATAGTCTTAAGTATGATAAGGTCAAAGAGTAACAAAAGCCTTATTGAGGCAACTGCAGAATACCCTACCCAAGCACTGTATATACTTCTTCAATGGTCCTGTGAACTAATACAAACCCTACACCTACATTTAAAAACACCCTAACCGTCAACATAGGGTGCTCACTTATATATAGGGTTTTAAGAGCTATGGTCACTAAATTTAGATCACTGAACACAGATAAATAAAGATTCTTCAATAGTTCTGTGAACTAATCCAAACCCTACCCCTACATTTAAAAGCACCCTAACCACCAACAATGGGTGCTCACTAATTTAGGGTTTTTAGAGCTATAGTCACTAAATTTAGATCACTGAACAACACAGAAAAATAATGCTTGTTCGATGGTCTTGTGAACTAATACAAACCCTACCTCTACATTTAAAAACACCCTAACCGTTAACAAAGGGTGCTCACTAAGTGAGGGTTTTTAGAGCTATAGTCACTAAATTTAGATCACTGAACACAGATAAATAATGATTCTTCAATGGTTCTGTGAGCTAATCTAAACCCTACACCTACATTTGAAAACACCCTAACCGTCAACAACGGGTGCTCACTAATCTAGGGTTTTTAGAGCCATAGGCACTACATTTAGATCACTGAACAACAACAAAATTATGCTTCTTCGATGGTCCTGTAAAGTAATACAAACCCTACTCCTACATTTAAAAACACCCTAACCGTCAACAAAGGGTGCTCACTAAGTGAGGCTTTTTAGAGCTATAGTCACTAAATTTAGATCACTGAACACAGATAAATAATGATTCTTCAATGGTTCTGTGAGCTAATCTAAACCCTACCCCTACATTTGAAAACACCCTAACCGTCAACAACGGGTGCTCACTAATCTAGGGTTTTTAGAGCCATAGGCACTACATTTAGATCACTGAACAACAACAAAATTATGCTTCTTCGATGGTCCTGTAAAGTAATACAAACCCCACTCCTACATTTAAAAACACCCTAACCGTCAACAAAGGGTGCTCACTAAGTTAGGGTGTTTAGAGCTACATGTAGTTACCAATTTAAGGTGTTCAGGGCTAAATCACTAACACAGACTATAATCCTCCTTCAATAATCATGTGAACTACATGTATTCTAAACCCAAATCCAACATTTAAAATGACCCTAACATCAGTTAACATAACTTCCTTTTCAGAATCTTAAAAATACACCAGATTTACAAATGAACTGGTTTAAAAAATTTGAGCTGGTGTAAATATTTTGAACTGGTTAAAAAGTTTTGAACAGGTTTCAAAACATTGAAGCAAAAAAAATTTGAACCACAACATATATAAATTAATATATAGATTTAAAAAATTATATATGTATAAAAACATATAATTAAATTAATGCAGACGGATTCTCTTTTTCTTAATCAACAAAAATAGTTATGAAAGTTAATATTTGTTCTAATTAATAATTTCTTAAATTGGTTGCAAGGAAGAGAAGAAATGGAAATTCAACAAAAGAGTTAAATTTTGTTCCCATAGTAGGATTTAAGATTCTGATCCATCGTTATGTAATTGGTTGAAATTACTATGAACAATAGGTTTGATAATTCACCATACAAAAATTGCATTGTTTGTCAAAGTGGAATTTATTGATGCGATTCGTCTAGTCTAAAGTAAAGTAAGTAAAGGTATTCGTTTGTATAGCGCAAATTCTATATGAATATATTGAAATGCGCTTCACAAGGTTATGTTTGTGATACCGACTGCAATTGTGGTGCAATGTCCTTCCGTGTAGTTTACAATCATGAGTGATTGTTAGTACCTCTGAATACATGGCTATTGTGTCGGGATATAATCTCCTACAGAACATTAAAACGTATTTACTCTACTAAATTACTGGGTGTCTGTCTAAACGAGAATCTACAATGAATATCTCATTTCGTTAACGTTATTGAATGAAAACTGAGACTATCACGCTTTTATACTCTATAGTTACCTGGCTCCTTATAATCACCGTTAGCTAGAGTAGTCAGTTTTATATTTTAACGCGTTCTCTAAGAATTTCAAAAACAAAACCAATGTAATGAGTCTACAAAATAAGGACTACAAAAAAGACAGTTGTGAGGCATGACATGTTTTCTAACAGCCTTACAGATGAAGGTTTTAGAAGTTTGGCTCTTTTCATATCAATTTTATTAAGTCCATATTGCGATCTATTAGCTTTACACACCTCCGTAACAATATATGTTTTATCTTTCGAAAGCCCTAATTGCGATCTATTAGCTTTACACACCTCCGTAACAATATATGTTTTATCTTTCGAAAGCCCTTTACCTTCTGTGTATTGAATGTAGTCAGTGTAATATACCATGTCAGGGGTGTTTATGCTGGAGACAAATTAGGATCTAGTTAGGGCTATGTGGACGATTACTCACCTTATTTGTTAGCGATATTACTAGATTAATTAACACACGTACTCCGTTAGTGAACTAATGGACGTTAAGTATTGAACAAAACTTCCCTTCTGTTGTCTATACGAAGTCTTTGCTTTCCTGCTTTATTTAGCAGGAAATTCAATCCCTCTCTGACCTGAACGATCGACCATTTTAATCTGACTTGCTATTTACTCAGCCACGACATACACTCGATTTACATGCAATCAGTTCCCTTTGTTTAACAGTCTTATTGTTTAAAAGTTTGCACTCCTCACGCACACGTGCGACCTGTCTTACTTAACAAGCGATAACATTACAGCCTTAGTTCTCGTAACAACATTTTCCCTTCCGGTCCAGTACACAGCATATGACTGGACCGTCTTAGGGCCTCAGTTCCGTAAGGTTTAGACACAAAGTTCATAGTATCTTTTCGCATCACATCTTCGCTTCTCCTGTTGCCGTTTCATCGTGGCGAAGGAGTATCAGCTTCGTCACTGGGCGATGGAGAATCCCTCCATTTTTGCTGACTTTCACCGATCTCACAGTTCCGCGTTCGTCGGGGGAAGACCTCTGTGACTCTTCCTCTCAGCCATTGTCCTCGCGGCTGACAAGGTTTCAACACGATAACCAGATCGTCTATCATTAGATTTCTTGTGTGTTGACTCCATTTCGAGCGCCGCTGTAGCGTCAGCAAGTACTCCGGTTGCCATCTCTTCCAAATCGTGTTGATAATCGATTGACAGACAAGCCATCTTCTTCTTGGTGATGTGTCTGCTAAGTCATCCTCAGGCGGTAGCAGCTGATTCACTTCTCTTGTATTAAGGAAATGAGCTGGTGTCAGTGGGCTCCATTCGTCTGCTTCACTTCCGACGTACGTGAAAAGACATAGCTTCGCATTCCGTAAACACCGTCCTCAGTTCTTCATCTGTCAGTACAGCTGCGTTGGTTGTTGCTGTGATTGCTCTTTTTGCAAGTTTTACCATGGACTCCCCCCATGTGGGGAGCTGATGGCGGATTGAACACCCAGTCAATGCCCTCCTCAGCTAACTTCCTATTCACATTGTCATCGTTTGCGCAACCATTTTCTTTAACTATCCGTCTGCTCCCACGAAGTTAGTTCCACAGTCCGAGTAGATGGATTTTGATATGGACCATCTAGCTGTGAATCTTAGTTAAGGCCTTCAGAACGTTATCTGTTGATAACGAGCTGACCATTTTCAAGTGTACTGCCCTCGTCTGCCATCAAGTAAATAACGCCCCATACAGTTTCCCTCTGCAAGAGGGATCGGAAGAGGCCTTGGTTGTGATGTGGCCGATAATATCTACACCACAGCTCTTGAAAGGTAGACCCGGTTGACCCAGCCTTGCATCGGGTAAGTCGGCCATAAGCTGAACTCCTGGGCTGCCTCGCCACTTTAGACATGGAACACACCGTCCCAGGATTTTCTTCGGCAGCTCCTGTCCTCTGATAGACCAGTAGCGCTGTCGGATGGACGCTAGTGTTCAGCCAACTCCAAAATCCGTGAGTTTGACGGATCAGAAACTCTGTTAGGTGGGACTGCTTCGGAAGGAGTATTTGATGCTTGGCATCAAATTCCAAGGGTGCCTTTCCTAGACGTTCTTCTACCCTCACTAGTCCCCTGTTATCAATGAATGGTGACAGGTCGTACAGTGGTGAAGACTTCTGGATGGGGAGTGGACTTGCTAAGGAGTTTATCCCAACTCGATTTCCTTTCCCTAAACTCGCTATCTCTGCAGCGGTCTTTTCCTTGTTCCCTCTTTACCAACCACAGTTCAGCTTCTAAGAACTCCCCTGAGGTCAGTTCTTCGCCTCGCCACCATTATTCGCTCGCCAGTCATCGAAGGGTCTTATAAGGACGCTACTTCTGCTCTTATACTTTTGAAGTTGGAGAAGTCTTCTGTTATCAGAAAGTCTTCTTGCTTCAAATAGAAATTCAGTTTGAAGCCCTTGCGCTCCTCATCTATCGACCTTCTATCTGATTTTTACGCTAATATCGGCCACTCTTCTTGCTTCAATTGGCGAGCCATTGAACTAGACGTTATATCTTGCTTAAGTATCTCTTATAATGCTACTCCTCTGGAAGTTAGATAAGCTGGATTGTATTCCCCTACAATGTGACGCCACTGCTGTACCTCTGTAAGTTCCTGGTTATTGGACACTCTGTTAGCTACAAAGGGTTTTAGCTCTCGACTTTCTGACTTTATCCAAGCCAGTGCGACTGAAATATCTGTCCAGGACGTGGCGTTGATCTCTTCCATGTTCATCTGCTTCTGGACGAACTTAGTCAGCTTTGCTGCTATCAAGCACGCTTGAAGCTCCAATCTTGGGATCATCTGAGCTTTAAGCGGGGCGACTTGTGTGTTGCAAATCAATAGTGAAACCTTTATTTCTTCTTTCGTTATGGGAGACAATATTCCCAGCGGGTCAAATAACTTAGCCAAATGATTAGAACACCTCTTTTCGTCCAGACAATGTTCATCTCTTTAGTCTTAAAAGATACCACATGTATACAGTCAGTGTTTGGGTCCCAGTTCTGCCCTCCGAATTGAAGAGGTTCATCCTTCACTCGATCTGGAACACCGCTTAGTGCTGACGTTTCATGGCTTACCCAGTTGCGCATTCTGAATCCACCTTCGTCAAGGACCTCAGACGTCTGGTACAACGTTCTTATTCTTCGTGATCCGCCTGGCAACTATGGATTAGGTCATCTATGTACAAATCCTTGCTCAGCGCATCCACCGCTTTCTCTCCGTGGTCCTTGAGTGCTCTCCTGATAGAGTAATTTGCAAGGAATGGTGAAGGCTTGTCTCCAAAGATCACACACTTAATCTGGTATATATATAGCAGGCCCTTCGTCTTCTTTCTCCTTCCATATAAATCGGTGATATTTGCGATCTTTAGGATCAAGCATGATTCTCAGAATAATATGAGAAATGTCTCCCGCCATAGCAATCGTGAATCTCAGCAGTATTTCTGTTGTCATTGAAAAGGCAGGGCCCTTTCTCCAACATGTCATTCAGTGATACGCCCTTATCCTTGGCAGCTGAGACAAATATGATACCCACTTTCGTCTTCTTGCTCTCAGACACAACTGGGTGGTGTGGTAAATACCAGCGTTTGTCCTGCGGTATGGTCTCTAACTTCTTTGCGAATTCTTCCTCAATGTTCTCTCTGACTGACTTACAGTACTTTTCGTTCAGCTCTGATTCTCTTCGCAACTTGCGCTCAGTAGACTTCAACCTCTATAGCACCATATCATAAAAATTAGGAGTTTCTCCGACGTTCTTTTACCACGGAAGTTGGACCTGATAAAGATTATCTATCTGACAAGTGGTCTCTTCAGCGTGCTTGAATACTTCCTTCTCCTTTCTGTTCATGACAATATCTCCGTTATCTTCTGGGATGTTCTCCAACTCCCAAAACTGGTGGAGTCTAAACCCTATATTCAGTGATTCCGTTGTTAGTTTGATTATTGTTCAAAACACCGACTCCACGAAACTTCCTGACCGCTCGTTTGTCCTTAGTGTCACAGTTAGTTTCTTTGATCTCCGCCTTTTCTCGCAAAATAGGCTTAGATCCGTACCTATTTCTCTTTCGTCTCTATATTTAGTCCAGGTACTCACCCTCTCCGCAGACGATTTAGCCAGCACGGTTTTCATCCAAGGAGGATATCAAACCAGAATTCCGTAGGCTTTTATACCTACTCAAATGTCACACATCACCAAGGATTTGAATGTACTCTTAATGTACTCACGATTATTTGCATCTCAAGTGAACGTTAAATTTGGCGCGAAACGGCCTTGAGTGAGAGAAGAAAGTTGCGAAACATGGCGATTACTGGGAAACTCGCAGCCTCTGTCGCTCTATTTAAACTTGAAATCAAAAGTTGTATGTTTGTTTCAGTTTTAAGAACTGATATGTAGACGTGGTTTTTGTATGGAAAGCGAGGAAAATAACGCCGCCACCAAGCGGCGTTACGTCGAATCTGGTACTGCCACACATAATCCGGAAAGACAAAATGTCAAGGTCCAGCCACGGAGTTACGTCGCTGAATTCGTCACAAACTCCCAAGGCGTGCTTGTGTTTTGGTTTCGGTGGCGAGGTAAGCCCACTAGCAGACAGTATCACCTCAAACTCCAAGATACAGGCGACGTCTTGATCGTTTCCTAGCTGAAATGTCGACATATAGAGGTGTGAACTCGATCGAAAACAATACTTGCAACTTCTATTAATTTCAGTTACAAACAAACCTTCTTGTTGACTTAAGCCTTAGCTGCACTTAGGCACGCACCTCATCTCATCTCATATCTATTAATCCATTTATTCATAAAGACTGACAGGATATTACAAAAAAGTCAAACGGCCATAGTGGCGGAAAAAAGAAACATATACATTTAACAATAAATATAACGTATCTAAGTAAATACGATGATCAATAATAACAATAAACAGAAACGAAAACCTAATTACAAACTTCATAGCATTGAGCTATTTAACTGGCTAGTGGAGAAAATACATTTGTAATATAGCAGGAAGTGCCTCTCTCTGGAATATATCTACTGAACCTGCATTGGAATAACTCACGGAAAAAAGAAAACTTATACGCATTTATGTTAGCTGGAATATGCCGAAAGTTATAAGAATGGTTCGAGCGTGTTCTATTATCAGCAACTTAAACAGTGTCAGGATGGCCTAGGAAACAAATGTTATGGACAGTTTTATACATCATAGTTGCAGTATTTATGTATCTACGACATTTTAAAGTGCTCCAACCGACAGATTGGCGCATTGCAGTAACACTTGAATATCTAGAGTAATCATTGCACACAAAGCGTAAGGCATTTCGCTGAACTTCCTATCAAGATATTACATGATCATGATGCTTCTCGTACTCGTTGTTGCGTACTCGACGTGGGGTCTTACTAAAGAATAATAGGCCTGATGTTTGACTTGCGTGCTACATTGTGATAAGTTTCTACGTAAGAGGCCTAGTATTTTCATGGCCTTTCCCTTAAGATATTTAACATGGGTGTCCCATTGCATATCACCTTGTATGAAGACGCCAAGATCTTTATGGCAGTTTACTGGATTCAGCTTAGTACCGCGCATGTAGTATTCATTTGGTCATTTTAGGGGCGTTCTGCTGATTGACATTATGTTACCATTCTGACCATTGCTGGCAGTAAAATTCATTTCTCGAATTTTTAGCTCACTTGCGAAACGGAAATGCGCTTACATGCACTTAGCTTGAAGGCAAGAAAAACCTTTCACCGGTTAGAAGTTTTCCTCATTTAAATCGAAGCAGTGTTGACTGCACGGCCACGGTTGAGAAATGATCGGGTCACGTGTTGCTGAGCAGTTGATACTATAGTTGGAAGCAGGGAATTATTTGACTGTCCCTCTGCCGGAAAGAGGAATTTTGTCAGCAGACCAGGCTACAAAGCCGAGTTTATTACGTCATGACCGAACAGCAGCAAACACGTAGTTTCTTACGAAGAATGAGAGGGCTTTTTCAAAGAAATGAGTTCATTTGGAAGAGTTAGGATAATGATTTCTCAAGTCTGTAAACTTCTGGGGTAAGAAAAACTATCTACCTTTCACCTGACGGAGGAAATTACGCCTATCGGATGGGTTTTCGTGGGAAAAATCGGCCTCAAGTGCCTCGTGGTTTGAATTGGAGTGTGCAGCCTTTCCTTTATTTAAGACAGAGAAGAGAGAACAACCCAAAGTGAGAGAAATGCCCCATAACCGCCATTTCTAGACCCCAGAGAAACAACAGGACAACAACAAACTCTTAAGGTAAGTTTATTTTCTTTATCTGAGAATTTTGTGAAATAATAGTCACACAGTGCAAATACAGAGCTTGGGCTGCCTGTGCTTCCATGGGACTCTTCTGGAGTTCTGGATCGCTACCCGATTCTAGCAAGCGTTTGGAATTCGGATTTCTCGATTTTTGGAGAGTCTTACTTCCTATTGAGCCCTTTGAGCCAGTACAGAGTTCCAATATTTCTTATTTTCCTGGCGAAAGGGTTGCAAACCCTATCCGAATATATATAGCTCGCAATTTTCAGCTAGCAGATATCTGTAAGGGAGCGGGATCGAGTAGAATTACACCACTGCAATCTTTCCTTTTCGACGGTTTCAACAAATTCTCTGAGGAAATATATCTCTGTTTTCCTGGCTGAAACAAATTGCCAAATTCACTTTAAAATCTACAGTTAACTCACTTCGATTCTTCTTGTTGTTCGACATCGCATTTTTGACAAGCTTGTTTGGAAGTACAGTATACACTAAAACATTTCTAACGCTTTCTTTCCATTCGTCAACATTTGACAGCTCTAACGTCATCGAATGAACTCAGGCGTTAAAGGTCAAGTGGGCGGTTTTCAGAATAACAGGGTCTGTCTTATAACATCTAGTACCTGAAGAAGGCTGGTTTGGCCAGCCGAAATATTGTAATATTCAATATAAAATCCTACGTTGTGTCAGCTTTGCCGTAGTACAGTCCTTGGACTGATTAGATCTGACTTAGATCCAACGTAGCAACCAGCAGGATTTTCGTCCACGGTTCTTTGCAATTTCTCAAGTCTGTCTGCAAGCGTTTCCTTTTTGCCTCCTCCCCTCCCCCTCCCTCAATTTTTTGCGCTCGCCCTATTCTCGCGCGGCCAAAAAAATCGAAAAAAACACAGAAACGCTTGCTACGCAAGCTACTATTGCCAAGGCACTGCCTGGCAGCTTAACATCCGGGTTTCGGCACCAATGTTGTCTTTACGACGTCTTTTCTTTATTTCTTAGCAGGAAATTCAATCCCTCTCCGACCTGAACGACCTACCATTTTACTCTGACTTGTTATTCACTCAGCCACGACACACACTCGATTTACATGCAATCAGTTCCCTTTATTTAACAGTCTTATCGTTTACAAGTTTGCATTCCTCCGAACACGTTCGACCTGTCTTTCTTCACAAGCGATAACATTACAGCCTTAGTTCTCGTAACAACACCGTGCTTTATTTTGCTGCATTACGAGTAACAACCTCTACTAGACTAATCGTGTGGTGCCACAGATCACGGGTTTGATGTGCTATCTCTAATCTGTATACCATAAAGTGAAAATAGGAAACTGTAGAAAACTGAACATGTGATTGACGGTGAAAGGCGTCATGAGACTTCAAAAACAGATATTAAACTTTCATTTTGTATAAAATAGGTCAGTACTAGTTTCTAAATTTTGTGGCCATGTATCAATTAGATAGCAAGGCATAGTTTAGATTTTTTTAAACATGAAGTAACTGGTGAAAAAGGGACAGCAATCCGATACTCCATGATAACAAACGGTTCGTAAATGACAAAATACATTGCATATCCAAGCACTGGTCAGCATATATCTCAACAGACGTTTTCCAAACAATATAACCAACAGACATTTAACTGTAGCCATAATGGCAAATAAAAGATTCACACCAACAAAGTGATAAAAGTCATATTCCATGTAATAGTGAGAATATTCTTACCTGAGTAATTAGTAGAACCGGTCAAGTTTCAGATACATCGGGTACACGATGGGTGTGTTTGTGCGTATGTGTCTGCACTTATATTATCACAGAGTGGTGTCAATTCTTGATTGACAGCTGATTCCTGTAATAAAGCAATCGACAAGATGTTCAAAGGTGACGTGTGTTGTTAATATATGTCTTTTTTTGCCCCAAAGAGATATATGGCGGTGAAGGTTAACATTTTCTACTTTGAGAGAAGGAATAATAGGATAATAAGTTACTTTCAAGTTACTTTCGCCTTTAACGATCTAGATATGATTTATGGTATGATCTATGGTATACTAAATTACTCAATATCAAGTGTTGCCTTTGACAGATAATGTGTTGCGCGATCCGGCCGGACCAGCTGGCATCAGTCATTAGCATAAACAAGACAATGGTTGAGTAACGTAGAGACTATTAAGGTCAAAATCTTTTTTTAAATCTACATATATAGTGTATTTCTCACTATACTAATTGACTATTCGATACTGTTGAAGTCTTTCATATTAAAAATTAATATCCGCGAAAAGGTGAATACTTTTTATTTTACTTTATTTAAACAAGAAAAACGGTATAGAAAATTAGACTGACAATCAAACTGTGAATGTGAATAGAAATTGGAAACTGAGCAAATATTGAAATTCGGCACTTGGATAATAAAACGAATATGGGAATGAATTGCAGTTGGGTGGATGTAAACATAAATACCTAACGAAGAAAGTGTTTCATGATGCCATCTTTTTTTCAATATCTGACCTCTTTAGTCTTACTTCATAATTTGATGTGTTTCCTGTTATCTAGTTCAATGTCAATATCACCTTTGGATATTGAAAATGAAGCTAATGTTAATCATTCGGTTAAAAGCCTTTGGTTGGTAAAAGTGTATTATGCCTGTTTTGTTATTAATACACTCTCTAAATTACTTGGTTGAGCATGTGTTGATTTACATATGTCATTTTAAAACTACACATTGACTATTCAAACACTGTCTTTCGACTTGTAAATTAATATCTGCTAAAAGTCTTCCTCTTTAGAATAAGTTAAGATACGGGCAGCAGCATTCTGAACAGATTGTAACTTCTGTATAAGATAGTTAGAGAGGCGGTGTAATAGGGATTATCGAGTTTGGACGTAACAAATGCATGAATCAGTGGTGGTAAGCGACAGTAATTTCCGTATTTTGGAGATGTTCCTTAGCTGAAAAAACGCAGATTTGCAGATTGAGTTAAGGTTTGAAGTCATATTCATAGTATCGTCAAAGATTGCTCCAATGTTCCTAGCATGGTTTGATGAGTGAATGATGCCTTTTCCGACAGCAAGAGATAACTTGTGAAAGCATTGCCGGTGACTGGAATGGATGATTAGGAGTTCGGTTTTATCATTGTTTAGTTTAAGCTTGTTAGAGGACATCCATTTATCGATTTCAAGTGGACAAGATTCGATGTTAGCTTTTGTCGAGGCAAGATCAGTATTATCATTTGTCGTGAATGTGGAGTAGATCTGTATGTCATCTGCGTAGAGATGGTAGGACATATTATGCTTTCGTAAGATATTTCCAAGGGGAGCAGTATATAGTAGGTATAAGATAGGACCAAGGACGGAGGCTGGGGTACACCATATTGTAGTTCATGTGTTGGAGAGTAAGAGTTATCAATATGTACAAACTGACTGCGTCCGGTAAGATATGACTGGAACCAGTTCAACGCTTTTCCTTTGATTCCGAACTGATAAGTCGGTTCAACAGGATAGTGTGGTCCACGGTGTCAAATGCTGCTGAGAGGTCAAGTAGTAGTAGAATGACACAACGCTGGTTATCAATGGTCATAAGGATATCGTTTTGGACGCGTATAAGTGCAGTTTCACAAGAGTGGTATTGTTTATAAGCAGACTGGAAGAGTTCGTGTAGATTATTCCAAATTAGGTGATCTGTCAGACGTAAGGCAACGACTTTCTCGATAGCTTTGGAGACGAACTTTAGGTTGGACACAGGTCTAAAGCTTGAAAACAATTGGTGGTCAGAAGAGGGTTTCTTCAATTTAGGACAACGTGCTGCTTTCTTGAGCGTGGACGGCATTTCACTGTTTTTTAAAAGATAGATTAACTATCTTGTGAGGACTGGAAGTATGTCGTCAAGACAACCGCGCAGAAACATAGCAGGAATCGGATCGAGCATGCAGGACTTCTTAGCACTGGGGCTAATGACTGTCGAGAGTTCTTGGGTAGTTGTGGGAGTAAAGCACGTAAGTTCACATTGGAGACTGTATAAATCAGGATGCATATTAATAGTTTCGTAGAAGAACTGTCAATGTCTAGTTGGTTTCTAATCTTAGATATTCTATTTTTGAAATAATCTGCAAATTTGTTGCATAGATCTGTGGTGGACTAACAGGCCGGAAAAAGCTTCTCTGAATAGGGTCTTGTGGTTGGACTTATTTTCAGCGATTAAGGTTACTGGATACCTTCAAAACGAAAAAGAGGGTGAATTTTTTTTTCGCAGCGAAATGTAGTTTTAGTAGCAGTGTTTGATATACTAAAAACTCCGTTCAAAAAAAATTAATATTGACGGAGAAATACCAAAAGGAAGTTTTTAACCGGAAGTAAAAGGTTCTGTTTGATTGACAGCAGATCAATTAACACATGACAAGTGCTCACTCGCCCGTATCGAAAGTGTGAGGAAAGCTAGCGCATAAATTCATTTCATATACCAATGTTTACGTTTATTGAGAAACGTTTTTCCACACACGATTCCGTAATTCCATCGGTTGTTGGCCTTATGTCTTCCAAAAAGCAAGCAGGAGCTTGGAAAACAAAGAAAAACGAAAAGCAAAACAAGGCCAAACAACGCATACGACTTCGAGCCAAATCAGAAGTTCTCGCAAAACCCGACAAGGGTTCGTATTTTCACTTGCGTGCCGAGTGATCTACATCTGAACATAAAGAAGAATTGATAGGAGCCAGCCAAGAGAATATTTGTTTCCAAGAAAGCTAAGATGGAAACGTAAAGTCTGACGGTTCACCTTTTTGTCTTTTTTTTCCAAGTCAAACAAGCCGGCTATAGATACGGCGCGTACCTTTGATCGGAAATCAACATACAATATTCATCTCGGCAAATATATATATTTCTCTAATTCCTAGATTACAATATCCTCTGGAACCCAGATATTAAAACAAGAGAGTACAAGGAGAACTATGGCTTGTAATGGTATTTACATATTGAAACTCTACCTTTAGTTATTCCCGCGGAATTTTGGGAGACTCCAGGAGGTCGCTTCTGATTGGAGAATGGGTGTCGAGTCCGGAAAGCCGCTCTAAGTAGGTGTGAATCAGTTGCTGAACTTCTAATGCCGATTTCCCGGCTACAATTTTTCAACGTTTCTGCAGTCTTCAAGTGAATTGATTGCATAAAAGAATTTACCGGAATTTTTTTAAATTTCGTCCAGTGATTCTACGATAACTAATCTCCAAAAGCGTGTGTGCTTTTCCCGATTTCTTTTTAGTTTTAAAGATATCGGTCCAAGCGTGATGGCTTGGAAAAAATAATCGATGACTCGACTTTAAACTGCAATAATTTCGCATAGAAAATAGATATCAGAAATCGCACACACGCTTTTGGAGATCAATGTCCGCTTAACTTGACACAAGTGTAATTACTTCGTAAGTATAAAAACCCGGCGCTGGTAATTCGCGTTTATAAACGTCTTCGACATCGGGTTAAAGTGACTGTAGTTTTAAATCTAGAGTAATTCCGTATAAAATAACTTTTTACTGGTATTCTTCAGTTATCAACCTTTCCATTGATATATAGGTTCCCATATTTTGTTCGCCGAGCGCCCGCGTAAACGCATTTTTTCGGAAATCACTTTTGAAGGTATCCAGTAACCTTAAAGTTGAGTAGAAGTTCATCTTAGCGGTTTTGATCAGATCTCTGACGAGTTGACACTGGTCTACATATAACTGACGGTCTATATGCAATTGGCATTTTCGCCAGTTGCCTCTCTAGTTGACGACGCTTGGACTTAGCAATAGAGATTTCTTCAGTAAACCATGGTGCAGCTGGGCGTGACTTGACAACATACTGATTCTTTGAAGCGTTTGAAGATAAACTTATGCCAAACACCAAGGTTGAAATACAGATTACTCTTGAAAGCGATGCTAATCTAATTTGGCAGGCAGGTGCAAACTGTAGGTTAATCGTTACTAATTTCAAGCTTTGGGTACCAACGATTATTTTCACACCTGAAGGAGAGGCTGAATACATTAGCAAATATTTGAAACCACATAAATGGTCCTATCTAAGGGAAATGGTTGAGAGAAGCGAGAGTAGTAGACAGCAAACAGGTAGTTTTAGAATCACGAGTAGAATTAATAAGCCCCGACATGTGTTCGTTTGGATATTGAACGATGCCAATCTAGACCTCCAGACAGCTAATCCTTTTCTATATAATACATTTTCAGTTGCTAATGCTAGGACTTTAGCAAGTTCTCGTCTAGAAGCAGGGAACGGTAACTTATATCCAGAAAGCGAATACCGGCAAGGCACGGAAATATCCAGTGTCTATAGGGACGTTTTGCAATTTGCACATTCGATGAACGACTATGGCGGAGGATCTCTCTTGAATAGGTCGAATTTTGGGCACAATTTTTCCATTACTTTACTTTAACCTCCAAAATCAGAAACGAGATATTAAGGATGGTACAACCAAGTTAACATTCAAATATAACCTTTCTTGAGGAGAGACTGACGCAGACTATAGCGTTTACGCGCTAGTGCTCTATACGCAATAAATTGAGCTTACACAGTCTAACGGGAAGCTATTACTGAGGTCATAATCCAAAGCTTAACCAAAGCCAAAAACTGAAGCTAAAGCTAATAGTAAACTAAAACTAAAATAAACTAATTAACAATGTACTATGTTACAATATTATGTAACGTAGTATTATATAGTATGTCGTACTTCAAATACAATAAAAAAATTAACAGAAAATCAGAAAGAGAAATTACTTCAATCATACCATAAGTGTGTACCGATTACTCTTCGATTGAAACATTCGCAGTTGTCTGGTCACCACACGTTGTTGCTGACAATTAAAGAGACAGGTAAATAAAAAAATCATACTGGTACTGATATAAAGATTTCTTCAGTTGGGATACGAAAGCAAGAAGATGGAAATATGTTGAGTGCTCTTTTACCAATGATAGGTAAGGTAGTTCCATATATGACGAAGGCACTCCCATCCCTAGCCTCTGGTGCTTGAAGTGGATTGGCCTCTTATGGCGTTAATAAGGTCCTACCTAAAAAAACAGGCTGGAACAGGGCTATTTAGTGTTCCACAGGATAAGGTCAACAAATTGATAAAATACAAAGATTACCTAACCGAAACCCAGAAAAAGCAGATTATGAGTGCACTCCAAAGTGGCTCTGGAATGACCTTAAAACTAACTAAGAAGCAGTCAGGAGGCTTTTGGGGTACATTGTTGGCTTCACTCGGTATTCCTTTGCTTATCAAGGCTTTTGGAGGTGGTCTACAGGTTGACCCAAGTTCAGCAAATTTGAGTACGCAAAACGTGTATATTCCCCCTTCCAAAGGAGGAAGTAATCCCCTCAGAAGTGTCACCTCCATTCGTTGGACACTGGAATAGTGATGGAACGATAGGTTATGGAATTTAAAATAAAGCTCCAAAATAAAAAGGAAAAGGGTTACTGCTAGGGAAGAACAGAATAACAGGGTCTGTCTGCAAGCGTTTCCTTTTCCCTCCTCCCCTCGATCCCCCTCCCTCAATTTTTTGCGCTCGCCCTATTCTCGAGCGGCCAAAAAAGCGAAAAAAACACAGAAACGCTTGCTACGCAGGCTACTATTTCCAAGGCACTGTCTGGCATCTTAACACCCGGGTTTTGGCACCAATGTTGTCTTTAGGACGTCTTTTCTTTATTTCTTAGCAGGAAATTCAATCCCTCTCCGACCTGAACGACCTACCATTTTACTCTGACTTGTTATCCACTCAGCCACGACACACACACTCGATTTACATGCAATCAGTTCCCTTATCGTTTACACTTGCATTCCTCCGAACACGTTCGACCTGTCTTTCTTCACAAGCGATAACATTACAGCCTTAGTTCTCGTAACAACACCGTGCTTTATTTTGCTGCATTACGAGTAATAGCCTCTACTAGACTAATCGTGTGGTGCCACAGATCACGGGTTTGATGTGCTCTCTCTAATCTGTATACCATAAAGTGAAAATAGGAAACCGTAGAAAACTGAACATTGGATTGACGGTGAAAGGCGTCATGAGACTTCAAAAACAGATATTAAACTTTCATTTTGTATAAAATAGGTCAGTACTAGTTTCTAAATTTTGTGGCCATGTATCAATTAGATAGCAAGGCATAGTTTAGATTTTTTTCAACATGAAGTAACTGGTGAAAAAGGGACAGCAATCCGATACTCCATGATAACAAACGGTTCGTAAATGACAAAATACATTGCATATCCAAGCACTGGTCAGCATATATCTCAACAGACGTTTTCCAAACAATATAGCCAACAGACATTTAACTGTAGCCATAATGGCAAATAAAAGATTCACAACGACAAAGTGATAAAAGTCATATTCCATGTAATAGTGAGAATATTCTTACCTGAGTAATTAGTAGAACCGGTCAAGTTTCAGATACATCGGGTACACGATGGGTGTGTTTGTGCGTATGTGTCTGCACTTATATTATCACAGAGTGGTGTCAATTCTTGATTGACAGCTGATTCCTGTAATAAAGCAATCGACAAGATGTTCAAAGGTGACGTGTGTTGTTAATATATGTCTTTTTTTGCCCCAAAGAGATATATGGCGGTGAAGGTTAACATTTTCTACTTTGAGAGAAGGAATAATAGGATAATAAGTTACTTTCAAGTTACTTTCGCCTTTAACGATCTAGATATGATTTATGGTATGATCTATGGTATACTAAATTACTCAATATCAAGTGTCGCCTTTGACAAATAATGTGTTGCGCGATCCGGCCGGACCAGCTGCAATCAGTCATTAGCATAAACAAGACAATGGTTGAGTAACGTAGACACTATTAAGTTCAAAATCTTTTTAAAAATCTACATATATAGTGTATTTCTCACTATGCTAATTGACTATTCGATACTGTTGAAGTCTTTCATATTAAAAATTAATATCCGCGAAAAGATGAATACTTTTCATTTTCCTTTATTTAAACAAGAAAAACGGTATAGAAAATTAGACTGACAATCAAACTGTGAATGTGAATAAAAATTGGAAACTGAGCAAATATTGAAATACGGCACTTGGATAATAAAACGAATATGGGAATGAATAGCAGTTGGGTGGATGTAAACATAAATACTTAACGAAGAAAGCGTTTTCATGATGCCATCTTTTTTTCAATATCTGACCTCTTTAGTCTTACTTCATAATTTGATGTGTTTACTGTTATCTAGTTCAATGTCTCCGACCAGTCTTGTTAGTTTCACCTTTGGATATTGAGAATGAAGCTAATGTTAATCATTCGGTTAAAAGCCTTTGGTTGGTAAAAGCGTATTATGCCTGTTTTGTTATTAAAACACTCTCTAAATTACTTGGTTGAGCATGTGTTGATTTACATATGTCATTTTAAAACTACACATTGACTATTCAAACACTGTCTTTGGAATTAATATCTGCTAAAAGTCTTCCTCTTTTATATGTCTCTAAATTCCAACAATAAAAACTGTCGTGAAACTGAAAATAAAGATAAAAATAAAAATGGCACTAGAAACCAATTCGAATTGGTCGAATACTTATAGCCACAGGCTTGGTAGACGCAACGGCTCCCTGTATATAGACATAAAACAAACCGTTTTAACAAACAATAGAGGAACAAAATATTGTAAAATATATAAATTGGAAATGGGCTATGTCGCAATGGCGGCCGCCACGAATTTCAAGTCTTCTAGTATTCTATTGGAGTTCCTAGCATTATGGCAACAATACAAGGTATTCATAAGCTACTAAAGCAAGAACTTGCCCCAATTAACTCTACACTGGAAAATATTTGCCAAGACTTCAACGAACTATCGGTCAACAAATTAACTAGCACCTGTACTTGTAGTGCAAATAAGTATTAATTCAGTCTTGCTTTAATTGTAACTAGAATATCGACTTCATTTCATTTGGCTAGAGGCTAGCTCGATAACCTAACGGTTTACCTAGCCTCTAACCTTCAATTAACTTTTTCTCGAACGTAAAATATTTAACTAACCTTGTCAAGTAGCCTTGTCCTATTGTAATCTTAGTGTTATAGAGTGAATACAAGTATTGTTGTTGTTGGAGTGGAAATGGGAAATAAAACATGTGGAAATATATAATTCTGACTAGGATTAGAAAGGATGTCTGAAGGGAAATATTTGAAAGATAAAGGCAATGAACTAATATATATATATATACGAGGTCCGTACCGTAAGTTATTAACGAGCACGAGGTCCGTACCGTAAGTTATTAACGAGTAGCCGCGTTGTCCGTAGCGTAAGTTATAAACGAGTGGGGGAGGGTACCGTTACTAACAGGAAATGCATATGATTTCCTACCCCTCCCCCCTCCGTTTTGCAAGCTAGGTTCGCAGATCTTACCCCAAATTTGCAAACAATATATTGTGTTCTTCGTGTTTAGTACTAAATGGGGATGGAAAGTTACAAGAAAATTCCCTTAAGCAAATGTAAGCCTCATAATAGGTTTACCTTCTATTAGATTTAAACAGCTCATTTCCAAGCACAAAATGTAGTCAGACCAGGTGTAAGATGGCAAAATATCGTGAATATGAAAATGCGGTTAGTACAAGTGTAAACAATCCAATAGTTTATTATTCTTGTTTTTCAATAGCACACGCACTAAACTACTTGGTTGAGTAACGTAGAGACCATTAAGTTAAAAATCTTAAAAATGATCTACATATATAGTTTCTTACTATACTAATTGACTATTCAATACTGTTGAAGTCTTTCTTATTAAAAATTAATAAAAAATAGAAGGTGAATACATTTTTTCCCTTTATTTAAACAAGAAAAACGGTATAGAAAATTAAACTAACAATCAAAATGTGAATGTGAATAGGGCGACTATTGGAATAGAAATTGGATAATAAAACGAATATGGGAATGAATAGCAGTTAGGGTGGATGTGAACATAAATACTTAACGAAGAAAGAGTTTCCTGATTATTCTTGACTTTTAGTACAGGGTTGATCGATGATTGTGATTAGATACTGAAAAGCACCGAGGGGAGTATGTAATTATTATGCCAGAATCGTTTTTGTTTTCAAATATCTGACGACCTCTTTAGTCTTACTTCTTATTTTGGTGTGTTTACTGTTATCTAGTTCAGTGTCTCGGACCAGTCTTGTTAGTTTCACCTTTGGATATTGAGAATGAAGCTAATGTTAATGTTAATCATTCTGTTAAAAGTCTTTGGTTGGTGAAAGCGTACTATGCCTGTATATAGACATAAAACAAACCACTTGAACGAACAACAAGGGAATTGGAAATTTTGTAAAATATATAAATTAGAGTTTGGGAATGGAAATGGGGAATAAAACATGTGGAAATATAAAATTCTGAACTAGGAATTGAAAGGATGTCTCAAAAGGAAATATTTGAAAGGTAAAAGGCAATGAACTAATATATATGCATACATACTTCTTATTAACAAGCATGTGGTCCGTACCGTAAGTTATTAACGAGCACGAGGTCCGTACCGTAAGTTAGGCCATTAAGTATAGCTAGGCCATTGTTTACAAAATAATGCGTTGTGAGTGCTTTTAAAATATGCCTGTCTCTTCGCTCCCTCGTTGGGAGCCAACCTAGTTTCCGAATAGCATCCGTATTGTTTACATAATTTCCAGTAACATAGCTAGCGGCAGAAAATTGTACACGCTGTAGCCTTTTTAAAAGGTTTTCAGTGAGAGGGTGGAAAACAATGTCACTAAAGTCTAATTTCGATAGCACTAATGACTCGACAATATGTTTTCTCAACTCAACAGTTGTAAAGTTCTTAATTTTACGTAAAGTGGCTAGTGTACTATAACACGAAGCAGATATATGCTTTACATGTTCGTCCCATTGTAGATTGTCATTTAGATGGACGCCAAGTAGCTTAGTTGAATGTACACGCTTCAGTGTTCTGAAACCCCAATTACTAGGTTAGGGGAATGGGTATCCAATCAGTGGACACGTGACATCTGGCTTGTAGATAGCAGCATACAATTCGTTTTAGTTGGGTTGAGAGCGAGATTGTAGCCTAGTGACCAGGTACTAAGGTCTTCAAGTATTTTCTTCATTTTAGTTTCACAACTCCGTAGTTCTGACACTGTACAGTGGCTGTAGAAGGTAGTATCATCAGCATATTGAAAGCCTGATGTAGTTGGTGGGATAATATCTTGGAGGTCAGCAACGTATAGGTTAAAGATCATTGGCCCGAGAATTGATCCTTGAGGGATTCTGAATTGGGAGGTAATGCACTCAGATTTCTTGTCATCTACCTGTACGAACTGTGAGCGATCAGTCAGATAACTGCATGAGCATCCATCTCAAGAAATGCTTTGAGAAGCCAAGCTTGTACATCTTGTTGATAATTGTCTTGAAGCACACGGTATCAATTAGTTATTAACGAGCACGAGGTCCGTACCGTACGTTATGGACCGAATTTGTTTCCTACTTTGTGAGCCAAGCGCGAAGCTATCGCGCGAGACATTAAAAATGTGAAACACGAGGCTCCATAACTTACACACGTACCATGCAAGAGAGTTTAACGAGTTAAAAAGTAGGTTTAATGTTTGAATGCATTTCTTAACACGAACTGGAGTAATAGAAAATATCTGACAGTTTTAACTTAAAAGTTCATAGAAAGCCCATATAAAGAAAAAGATTGAGATAAGTTTCTCGCTGCGCACGTTATGACCTCGAGCCAAATATTTTCCCGTCCGGTCCTCCCACCAAGTCAATAAGTACCTAATTTGGAATGAACAGAATAGTATTCTCCCTAAAAATACCATAGCCTGACGACAATTCAAGCGCTCATTGGCTAATTTAGCGTTGAAAAGCTGAATCCTACGTAGCCCTGTAAGGGCCATTGTAAATTCCGTCTTTTTTTCCTGAAATTTATCACTTTTTCAAAAATATCCCGACTTAAAAAAATCCCGACTACAAACAAATCCCGCCATTTTTTCACATGCAACTCCCGCACAATTGTTCGTACGTGGTGGAAAGTAAACCTGGCGTCGATTCGGTCGGACTCATCTGAAACGGTAGGTACATGTATGCTCTTTGTTACAGGAAAGCAATTACTTTAGTCTCGAGGAGGAAGAGTTGGTAATATACCACAAATGCAGATGTGTAAGTGAACATTCATGTACACTGTCGCTTTTTTTCGATCAACAGTAGACTGATCGTTACATGGAACTCGAACAAATGAGCCACAGTTTCTCCAGGATTTTCGTCAGTCTGTTAATCGTCGGGGCGGTCTTCACCTCCTCGGAACTTAGTTATCCAAACAATGCTTAACCCTGAAACAATATAAATCCTAACCCTAAAACAATGGCATTGTTTGACAGTTCAGTCCAAATGGGAAGGCCTCCTGTAATCGTTACTAACTCGAACTCGAACTCGAACGTTTAACTTATTCAAACATTTTAGAGTGATTTTACTTAACCCGTGAAATAGATAGTGGGATTGTACACGCTACTACTTCGTATTAGTTCATATTACCTCCATATACTATAGTCTAGTACAGGAAAGAGAAAAAATAACAAACAAGAGGACACGAAATAGAATACTACTTTTTTCATTTATTATATGGAATTCAGTTTACACAATCAGTTCTTGGCGGCCGTTTCAAATTTATTTAAATATACAGTCACCAGAAATTACAGAAAGGCCCCTGTTGGTCTACTATCCGGAAACAATATGGACATTAACGCGACAGTTGCTTTTTCAGAGAGCTGCCTTGAATTATTATTACACGGTGCCTGTGGCTGGCGCGAGTCAAGGTTCCCCCCTCATCGGGCAGAATCCTATTGTTCTTCGCGACATGTAATTACTGTTGAAGAATTAATCCAAAGCGGAATAATTATAATCTAACGCGTGAGCAGTTCGCTTTAACGATACCTGATTGGTTGTTCACTAATCGTTATGGGAATACAAATGTCCCAAGGCTGATAAGGCACCCGTCAATCAATGCCAGAAATAACGTGATGGTGCTAATTATTAACAATAGATGTCCTCTTCAATTGAACCGACTGTTCATTACGCCTGATCTTGAGTTTTCTGTCACTGAACGGTTTTCGAAAATATTTGGCGCGTGGTCGATTGTTTTACTGCTGAAGATACCGACAACACCCATGAAACCCGCTAAGAAGAAGACACCGACACTGCCGAGGGCTCGAGCGCGGCACTTGGTCCGACGATGGTCCGGTTGAAACCCCCGTCTCCAAAGTGTGTTACCGACACCGATACCTGGACGTGTGAACGGACTTTGACATTTTTCTTCTTGTTTGTGATTTTTTGGGTTGCAAACCCGGACATGAAGATGAAATAAAATTAGCTGTTTTAAAACATAAATAAAAAAACTGGTGGGAGGTGTGGATTAGGGTGGGAGGGCGGGCAGGGTGCGGGGGGTTTTAAAAAGGACACGCGCGAAGGCAGTCTCCAGTAGAACCGTTCATCATGGCGGAAAGAAAGGCAGTCTCCCATACCCTACCTTCAGGGTGGAGTTTGACCCGCTCGATGCCGGCGTTAGAGGCGTGGGTGCTGAACCCGTTTCAAGACCAACCGTTCCCATTCAACCAAACGTACTGGTTGCGGCACCCTCCAGAACGGTTGGGGCACCGCACCTGGGTGGGATACACCCTAGCCCTGGACTTGTGGGCGGAAGCCGCGTGGTTGTGGACGTGGGCCGTCCTACTGAATCAAGTCTGGGAGGCCGCGGGAGGGTGGGGCCAGGGGCTGCTGGAACGGGTACCTTTCACGGTGGCGGCCGAATTGTTCTGGCGGCGGACGAAAGCGTTGCTGCCCCAGGATGCTCAAGACCACGTGGGGAGCACCATGCAAGGGCGGCGTCAGACGACTGCGTACCGGTTGGGGCACGCGCAGGTAAATTATTGGCTGTACGATTGGGTTCGGGACTTACAGGCAGACCCGCTGCGGACCGCGTGGACGGGGCGGGCGCTGGCGTGGCTCGACGCGTACGTGGCGGGGCCGCCACAGCCCCCACCCCAGCTACTCCACGTGGACACCGTACCGGTACAACTTACCCCACCCCAGCCACTCCACGTGGATACCGTACCAGTACAACTACCACCACCCCCCACCCCCGCGAGCGAGCCCCAGCATCTTTTCGAGGTGTGTTTTATGGAGGCGCTGGCGAACGTGCTGGTCGCGGAGATGCAGGACTTGGCCGTGCGCCAGTGTCCGGTATGCTGTACCGGGAGTGGCACGCGCCACGTGTGCCGGATCTGGATCGTGGACAACTACCTATGGCGGTGGTACCTCCTGGCTCAACAGAACGTGCTGCGACGGAGGGTGATGGATGCGTACCACGTGCTGTATTTACGGTAGGCGCGCCAATTTTTCACCGAGGAGGGGGACCCTTTACCGCAGTACATCCCGTCCGTGCAGTTATGGTCCACGTAAGCGGGACTGGCCGTTTGGATGGAAGCGCATGCCATGGCGCTGCTGCATGAAGTCCGGGTCCGGGTCGGTGTCAAGCAACGGTGCCGGCTGACGCGCGTGACTCGCACACCTTCAAAGTATTTTTTTATAAAAACATGACACGGGGTCCATTTTTCCAAATTCCTCGGCATGTCAGAAGGAGGAGAAGAAGGCAAAGTCAAGCAGACCGGGTGGTGTGCGGACGAGTCATGCTTCTCTCTCAACTACGCTTGGCGGCGTTACTATGCTGGGGCGTTTCCTTTGGGGTATCTAGGCCGGTCCGAGGACTAAGAGTTCGACGCAGTGGACCAATGGATCCAGCAGCAGTACCAGACGGAATGCGTTCAGGCGTTGTTGGGGGTGGTACACGATGCGATGCACCGCAAGTGCAACGGCTGCGAGGTGGACGACCCGTCGCAAGACCACCATGCGTGTCTGATGCTGCACTAGGCGGACCAGGTGGATTTGGTGTGGGACGGTATAGCCGAGGAGGTCTCGTGGGCGGACGTGTTTTTTGCGATGCGCAAGCGGTTGTTCAAGGCGACGCATCGGGTGGAGGAGTCCACGCTGTGGAAGTTGTGGGAAAAGGGGGCGCGACCGTACCTGAACGAGCATTGGGTCCGGACGGTGTGGTGGAACCGGCACGAGGCGCTGCTGAAGGAGGTCTGCATTTGGGCGATGGAACGGGCCGACGTGGAGCGACTCGATATTCTCTGCAAGCTCATCGAGACGGTGGACCCGCATATGGCCCGCCGGGTAGATAAAACAGAGCACCGGACAAGCTATTGTTGTAAAGCCTTATAAAAAGAGAGCGTGCAATAAAAAAAATAGAAAAGAACATCGTGTGTATGTTTCAAGAGCGCGAGGTGATCACGTGGGATCCCGTCTGGTCCACGCCCTGGCAAGATGTGCTTCTCGGCCTGCGCACCCATTACAGGTACCTCAAAACCCGTCTGGAAGAATTGAAAGCGATGCTGCTGTACACGTGCTTGATCGGCCTGCTGAGGGAGGCGCGGGGGGTGTTGGAAAGGGTGTCGGGGGACGGTCACGGTCACGGTCCGAGGCGCTGGAGCCTCCACGGGACTGCTGCGGTTCGTGCGTCACCAGTGGCGGGCCATAGCGCGGGCGTATGTGATGCTGCAGCAGCAACGGTACCAGGACGGATGGGTTATGGGGCGTGGGCTATGCTTCAACCTTCGGTGCATGTAGTCGATGGCCTTTTCTCCTGGATGCCGTTCAGGATCGGAAGTGGAGGAGGGGGTTGAGGGACGGGGTGTGGGGGATCCTTCGCTCTCCTCGTCACTGCTGTCGTCGCCGTTGTCGCTACCATCGTCGTCCTCGCTATCGTCGTCGTCCTCGCTATCGCCATCCTCGCTACCGTCGTCGCTCGCCGGCGGGGCCGTCGAGGGTTTGGGGGGCGGTGGGGGTTTGGGGGGCAGTGGAGGTTTGTGCACTCCCGGCCCGGTTAACGGGGCCCACGTGGCGGGGCGTGGAGTGGTGGCGGTGGCGGCGTTGGCGGTGGCCGCTGGAGTGGACTGCATCCGTTTTCTTAGTTTTTGAAATTGCCGCACTTGCCCCAGGTACAGTCTGTGTTTGAGGTCGGCCGGTAGGTGGGGGGTGGCGAGGGTGCCCACCTAGGCTTTGGTAGATTGTGCTCGAAAAAAAAGCATATTATGCTTTTAGCAGTGCTCATATTTTTTAGAAATTATGCCAAAATTATGCTACTTTTTGAAAATTATGCTCTCTGTCACCGAAATTATGCTACTTAGATTTTAAGGAAAATAAAGATCACCAGTAGCTTAACTCTATCAATTTTGACTTTAATGAACATTCATATAGTCCAACTTCCAGTCTTACAGTCTTTAGCATCGCAAATACGCATGTGCGCACCTCGCCGAAAAACCATATGATTAACAAATGATATCAAAATCAACCGTTTCTGGGTTCTGAATCCGGGTCAGAAAGTTATAGCCCGCATACTTGTTTTAGACGCCATCCAGGCGTGATAAAGCCCTCAGTTCAGTATAAAGACAACTATGCATGTTGTTAATCTCTGTGTTATCGGTTATTGTACTGAAGCATTACACAAGCCTGTAAATAGTCCTAGAGATTGAAGCTCTCGGTACGGCACTGGAAGTGCTGAAAGGGCTGGAAGTGCTGGAAGTGGATGTACTCGAGGACGACGCCATCTTTGATCTGAGGCCTGAGGGGCCGAGCCGCCGAGCCATAAGCGTGGTGGCCTGAGGAGAGTCTCAGTCTCTCAGATATGCTGACCCCAGGGTGACCGCCTTGACACACCTGGAGTCTGCCGGACCATATTTGACCATGGGCCTTAGCACAGACCTCAAAATTTTCCAAAAACAATACAGAAATAAAATACAAACTGAATTATTCTAGAACTATGATGGTTTTTTTTTGTTTTCAACGCATAAAAGCTCGGATTATGCTAGCAGTGCTAAACTGAAATAAATGCTTAAAATAATGCTCGTTTTGCTAAATTATGCTTAAAATTATGCTAGCACAATCTACCAAAGCCTATGCCCACCATGTCTTCCTGCAGCTTGACCATCTGGCTGAATTCTAGCTGGGTCAATTCTGAACGCAACCGTTGCAGCGCCGCGGCCATGGCGGTATCGCGACCCGTTTGGCCCTTGAGGGGGTCTTGCGGCGCTGCTTCGACCTCTTCCTCTTTTTGGAGGGGGGTTTGGCCGAGGCCCCGGCCCCGCCCTGCTCGCCCTCGACCCCTCCTCCCCCTACCCCTACCCCACCGGAACTCTCTTGAGGTGTTGGCGGCGACGACGGGGGTTGGGCTTGCGCCAGTATTTGGAGTTGCCAGTACTGATGCTCCGGAATCATGGTCAATTTACGGGTGTACTTCATTCTGTCGCTTTGAGAGCTTTGTTGACGCCGTACCCGACTACCGACGAAATGGCGCCGACGGTGTACGCCATCGACCGGAGCAGAAGCGTCCTCAGCATCAACTTGTCGTGCACCTCCCCCATGGTCAACTTCGGGTCGATCCAAAGCGCGTCCTTCTTCCAGCACCGCTGGCACCCGTGGTAATAGCACCCGTGAAATTGGAAGACCGTTCCCGTGGGCGTCTTGCAGCGGTCGGCACGTGTCGCACGATTTGCGCACCACCACCAAATTCACGTGATGCCCGTTGAGCGGCTGCGTCTCCAAATCGAAAAAGAGGAAGCGGGCATGCTCCAGCGGGTGTTTGGGGGCCGGGTCGGTCACAAAGCACAAGTGCCCTGTCATCACCTTCTTGCCGCAGATGTGGCATTGGTATTCGCCGCACTGGTGGGGTGGGTCCGCCGTCTTGTAGACCTTGCCGCACGCGATGCACTTGTGCAACCGCGCGCACGTCTGGTTCTCCGTATGGTTCTAGAAACACGTGGCGTTCCAGAACCAGCGGTTGCACGTGTGGCACCACACGCTGTCGCTGGCCCGTTCCCGCCACGACCGCGTTTCCGTCACCCCGTCAAACCGCGGGCACAGGCGGTTGTCTTCCCCGCACGACGTGCAACCTCGAAAACACGGGTGCGCGCTCTTGCCGTTCATCCCCTTGTTGCAGTACACGCAGAAATACCGTTTGTTCGTCCGCCGGGTCGGGGAGAAGATCAGGTCAAAATGTCCGTCGTCGTCCCGGTAATACAAATACACCCGCTGGTGACGGGCCTGCTCCGACCGTACCGCCCCGGTCCACGTCACGCAATCCCCACGCTACCGCGAAATCAAGACCAGCTGGTGGTCGGGGAGCACCGCTTGAAATCGGGTCAACTCGGGAACACCATACGGTACATTCGGGTTCACGTCGGCTTGCAAGCACAGCGCCCGCGCCTCTTGCTCCCGCCACGCCTGCTCTCGACGACACAGCTCCAAGTACGTCCAGCCGTGCTGGTGCCACGCGACACCCAAAGCCAACGCCTGCGGGGCGCACAGCAGCGTTCCTCGGATGGCCACAATTCGGCGGTGCCGGTACTGAGCCGCCTCCGTGCCATCGCCGTCGCCGTTGCCCCCGTTCCCGTCCTTCTCGGCGGTGCCATCGTCGTCCCCCAATTCGGGGAGCACCCGGTTGCACGCGTGATTGAGCATCCCCCCCGACGCCGTCGATTAAACCAACGGCCGCACTCGTCGCAAAACACGAGCTCCCGTTTGTATGTCAGCGAGGTGGGATTCTTGATGCCGTAATACCCGCACGGGGTATGGTACAGGTACATGCCCGAGCCTTGGGCAAACACCACGTCCGGAGATTGCGTCACGTACGTCACTGCATCGTCCTGGGCCCAGTCCAAAACGAATAACCGGTACCGCCGCTCTACCTAGAACCCGTCCAGCGCCTGCAGGCATGCCTTGGCGGTCTTAGGCTCCCCCACCTCGGCGCACGTGGTTTGAAACTGCCGCAAAACGGGATCCAGCGGTTGGGCCGCCAAGCGCGCGTACATCTTGGCCGCCGCCGTGACCGCATCCCGATGGAGAAACATCAGCGTCGGTTTCCCGCGCAACCAATCCTCCACGTGGTTCTTCTTCCGGTCCTGAAACAGCTGCTTCAGCATGCTGTTGGTCGACCCCGGTTTTTCTTTCCCGCGCCCCACGGGGACCACATTGGACGTGTACGTCAGGTGAAACGTCAACACCCCGTTCAGCAGAAACGTCTGATTCGATTGCACCACGTTGAACACCTTGAGCAGCAGGCGTTCCAGCGTGAACTCTTCTTTGGGTATAAATCTCAAGTCGATCGCGCGCCCCGTGTTGCGTTCGTGGTTGAGAATCACCTGCACCAACTGCCCTTCGGGGACCCGCGCCAACCCCCGCTCGAGCAAATACTGCAGAATGGCCGTCAAGACATCCCCCGCTTCTTCCCACGACGGGGCTTCCAACCGCGCCTGCACCGTCCACACCTCGTCCCGAATCGCGAAACGTTTGCTGGTTCGGGCGTGTTCGGCCACGATCTCGAACGGGGGCGGGGTCGGGTCGGCGGCGGGGGGTGGGGCTGGTGTCGGTACCCGGGCCCCACCCCACTGCAAAAGACCTTCTACTTCTTCTTCTCCTTCTTCTACTTCTTCTTCTCCTTCTTCTCCTTCTTCTCCTTCTTCTTCTCCTTCTTCTTCTCCTTCTTCTTCTTCTTCTTATTTCACAAGGGTCGTCATCAAGTGATCCAGCCAGGCCTCGTTCGTCGGTAGATCCTCTTCTCGAGGGTTGGCTGCCATGACTTCTTTCTTCTGCCCTTGCGGCCCTCTCTGCCGGACTGATGTTGAACCGACCGCACGCGTTCTATTTAAAGGCTCTACGTCTGAAACCCCGCCTCCCTTTTCTGACCAACCACCGCCGTCCTGCCCTAATTTGGAGTCGACGCTTTCAGCCTCGAGGGGTGTGGCCTGCTGATCGGGCCCGACATGCCCTAATAGGGAGTTGGCGCTTTCAGCCTCGGAAGGTGTGGCGTGCTGACCGGGTCCGTGATGCCCTAATTTGGAGCCGGAGCGCTACTTCAGCCCCGGTGTAAGAGAAATGCTGACGGATGTTGCCGTACGGCCATCAGTGTCGGTGTAAGGGGTGCGCTGACGGGGCGCTCAGCACCGGCGTAAGGACCGCGCTGACGGGTCGTTCAGCACCGGTGTGAGGGCGGTGCTTACGCTGGCGCGGTGCCATCAGCGTCGGTGTTAGGGGAAAACGCTCCAAGCCAGACGTAATCAAATGAAATCTATTTTAATCTATAAAATCTTAAATGAACAATCCGCACCATACTTGAGAAACTCTTTTATTAAAACAAGTGACTGCGATAAACGCTATCAGCTAAGAAACTCTGAAACTGATCTAGCACTTCCAAGACCGCGTACAAATTTCCTCAAGCGAAGCTTCAAATACAGTGGTGCTATGCTTTGGAATAACCTGCCAGATGAGGCTAAAAGAGCCAAATCTTTACGGCAATTCAAGAGGAGTGTCTGTTCCTGTTACTGAGTTATGCTGATAGCAGATTTTTACTGATTTTTATTAATATATGTTTTTTAATCTGTACATATATTTATTGTTACGCCCCACGTGGAAACCAGCTTACTGTTGTAGTGGCTAGCGTACGAAAATAAAGTTATATGTATGTATATGTATGTATGTAGCGTCGGTGTAAGAGCTGCGCTGACGGGGAGCGTTCAGCACCGGTGTAAGAGGTGTGCTGACGCTGCCGGAATGCCATCAGCATCGGTTTAAGGGGAGTGCTGACGCTGGCGCAGTGCCATCAGCGTCGGTGTAAGGGATGCGCTGACGGGGTGCTCAGTAACGGTGTAAGGGCCGCGCTCACGCGTTGAATCCAGCCAATCCTGGGCCTTCAGCCGCAGAACCGCTCGACTAATCCGAAGTGTTCAGCAGCCTCCCTGGCGAGGGTATTTAAATCCTACGGCGCTGTGAAAATATAATTCTTCACGAAGCACTCGACCAGAGCAGACAAGCAAAATACACCAAAACCAACAAAGAAATACTATATCAACCATGGCTCGTGCAGGAGACACCCAAGTTTTTTACAACCGGTAAGTAGCTGTGTTTTTATGATCCGCCATCTTGTCTTCTTCTTCTTCTCCAAAAACGATAACGACAACAACCTTCTCTTCGACGACTCATGATGTGTCTCTCTCTTCTTTTTTCACACATCATTTGCCTACTGAGTCTGGAGCCAGCCAGCCACAAGTCTATAACCACGTGCTGCCACCGCCCCATGTGCCTCGGGTGTTTTCGCAAGTGGACTGCCGGGAAGCACGCCCCTACTTGCCCCTATTGTCGCTCGCTCTTGCAGATCGACGTCCACGACCTCAACCGCGTCACCTCCAATGTAGCCTTCGTGCATCGCCCCCACGAGCGAGCGACCCGAGACACGGACTACCCTTACCTGGCCACCTTCCCCGGGACCCCCCAGGCAAGGACCCCTGCATGCAGTGATTGGGATCTACTGGATCACTGCATGGAGCACCTGTCCATGGGGATCTCCGTATACCCCAAGGAGTGGTGGACCGCGAGGATTATATCGAACACCTCCTCCAAGATCGGTTGACGTGGGCGGGGTTGAATGCAACCCCAAACCCAGCGTCGACCTGACCACCACCGAGGACGAGGCCAGCGACGTGGGGGAGATAGAGGAGCACAACTACACGATCGATCATACCATCCTCGACGCCCCGGCCTCACCGGCCAGCTCCAGCTCCAGCTCCTACGTCCCTCCCTCGCCGGCCCACCACCTGGGTCAGCCCAACCTGGCCCCAGCCGTGGAGCTCCCCACCGCGCCACCCCACCCCTCCCGTCATGGCTGATCGAGGATAGTGACAGTGACGACGACGACATCCCCATCGCCAGACTGGACGGGTGGTCCCACCACCTCACCACATCCCCACCACACCCACCTCCACCCCTCCCGACACCAGCGACAGCGACAGCGATAGTGATCTGCCCCAAATGATCGACTACGCCCCACCCCTCAAGCGTCGTCGTCTTCATGCCATCGACCTGACGGGCGACGACGACACAGACAAGTCCTCCACAGACGATGACTGACACATATATGTAAATAACACTTTTTATTATTCATTAAAACTTGTAATTAAACTGCATTAAAAGTCTTTGTCTTGTCTTGTCCTGGATTTTTTAATGCTTCCTCGAGTACTTCTTCCCCTTGCCCTCTCCTTTCCTGCGCTTCTTGCGGGCCGGTTCGCTGTCGCTCTCACACTCCTCCGACTCGTCGCTCTCCGATGAACAGCTGCTCGAGTCCGGTCCGTGCGTGGCCTTGCAGATAAACTTGAAAGCGTTGCACTTCCTGTTGGGGAGCGGGGCCGCGCACAACATGTACGGGCGCCCGTAATTGTTTTCCTACTTGCTCACGCGGACCGCTTGATACAGCTTCTCTTCCTGCGCCCAACTCCGCAGCAGCATCCGCCGCGCGATCCACTCGTGCGCCTCGGCTCTCCGGGGTACGTACTGACGTTCCATGCTTTTTCCCCCTTCTGAGTTCTCCCACCCCGCTAGTCCAATGTTTTCCTTTATACATCCTCCCCGGGGAAGATCCTGAACGTCTCCCAAGGGTAGACCCTGTACGTGGTACTGTCCGGCTTCACGCAGGCTTGGTACCGCCAATGCCTCATGCCGGGGGGAATCGTCGTCTTCCTTTCGAAAGGAGTGTAGAACGCTTGCCACCGTTGAGGCCAGTCGGGCCACAGCCTACCCTTCCGCACGCAAATAATGCGGTTCCAAACATGCCACGAGCGTCGGGAGTATCCCCACGTGGAGGGCAGCCCCGCCTCCCACCCCCGCAGCAACGTCTGCCGGGCCTTCCACTCGCGCGCCTCGACTCTTCGGCGCACGCACGCCTCGTCGCCACGCCCCTCCAACGAATTGCGGGTCTGGCGTCCCATGACTTTCTACTGACCCCAGCGCCCGGTACGGTTTTTTATTTATATACATTTTTACGCAAACACCATCTTGTAAGGGACGGCGTCTGTAATGGGGACGCATAGCTTGTAGACGATGCGAACGTACTCGCCGTAATACGTCCCCTCGCAATCGCTGGTCACGTAGCGCTTGGCATCTTCCAGGTCCATGAGCCGCATCACCTTTCTATGGAAACTGGAATAACCCATGTGAGCCGTTTCAGACACCTCCCCCTCGTTGAAATAAAACTCAATCAGTAACCCCATGACGGGTCTTCACGCCACCTTGACCGTAGGCGAATGAGTATAGCGCCCAGCCTTACAGCGTCTTTTAAAAAACTTGAACCCCTTTCCAGCGCGCGCCCCCTCCTCCGGGATCGCCGGACCAGGGGGCGCGAAAAGAACGCCCCACCGAGCCTACAAATACTCGCGCTCCAACGCCGCCCCTCCTTCAGTTGGCGTTGGCCGTCGGGCAGGGCGGAGCTCTCGCGCTCCGTGCTCGGCTCTTTTCCGGTTTCGCTTGTCCGGGGCTTGGAGGCCCCGCCCCCACACTGCGCCCCCTGCTTCCGCACCGGCACCCGCACCGGCACGCTGCGACGCCTGCACACACTCGGTCCCGTACCCCTGTCCCCCGACCCCATTACCAGACATTATGAATAATTATGGGGGGGGGGGGGGGTGTGTCCGGTACGGACTTTTCCCTACATGATTACTACTCAGCGGGTTCATTTTCCTGCTCTAAAGCTAAATCTCTAAAGAAGGCTGGAACAGAAATAAGGTTTAATTTGCAACAACGGTTGGTTGGAAGAATGGTGAGGAAGTCTCAGCACCGGGGTTTGGGGAAAAAGTTTGATTTTCAACTGCTTGTTCGTGTGAACGAAACTGATGACGAAGCCGTTGTTTCCCTCTAAAATCAAGTGACTTCATTGGAATGGAAGTCTAGATTTACATCACAAACAACAATCCAAATTGCTTGACATTATACAGAAGTTATGTTTATGATTTTTATATTATCCCGACTGATTTTGGAGAAAACATACGTTTTCCCCGAGTATTTTCTGTCCATATTAACGTGGCAGAAGCCTAAAGGTTAACGACCATATTGAAGCGCATAAATAACATTATTTCAAGCACTTATATAAAAACTATGAACTTCCTGTTACATATGTAAGAACTACGATGGTGCCTGATTCTATTTTTGAATTTATTTCGAAAGTAAAGTGCTGTTTTCAGATTCTTTCGAGTTATATTCCCATCTCATGATGTGCAAACAATGCTGCATGTGAACGAACCCAACACTGCGGTTACATCGCATCAGATTGTTTACCAAATTGAACTCTTGGTGGCGGCCAAATGGCAAAAGTAAACTTGTTACAAAAACACTAATTAAAATCCCTTGATATCATATAAATTACGTTGATGATTTAGAGGTTGATAACCCGGTTAATTTTGGAGGAAATGTACATTTTCTGAGGCCTATAATCAGCGTGAAAAATTGCAAAGGTAATTTTTGACAGATCAGACATGCAGAACTAATTAGGAGGCGTTTTTTTTAATCACAGGCGTTGCGGGCAGGCGTTCCCTTCCCTTCTCCTCCAATCCCTCCTACTTCCTTTTCGTCCTCGCGCCATTCTTCCCCCGTCCAAATATATTTCGGTTTCCCAAATAAAAAGCCTGGAAATGAAATCGATCGTAAATTGAACTGTATGTGACTTCATAGAGACCAAGAAGAAAAGGTTGAAACCATAAACAGAACTGGATATGATTTAGGGATGTTTACATGATACCGGAACGAGTTTCATTCCGGATCGACTTTCATTATAGACATATTCTGCCTCTGTCAACGCTTATAAATACTCTTTCTATGTTATTTAATTAGAACAATGCCAATTTGGAATGCTCTACCCAGCTACACTGTACAGGCATCTTCAATAGACTGATTTAACTTGTACATTTGTTGTCCCAATTCAGGTTACCTGACTTTTCCCTTGAGTATCAAATGTTTTCTTGTTTTTCTGTATCCCAAGGGGAAATGTACAAATTCCTCTAACTGAAAAACACAGCACTGAATCCTCTGGAGAGCTGTCACATGATCTGAATTTGGAAACAAATGTACAAGCTTAACCAGTTCAAGGAACTCATTTAATATTCACATTAGCTTTTAGTCGCTTTAATCTTTTTATTTTATTTTATTGTTTATTTAGTTGTTTAGCATACCGCTGTACTAAATGCCAATATCGGAATTACGCTTGCCTATATTATTTGTTGATACTTAATAAACTGAAACTTCAACAGTATACAGAGTTATCGAAAGAGAGGCCAGGTCAGTGTTATGTGAAGTTGATTTATTATAATTACTGGAAGCAGTTGTAGTAGGCCTTTTGCAGTAAACAGCCATGTGCTGCTATAATACTTTGTTAACGAAGGTGGAAAATAACATTTACAAACAGGTTTTGCTAATAACACTACCGATCTTGTACAATTGCCTTTAAATATATGAAATAGATTTGTTTGCCATCTAGCAACCACATGATCGCATTCCTGCAAAAGGTAATTCCATTGTTTATAAATTACCATGAGCACAGTAGTGGATCAATTTTCTGGCTACCCAAGCACAAACTATGTATGACACACACACATGCTACTAACAACTCCATGAACTACATGTATTCATGTATTCATGTATTCATGTATTCATGTATTCATGTATTCATGTATTCATGTATTCATGTATTCATGTATTCACTTATTCCTACATGTAGGTGGTCAGAGTTAAGGCCACTCAGAGCCTCTTGTTTTCAGCTAGAATACAGCTACCGCCTACAGGAATTCGGCTCTTGTCTGGTTTTTGGAACGACAGCAAATTGCCGCATGCTGAAACTGACTCGTTTTTCTTGAGAGTATCAAGAATATTATTCAACTTGTTGGTGTCGACGGGAACTTGGGCCAGGAACTGCACTTATGTGACTTGATCGGAACATGTCTGTTCATCGTCCGTCAGATCGATTACTCTTGTATCTCCATATATCTCCGTATCAGCTCGCTCGGCTTCTTCACCTCTGCCCGAGTCTAATATATGTTGAACTACTGCGTTCAGGTTTCCTTTCTCACGGGTTAGAAGTGAAGCCAGCTTGATTTCTGACGCGAAAGGCAACACCTTTTTCAAGCTGTCCAGTTGCATATAGCTGCTAATTTTGATAAACTTCTTTTTATGCTTGACGAGGTAAAAATTTCCTTTCTCTGTCATTGGTCTCTCAGAAACCAAAATTAAACTAAATAAAGATTGCTTAGATTAATATAAACTTACCAGGCTATAGTTATTTATCACAGCCTAGTCATTCAAATGCAGGTGGTGTTTTTTTTATTAAATATAACTTAGAAAATACGGTGAGAGAAGATCTTAGCATTTCTGAAAAAGAATTTGAAGGTTTGTGGGTTGACATTGAAAATATCAATGAGAAGCTAGCATGCTGTGTACTGTACAGACACCCCAATTCAAAATTGGAAGAATTCACAAATTATCTCTATTCCTGTCTGGATAAAATTCAACAGGAAAACAGAACCTGCTTAAAAAAGTCTAGGTGAGTAGTAAGGGAGCCCAGTATGGGTATCCAGCGAGCCTCCTGATTGGCCGAGAGAGGGGGCGGAGCTAAATATGACGTCACAAGTTTTGTGACGTGACAAGGGCCTGTCACCCGCTGGTGCACAAAGCCAGGCTTCTGATTGGCCGGAAGTTTAGGGGGGTCCCGCCAGGTTCGGAGGGGTTGGAGGGGAGACCAAAGCCAGGCTTCTGATTGGTCGTAAGTTTAGGGGGGTCCCGCCAGGCTCGGAAGGGGGTCGGAGAGGCGTCGGGGAGAACAAACTCAGGGCCCGGATTGGTCGGCGGGGTTGTCGGGGGAGAACAAACCCAGGGCTCGGATTGGCGCCCGGAAAAGACCCGGGACGTATAAGAAAGTGAACCCTCCCTTGTAAATTTAGTGTGAACGATGCCCCCTACGTGCTTTTGTGGGTGTTACGCCAAAGCCGTCAAAGGATTAGCCGGGACGCCAGAGTGTGTTTACAAGTGTGGACAAACAGCGGATTACAAGGCACAACACCCGGTGTTGCCGTGCAGTTTTTATTTTACGGAGCAAGACCTACCTTTGGTGAAAGCGGCTATCCCGGTCGGAACGTTGTACAACACATTTGCCAAGTGTGGCCACAATTTGTGGATGAAAGTGGGGGTGAGCCGAAGTGAAAAAAATCCGAACCGCGTGTTCTTCACGTGCACGGCCCCGGCGCCCAACCCGAAGTGCGAGTACCCGCTGGGATTTATGTGGGCCGGCCCGCCGGCACAACCTATTGGACCCCCACCCCCTAAGAAAGCCCAATACTACGCTTCACCATGGACGTCACAGGCCCCCCAAGGTCCGCCACCCGTCGCTTGGGCCAATCCCAACGCCACTACGCCTCTTACGGGTCCCCCCGCGGAGACACCACAGGGACCCCCGGGGGGGCCCCGGCGGGGAATGTGTGGAAACCGGCAGAGCCATTAGTCGGCCTATCCGTGCCAATGCTGTGCAGGTGGGTTAACACATATTGGTCGCCTTATGTATTTACTGTTGGTATTCTTTTAGAAAGTTTTTGAAAGAAGCGTGCGTTGGTGGCGCGCGTCTTGTAACAATGTTATTACGGCGATTTGCAAATATTATGCCATCGATCTCTAACGGGTGGACCATTAGAATTCCGGGGAGAGGGGGAGGGGGTGGCAATTCCCCAAACAAATCCTACAAAGCCTTGGACCAAGAGGTCGGAATAAAGATCCTACACGCTCTTCAAAGTGGAACAAATCTTTAACGAAAAAATTGCCAGCCCCCCTCCCCGGATTTCTATTATATGATATCAGTGGATTCGCACTTTTCAAATAAAATAAAAGCGCACGAAATAAGGGACCGTACATTATTAACACAGAAATAGGGGGGTCATATTTTTAAGGACACATTTTGGGGGGATGTCAGGATTTTTTTCTGTACTTGAGAAGGGATTGCATATTTGGATACAATATTTTGCAGTATTGTATTGATATCAGTCTTACAAGCAAATTAATGGGGCTAATTCTGAATAATAATGTCTCTTTTCATTAAATTTGTGTGCATTGCCAGCCATCTCAGGAGCCTCAATTTAAACATTTCACCCGGGGAAGCATGACCCCATAAATATCCTGCAACAAATGTTTACTCTGTGGTTCTTCTCTAGAAATAGCCAAACACATCGGAAGCCTGAAGCCTAGGTCAACTTCTAGAAGCGTTTCTAATCATAGAGAAAGTATTGTCCTATTATGCTAAGAAGGGAGTGCGGAAACTCATGAAAGCATCATAGTTATCATCCTGTATCTGTGTATGACTACCAAGTTATTGGGAAAGCATTGAGTTATATCTAGTACACATCAAGGGAGGGCAAGTATGGAAAGGCTCATAAACGTTATTGTTTGTGCTAAGGGGTCAATGTATGTTTTTCCGTTTGTCCGGGAGGGGGGTGGGACATATATTTTAGTATGGGGTTTCCCATTTCTTACCAGCTCCCTTCTGTGTTAATATGAACTGTCCCTAAAATGCCAGCAATTATATTTTTTATAGATTGCTCATAATTATTTCTACAAAACTCCAATAAGTCTTAACGATTTTTACGTTGTGCCAGTGAGCGATATCCTGATACAGTGAACCCCGTTAATACGGCCACCTTTGGGCCATTAAAAACTCACCGTGTTAATATTAATGTTTGGTGGAAAGATGCACATGACCCGCGAATAGGAAAAATTGGCGGTATGAGGGTGCCTGACACGTAGAACATAGGAATATGTGGTTAAAAGAAAAGAATCCAGCAAATAACCAACGAATTTGTGCATCTTCTTTCAAATTTGTTGATGGTGTTCAAAAGTGTAGCCGCAGTACGGGCTACAAAAGAAATATACAGAAATACAAAATAAATATTGACCCAGGGATCGCAACATGTGACCGTATTAACATGCTGGCCGTAATTAACGTGGTGGCCGTAATAACGGCGTTTTTCAAAGGGAGAATGACTGGGCAGTTGGTCGGGACAGAAAAATGTGGCCATAACAGGGTGGACATGGCCAGGATATCACCCAAACATTCTAACACCAGGCCTTAAAGTACTTTATAACATAACCACGATAAACCTAGCGCTCTGATTGGCTAAGAGCCGTGGACCATTTGCCCATGGGTTGCACGCTCACGTCGCATTTTGTTCACGATTGCACCAAATTTTTCTTTTCTATTGCCACGGAAACTATTTTACAGGACAATAAGAGAAAACCTCTAATCCAAGTGAACAGGGAATTTTGTACAGCGACTGTCTTGGCAAATTTTGAGCTTCATTTATTTTCCGAGCCACCGTACCAGAAATGGAAGCGTTGAGACGGCTTGCAAATATGTACGATTTACGAGCTTTTGCACTGAGTTTTGGATCCTGAAACATTCAGAAAGGATGGACAAAAACAGACGACGAACTGTTCAATCTCGACATTTGGAGGTAAAGGGACATCATTTTTGATTATTAAAAAAATCCAGACACGTTTTATGAGCTAATTAAAAGAAACCACAGTGCCAATGGTTTATTTGGTAGAAACTAAACTTATAATTATATCAGTCGAGTGGAAAACCGCCGAAGAGCCAGAGGTACATATACATAGTGGAATTAAACGAATAAACCTCATTAAAACGTTCTCTAGTGTACTGATATTAATGTCAACTACAGAATAATGAATAAGCTCCACATTCAGTGAGGTCATTTTACAACGAGATAATTTTATTGTCACTTTTGGATGTGAAAGTAATTGAACTTACAATTTTAGAAAACAACAAACAAACTTACTTAGTTCACTTGTCTCAAGGATATCCCGTACTGGCACAAATGGCAACGGCAACAAGTCAAAACCAGGAGATTCAGCTGACAGTTCACTCCAATCCATAGGAAAAACGACGAATTCCAAACCTCTGGTGTGCAGGTCGTTTTTAATTCCGCCGAAAGCTATTCAGTTTTCAACAGACGAATGAATCCGTTTCTTAATTTTTGCTTTACAAAAGCGATTGCTTCCAACAAAAGGAACTGAATAAATGTCTTTCTCTTGCAGTTCGAGAACTTTTTTTTAGTTAGCTAGATCTTCTCTTTTCCTTGGGACCAAGGTTCGAATAAACATTTTGTTGAGCAGAGATCAACAACGAATGACTTGTTTTTGCAATGGAACAGTCGCGCCAGTCTAGTGCATAGCCAGTCGCTATGCACTAGTCAATCTATGGCTGATCGTTATATAGTTTATTAGGATAGAAAGTTTACTGGACCACACCTATTTTTTACTTACAGTTCACCTGTGTTAAACGGCTACTTCTCAGGGTCCCAAGGGCGGCAGCTTAATGCAGGTTCCACTGTACTTTCAAATATAAAAATGAAGAGGCTGTTTTAAAAACATATAATACATGTTAAATCAATTCATCAACATTCTGTGAATTCTATCTTTTGCATGCAGGTCCGTCATCAAATAGACCTTGTGGACAAGATTAGCTCAAAGGTGTCTTTACATGGCCAAATATTTAACTACATTCTAACGGTTCAAGACATTTCGAGCCGGTACCTGTGGCTGCGTCCGCTAACTGGCAAGAAGAGCAAGCTAGTTGCGTCAGCGCTAGCTGACCTCTACATGGATGTTGGACTCCCAAATGTGATTCAGTCTGATAACGGTGTCGAGTTTATGAAGTGTGTGTCTGTCCTCTCTAAGAAGCAACACACAAAAGGTTCACCGTACCATCCACAATCGCAGGGGAAGGTTGAACGATCTCATCGCTCCCTCAGAAAGGTCGCCTTCGATATGGCCCTCCTAAGTCGCAGCGGCGTGAATTGGGCGAAGCAGCTGAAAGATTACCAAAAACTACAAAACGAGGAGCCAATGGAAGCTCTTGGCAACCATTTGCCATTCGAAGTATTTTACGGTATAATGTATAATGCAGTTGTCAATCGAGTGCCTGGCGGAAGATGCGTCCGAGAAAGTAAAACAGCACCTCACTTGCCCAAGTCAAAAGACTTCCAGAGCAGTAAGAGGCGGCTCTCGAGTATTCGATCTGGTGCTAAGGCAGCGAGTGCTGTATGGGACAAGCGCTACATTAGCCGAAGAATGAAAAACAACTCCCCTTCAAAGTATGCTGTGGGAAAAAATGTCCTTCTACGTTTTCCATTCACTCGCACTTGTCGAGTTGCCCCCAAACGTCGATATGTCTTCCAGGGATAGATAGAGAAACGGAACTTGAAAATTTATCGTTATAAGATAGCCTACAAGCATCCGCTCACAGGCGTACAAAAGACCTCCTGGGTGTCAGTAGAAGATATCACCAGTGAGACGACGGAAGAGGAGTAGCGGGGAAAAAAGAAAGCCAAGGAAAAACTATCCAAAGCCGTTACAAGACAGCAACAGCCCTCTCGCCAAAGTGTTAAGCAACGGAAGAAGTTTTACATTCCATTGACAGCTAGTGACGTGTTTGAGGAGTTCTCATCACAAGGGTATCACGTAATTCATAATCCTAACGGCGACTGGAACTGCCAGTTCGCGGCCATTGCACATCATCTCAGTAGTATCGGTATCTTTCGTTCTGCGAGGACCATGCGTGATGAAATATGCGAATATTTAGAGGACAATCCTGATGACGCGGAGGGCTTTCCATTAGAGCTGTATGCTGGAATTCCATGGAGCCAGTATCTGTAGCATGGTAACGGACGGTACGTACGGAGATCAACTAACATTGCAAACAGTCGCAAATTTGTACCAGATAGAGCTGGTGAGAGTATCATCTCTGGGACCCGATGTATTAGCACACGTCTTGCCTCAGCAGAGTTCTGTTCCAATAGCCAGTTTTGCCCTTGGACACTTTTCAGAGCAAGAGAGAATTCACTATGTGAGTCTGGTGGCGATTGACCCTCGTGTGGATAGAGAAGATATAACTGACGAAGAACTGTTAGACGATGCAGTGGCTGGTGATGAGCAACTGATGGGTGGTGTGACCAGACGCTTAGTAGATACGAACACTCCCCAGAAGGATGAGATTGCACTTGATACGTTACCATCTACTGAAGGCAACGGTGAACAGTGCGATGATCACGACCCTGTGGCTGTGTGCTCTACGGATGGGTGTTTTGTTGCTGTACCTGATGAAATTCTAGACATGATAATAGACTACACCCTGTCTGGTATCACCTAACGCCCACTAGTGAATACATATAGCAGGTTGTATGATGTTTGCAGGCGATTCCGAAGGCTTGCGATGCCGTACCAACGCCGTCTTCCCCAGCTTCACATGCGGTATGACATGGCCACAGGGTACCATAGCATACTGAGCCTGATCAAAAGGTTTGGTAGGGGAAGCGGCATCATACAAGAACTCAAAGATGTGGTCGACAGTAAGAGATGGAACTACGCATGGCTCTATTTACTCTTTACTGCTAGGCATGCATGGGTATATATACGTAATATAAAATGGAAAAAATAAACAGTAAAAAGTGTTTTTTTTGCAGTTAGCATTTTGCAAGGAGTTATATAAAGGCCTCATCGTTATAGTTTGCCTGTTATTTTATTACATTTTTTTCCCGACTGTTTCGAAGCGTAGTATAATTATACGTAAAGCAGACTGAACCATGACATGGCATGCTAGGAAGATTGTGCAGTGCAGCTATCTCCAGTCGATACCTAAAACCGTCAGGTTCTCTGCGATTGTTGTACTACAACTCTTATTAAGTACCAAAAGACAGGCTCTCCCGGTGGGTTTTTCTGAAGGGTTAGTTTTCGGGATTGTGTTACCTGTGGGCGCGCGGTTAGGGTTTAGGGGGCTTGGGGAGAGCGCGCGAAAACTAACCCTTCCGAAAAATCTAAATCCATAGATAAAGTAACTACATATTGTATATGCTCACCTGGTAGAGTTCATTGTTCAACATCAATGCTTGTATTTCATATTAAAATCTGATTCATTAAAGCATTAGTTACTAGCTAAAGTGTAATTTGATTCTCGTGTTTTTCAGGAACAATGGACTAATTCCTTGCATGCTCACGTAAGCCTATGTGACGTGTGTTCTATGACATCATACAATTTCCTTGTTTTGTTCCAAGGGCAGATATTTGTGCTTACGGAATAACTCACCTGACGTTCGCAGCGCTGATCGCATGATCTGTGACGTTGTGCAGGTTCAGAGGCTGATTGTGATCACTAAATGACTGATGACGTAATTAATTCAGGTAATTGGTAGGTGTTGTTTGTTCACTGCCAGAGTGATTGACAAACTACCTCGACCAAGTAGTGTTATTACATTTCCTGTTGATTGTTATTACATTTCCTGTTAACTATTTTATTACATTTCCGGTTAAAAATGTATTACATTTCCTGTTAACTTTTTATTATAAATCCTGTTGATTTTTATTACATATCCTGTTGTTATTACACATCCTGTTGATTTTTATTACATATCCGGTTAGTATTACATTTCCTGTTGATTATTACATATCCGGGTGATACAATTGCCAAGAGTCGCAAAAGCTGAAAGTGAAACTGATTGACCCCTGGCCTTGCATAATTAATCTATCAATGATGAAGCTGGTGAGCTTTAAATTATTGTGTTTATATAATTTGCATTTGTCTGTGGATTTTTTGCGATACGAAAGCAAATCGTAGCTGGGAATTAAAGGAAGTTCATTTTTTTGAATCTTCATGTCAGATAGCATAATATTTACATGCCCACATTTTTATTTTTTCAGCCATAATAAATTATTCCGACGTTGTACTTCCCTGTGAGGTTGGCCTAGCTGTGTTCTCCAATAAAGCTGATTCAATCCAGAAATATAACCAGCCTGCAGATTACATATGTTAACAAGCCACACAATATTACCAGGTTAGCCATGTTGACTCAGGATCCACATATGGAGCTTCCAGGAGCTCATAGCAAAGGTATAGGTTTTCAAAAGGGAATGTTCAAGGGAGAGGGAGGGTTATATTTTCTGTGTGTTAACAAGCTTTGCCTGTCAAAAACCAGTAATATATTTACACACCCATATTTTTATATTTTCAGTCATAATAATTATTTCCACTGTTGTACTTCCCTGTGAGGTTGGCCTAGTGGACTCCTGTAGTGTTCTCCAAAAAGCTAAATCAGTCCAGAAAAATGACCAGCCTGCAGATTATGTATGTCTACATATGTACAAGGAATGTTCATCTTATTACTAGTTAACCATAGAACTTTGTACCTGGGGGAGGGGGGGAACTCTTGTTTGTGATGTATTATGTATGTGCCATGGGGGTGGGTCTTGAGCTCAGTTTTGGAAGGTATGGTCAGGGTTTTGACCTGATTTGGGCAGATCAAGGTCAGGATTTGCAGTCAGGTTCGGCGTTCACTATTTTTTAGGCATGAGGTTTTTTTCCCCAAAAAAAGGCAGCAATCAGGTTTTGGAGCTCAGATTTTGGGTCAAACAGGGTCAGGGTTTGAGCCTCTTGGCCTCACATACATACCCATTTTTCATGTAAGGTTTGTACCAATGCACTGGAAGAAAATGTTGCTCTAAATTGTGAACATCACAGGGGAACTGTTACATACTGTATATATCTATATCAATGCTGTCTCCAGTCTTCACCAAAATGCTGGAAATGAAAGCACCTATTTGGAGATGGTACATCTATGCAGTTGAAAGTGGAAGTAGTTGGTAAATTTGTACAGCCAAATAACTGTTAGGGGAATTGTATCCACCATTGTACTTCCCTATCAGGCTGTACTAGGCCTAACAAACTTCAAAGCTGATTCAGCTAGTCCAGAAATATTACCATCAAGACACATCATATTACCAGTTCAGCATGAACTTTAAACAGTAAATTGGGAGCAATTAAAGCTGCATGCAGAAGTAGTTGGTAATTGACAGCTAAATAAATGTTTCCCATGCAATGACAATTGGAATGCATGGAAGGACCTGAGGTAAAATAGCAACACAAACATAGTGACTGACAGCTGTACTCTAGGAAAACCATTTACTTGCTTCAACAACACGTATGTTTATGATCATCAACATCCTGAAAGAAAACTATTATTGAAAGGAAAGTTTATAGACATGATAAAATGGAACTGCAGAATTCCTCTAAATAGAACCACATAGATTTACATTTGTATACATAGTTTTAAGGTGGTTACTCATTAGATGTTTGCTAATCAAACTCAGTCAGCATACATTGTGTAGTGACTAGCGTGACAGTATTGCGTGACATGCATACTTGTTAAGTATTATAGGATAGATTAAATATGGAGACCATGTGCTCTTGACTATCTGTCATTCTGTGTCGTGTTTACTCTCCATTACACATTGTACTAATTTTTATGTGATATTTTCTATGGTGGTATTTTTAATTCGATTAAAGGATATTTAACATACTCATGCAGACCTAATAAATCCATTTTTCGTTTATATGTGACACCAGATTAGTCCTACATACTGCATCTGGCTGGACTTTTTTATGATTGTGTTAACAGATCCCAGTGATTTGTACTGGTTTGTCCCATTACGAACCACAAGGATCTCATCGACCCAATCACAAAACGTATTACCAAGCCAGAAATGTGTGGGACTAGACTAATATGGCCTTTTGCACAGCAGCCCTTCAGTTATCACGAGCATCGGTATTGAATCAATTATTCGACTCCCCTAGCGTACAAACCATGACACAAAATATATCTCCATGGACTACATGTATTCAGCTATTCCTGGGTGGCCCGAGTTAAGGCCACTCAGGGCCTCTTGTTTAGCTTAATTTAACAGAGTTTGTGAGGATTTTTTTTTTGCTGACTGGGGTGTAGTTTATACACAATGTATATATAGTTTATGTTCTATTTTGTTGTTTGTTGTTGTGTTGTTGTTCGACACTGGAGTGTACTTAGTATTGTGAATGCTAGGAACTGAAATGCAGTTTATACACATCTGAATAGCCGTAGCTAGCTAATAGGGTAGATTGTGTTCTACACTAACTCCAATTATTACTTTACACTGAATACCAAATAGCAAAATGTGCTATAAACTCAAATGAATGCCATAACCATATCAAACACACATGTATACATATACCACATAGCCATAGGCATCGCATATTCGACTCTCGTTCACAAGTTTAAAAAAAATAAGAGAACTTTTGCAGAGACCTGCAGAGAATGGTGCACTTTATAATTTCAAGTCACCGGTATAAACGCTGGGAAATTACCTCCGATCTGATTGAGTTTGAGTTTGATGTCCACGACGCGACCTATAAAATCGGCTGACTCCACAAAATGTAAGAACGTGAATTGAAACTGATGAGCTAAGTGTGCTCGGTCGGCTAAACTATAGAATACCCGGCCACTTCGAAAGATCACTTGAAAACTATGCTAAACTATGCTAAATTCTCCATTATAGTGCAAGTGTATGTAGGGTCGTTCTATGAATGATTTGGAGCCGGAAATGGTGAGTTTTTATTTTTATTTCAGGGTTAGGTTTTTATTAAATTTTTGGAGCTAAAGAACGGGCGCTTATTGGAGAGGGGCGCTTATTGAGAGCATGAACTTCAAGCCAGGACATTGCCAAGAAATTTGAACAAGAAATGTTACACTTGAAAGAACTGTGCTCGCATATGGACATTTCACTATTCGCCTTAAGAAGAAGACCCGGTTTTCTGTAGAATGCATAGCAGATGAATCAAGAGTAAAGATATACCTACCGTATTAATAGATGCTCGATCAATTATATTTTTAAAGGTCGCTTATTGGAATCGAGGGGGAGGAGTGTAACCACCCAAACGCGGCCGCGCCCCGTAAAAAGCCTGGACCCTGGTAACAAGATTATAACTTCCGGTTTCACAAAAAATGAAAATGAATAAAAGTCAATCCTTTTATTTACACATAAAAATTACCCCTAAATCGCATTGCATAGAGCCAAGCATGGGTTTAGCGAAAAAATAAAACACGGAAGTTATGACCATCTAACTGTTAAAATTGCCTGAAAAAATAGTTTTCGGTATATCGAAAAACGCATGCTACACCTTTTGTGCCTAACCCAGACCAATGATATATGCAAATATGATAGCAGTATCCCAAAGAAATCATGAAATGATTGAATTTTTCTGCCTTGATGACGTCTTGATGACGTCATCAAAATATAAAAGTCCGTCATACAGGAGTCCCTGAGTGATTTATTAATTATTTTATTCAAATTGTTTGAGTTTTATCGCGTTTTAAATTTTACTTAGCAACGGCCCAAAATAATTGGCAAATGCACTCTTAAGCTTTCCCGAACTCTACATTATGTAAGTCTTATTTAATTCAAGACCATTTCTCAGTTCTAGTTCTAAAAGATAGCAGTATCGAGGTAAATACTGTTCATAATAATAAAGTTGTACACATGTAGGACAGTGAAGGCCTAACCACGTAACCAACCATATCTTCTTTTCCGCAGTTGGCGCTTTCATTATATAAATCAAGTGTATTATTGTTCAGTATTCTTTACAAAATCATGTTGAATGCTAATTCCTTAAAGAATTACATTCTGTAGCGTTTCGATGCCGTTTACATTGTTATTCTTTACTTCGATAAAAACAGACATAAAATTGCAGGTTACTGTTGGTCTCCCTGTGGTCGTAGGTTTATGGTCACGTGTTTAGGCCTGGTTACCAGTTGCCCAGTTTACTGTACGCGTTTGTTGTTCACCGCTTCACGTGTTCGTCGAAATGCTTCAAGTTTTCTCTGTTTCTGCATCGTTCTTATACCTTATCTTATGCATAAAGGTGTTATTTATAGCAAATGCCATTTTCCACCTCCAGTCGATTGCCGATCTTTCTATAACAGCGTTTTTAAAGATAGCTTGCCATCCCGCATCCATGGCAACGCTTTTCCCACGGGGATCACGATCTCAATTCATTCGTTAACGAAATATTCTATCAGTACGTGACTGTATTCTATAAGTACGTGACTGTATTATATTCTATCAGTACGTGACTGTATTCTATCAGTACGTGACTGTATTATATCAGTACGTGACTGTTTGCAAAAGGCCTATTGGATTTTTCTACGAACATTTAGACGCAGATATTCCAATTTGTATTGCGTGTGTGTAGCCATAGGCTCTCCTTCCCCCTTCTTCTCTCCCTCCCATCAGCCATCGCAGGCTAGCGGAGCGCATTCAGCGGATAGGACAGACGACGGATAACCAAGAGATCGGGGGATCGAAGGGGCAGCGGTTTCGAGATATATTCCCCCGAAATGAGCAAAGAAAACCGAGCAATGCATGTTAAAAATAAATTCGTATAGTTTACAAATACTGAGATAACAATAACTAACAATTGGTGAATAACAATTGCGTTGAACTTCAACAGCCCTACTCAGGCTCGTTAAGGCTTCTTCATACTTTACTTTACTGCTCATTAGAACGGCAAACTTCCTGGGACACCTGAGTGTCGAGTTTTAAAAGAAACGGTATAATATTCTTCGTGGAGGTCTAGTTTAACGTGCGAAGCTGAGCCATGCTTTAACATGCTTGAGTATCTTTAAACTACTAATAACAACTGAAGAACACATATGGCTTGCTTAATAATCAACTGAATTAACTAGGTGTCTTATAGTATCATTTCAAATATCATCCCGAATTCGAACTTTGCTACTTTGCTAAATTAGCTAAAGACGTGCTGCCGGGCTACAGTCCTTCGATGGAAGTCCAAAGGTCAAAACAAAATAAACTTTGAAGAATCTTGATGATTACTAATTATTGATATGTGAAGTTTCCTCGAAGCAGTAGCGGGAGGCCGGTTGTCACTTGCCGCATGAGAGTGCTTATTAGGACTTGGCTTGTGTACAGTACGAAGACGTATCCTAAATAACATGATTAACGCTACTCTGCGGATACCGACCATTGTCCATACAACATGCATTGTACCTTGGAAATAATTAGTTCCTAACTACGCTCGTTCAGATCTGGTGGATATACAATATAATTTCCCTGCCTTTTTTGTCTACTGTTGATCAAGGCAATATCTAAGCATTCTGTAAAGAAGCTCCTTGTGGATTTTCTTGAATCGCTCTCTGTTGTAACTCGCAGCAGCTAGCCCTCTCCAAACGTATGGATGCCGACTGAGTATGCACTTTTTGTCGACGCAGTATAATCGGCTTGCTTTCTTAACATATGTAGGCGCCGTATGGACATTTCGCTTGTCATGCTTCTTAGGATACAAATTCCTCTCTTCGTGAAGGATTGCGATGTCATATGGTGCTATTGGCATTCTACGGGGACATGCATTGTTACAACCAGTGCATTTCTTTGCTCTCTCATAGTCTTGCACGAAAACTATATAGAAAGGCTCGTCATTCTGATAATATTCTGTGAACCTGGCAGGCTTCGATTTCTATTGGTTCTTCACCAACATTGTTTTACTCCTCCGTGGTTTCTTTTGCTGCTGTGGTTTTTCTCCAAGCTGCTTTGGCAAGTTTGCTTTAATTATCTTTCCAAGTTTGTTTGTGCTATGAGAAATCCGCGAAGATTCTTCGTTTTCTCTGCAACCACTAGGGCACATGTGAACACAACCATTTGTATCCATGAAGCATTAAATTTGCAAGACTTGCAAATAAGGTTGTGTCCATTTATAGTTTCCACATTGTAACTCTTATCATATTTTACAATGCAGAAATTCCCATTTGGTAGCTCCATTTAACAAATAGAAGTTGGTTTTCTATGTTCTATACAAAAATGATGCACGCCTGAGCTCTTGAAATGCTAGCAAGTGCATGGATGTACGAGCGATAGCGAGTGCATTCAGCTGCATTTCAAGAGCTCAGTAGTGCATCATTTTTGTATAGAACATAGAAAGCCATCTTCTATTTATTTTATAATATAAAATGTCGAAAAACTTTACACGGTTAAGCGGGCAGGGCCTTGAATATAAGGGAAATTCATGGGATAAAAAAGGTAAACAAATGACCTCGGCCGAGTTTCAGGGAAGTCATTTTAATGCAAAATGTCATATAAGAAAACGTACTTTGCCTTTGGTTTTATTTGTCTTTCTAATAATTGGCCGTTTTTATACTAGAGACAGACGGAGTTAAATTTATCTTCGTCTGAATAATGTTCTGACTGACACATCTTGTTTGTTTTGAGTTGCAAAGTTGTTGTGTGCAATTTTCGTTGCTCTACTAATAAACTAAAGGGTAATATTGACTATTTTTTATTGAATTACGTGACCATGACTGATGACATATGTTGATTGACACATCAATCCATTATTTGTTTGTGTTTACATTTTTTTTTGCTTACCTGTCAACCTGCACTTCCGGTATTTCACACCATGTTTGCACCCCTTTCAAATTGTTGGAATGAACCGCGAACTGGTCTATTGAGTACTTCTGGTACTTGAATATGAAAAACTCAAAAAGAACCTAAAAATTTAACTAATTTAAGATAGTTTTTTGTGTCTATGTGTGTACAAACTGTCTTCGAGTCAAAAAGTTCAAAACATAAACACTTTAAGCTTTCCTGAACTCTACAAAAGGTACTCTAAACTGTTTGTATCTACTGAAGAATGTTATGTAAATTATGTGTGTTAAGTAATTACATGTATGTGTGTATTCAATGCATTGTTTTAACACTAACTCGTCATTTCGGTTAGAAAAAACGTAATCAAAAGCCGTTTGACCTCACAAACCAACGCGATCTTGGAAAGGCCTCGTTTCCATGCGCCCTGAGTGAGGAAATAAGCATGTGAAGCAACCCGGGTGAAAAAAAAAGATACTCACTAAAACTAATAGGGGTTGTTTACATGATAAGAGGGTAACCCTTGTGTCATCCTAGTAGCAGAGTCGTTCTACCGCCATTGTATTCTGCGTTCTGTTCACATGTAAATGGTCAGTTTTGTCTCGGGTACCTGAGAAGTAGGATCATCGTAGCACTAGTTCAACTTTTGCACGTGTTACTTCTTGTAAAGAGTTTGCTAGGGAGAACTCGCCTACCCGGGACAACTCTATTCTAGAGCCGAATTTCACATTGCAAGTTGCTGGAGTTGTCTAGCAATTAGTACAATGTAGGTCACATACCAGCGCAAAAGGACACTAGACATCAGAAATAAAGGACACAACAAAAAAATGAATTGACGTTAATCCACCAATGACCCGTCAAATCTCTACTCGTGCTTGTATGATTTTGGCGGCCACATCATGTTTAGTTGACCCGGGCGATCTGAATCCTTGTAAACCCGGGCGATCTTTGAGTATAGTGCTAGCACTAGGGTCAACCCCCCTCCTTCGTGTAAACACCCCCTTAGCTTCCGAAAACCGCCGACTTCTTTGCGCTCACTTCGTGACTCCCTTTAAACTGGGCTATCAGATTTTCATAAACTGACTGTTTGCAGTTTGAAAAATCTTGTAATTTTCTTCATATCTAGCGCGGAGTATGCCGCATATTATGTCGCTTGATGAAACTCTATGGCGGTTCGGTCCTTCCCAGGCTCCTTAATCTCACTAAAGGAGCGTGGAAAAGAGGCTTTTCCAAGATGGCGTCGGTTCGTGAGGGAAAACAAGGTTGATTACGTGTTTTCTAACCTAAATGACCAGCTAGTGATAAAACACACAATTAGTCGCTTTTTATTTTAGCGATCAAAAATACTGTGTTTCTAAGGTCACGTCCCCACGTCCCCGCGTCCCCGTCCATGTTTTACGACCATCCGTATTATTGTTCATTATTCTTTGAAAAATCCTGTTGAATGCTAATTCCTTAAAGAATTATATTCTGTGGCGTGACTCATAAAATTGCAGGTTACTGTTGGTCTCCCTCTAACCACTTGACCAAATTAGCCACAGGGAACCCATGATTTCTACTTCTGCAGTTGAAGCTTTCATTATATAAATCAAGTGTATTATTGTTCATTATTCTTTAAAATAATCATGTTGAAGGCGAATTCCTTAACTATTTATATTCTGTGGCGCTTCAATCTCCTTTACATTGTTATTCTTGACTTCGATAAAAACATAAACATAATCGCAGGTTACTATTGGTCTCCCTGTGGTCGTATGTTTATGGTCACGTGTTTAGGCCTGGTTACCAGTTGCTCAGTTTACTGCACGTTTGTAGTTCACGTGTTCGTCGAAATGCTTCAAGTTTTCTCTGTTTCTGCATCGTTTTTATACCAATAATACTCTTATCTTATGCATAAAGGTAAGTCTCTTCTGTTTATGTTCAAGGTAACGAGGTTGCTTTCAATGTTATGCTTAATTTTGGTTAAAATGAGAGCTGTCGACTCGTACTCGACTATCTAGACTCTAGTTTCAGATTTGCGGTAATTTGCGAACTGGAAACAGGTTAAAAGTATAAAACTAGGTGGCCTTTAACCGTTAACGTGAACCTTTTCTTTTCAGAGGAGAAGAAAGGAACCGAAGACAGGTTTCGTGGCGAAGCGTCCGGTCGTCAAACAATTCACTGTTGGTGGACACGCTAGTTTTTTAACTTCTCGCATTTCAGGTAAGCACTTATTTTATAAGCTACATTTTGTACTAGCTAGCACTTAATGTTCACTGACCTGAGGGAAACAGTCAGTTTTGTTTCCATGAGACCCCGAATTTCATTCAACATAGGGACATAACGTAACGGAAACGTCCAGAACGACGGAGAGAAACAACTGTCGTATCTAATGTTTGCTCGTTTATGCAAACAGGAGAGTTCCCTCGTGAGGGAGACGATTTCCCCCGGGCGTAGAGGGAGGTTGAGTTCGCGGGTACACGGAAAATTATGCTGGGAATTTTAAACTAACTAAAACCCTACCTTGAACCATAAAAAAACCCTAACCGGTCAGTAAACAAGATCTTACCCACCTAGAGCTAGGGCTTGCGAACTCAACCTTTCTCTACGCCCGGGGGAAATCGTTTGCCGTGAACGGTTGGCAAGCCATTTTGTTTTCCTCAAGTCTATGAGAACTTTATTTATACATGGAAAATTCAACAACATGTAACATTGATTTACATGCAAACCAATATAATTAACTGTATTGAGACTGGGGCTTTGGGTGTGTTCTGTTATGGTAACCACCGCACCCCCTACCAGGGGAATAGTGGGGCATTTTAATACTGGGCGATAGACCAGGGCCGGGTTGTTCAAAGCCCGATTAGTGTTAATCCTGGATTAACTCTGCACAAAACCTATTGGTTGTCATGGAAATTAACCCTGGATTAGCACTAATCGGGCTTTGAACAACCCGGCCCTGTACAGTAATAATGAACCGGCCGGAATTAGGGCAACATCCTTGACAAGCAGCCACAGGAGTTTCTAGTTGAAATAAGCCGAGAAAATATTACCAAAACTTAAAGTACACATCTTTTTTGTTATCGGCCGGAATTAGGGCAACCCAATCGGAATTAGGGCAAACAATTTTAATAATATTTTTAAAAATAACTTGGTTAAATCATGAAGAAAAAACTAATCAAAACTTTACAATAGGGCTAATGAAGGAATAAGCTAATCTCATGAGATCCTCTTTTCAAAATGCTAGACATCAACATTCTTTCATTTCCTGATCTAATCTCCTAAACATGTAGTATAGCATTATTTGTGTATGATTATTACACTAATAGATTACCTGGGGCTTTCCTTGATTTTTTTGAGAAAATTTGTAATAGACATGACCATGATACTAGATTGGCTGCTAGAGAGTCATACAGTCTTCCATCAATTAGAACAAATTATGGCCAATTTAGCCTTCGCTTTACTGGAGCTAAAATCTGGAATTCACTTAATGAACAGTACAAGTTGTTGTCCAAACAGTCCTTTAACCCTTTGAGCCCCGTGGGCTTTTAACTGATTTTTGGCTCATTCTAGACTGCAACAAACCCTCCCCCCCTAAGAAAGCTGTAGTCACTGTTACCATGGAATTTTCATCTGACCAACAATACTGGGGGCTCAAAGTTTTTTGTCGGCCATTTTGGATACGTTGACGTCGCATTGCTATGGAGCTGGAGGGAAGTTTGTTTGGGGGAAAATAGAATTTAAGGCTTTTTAAAGCCTTTTTCACCATTTATAGAGTGCTGGAGGACATCATTAAGTCTGACGAGAGCTTCAATCAGCACTTTCTCAAAGAACCGAGTTTGTGCCAGTTTATTGTGACAGAGAAAGAGCCTTATTTCCCACTCGTGAATGGGCCAGGACGTCTTCCGTCACTTTAGCATGGGCTTTATAAATGGGAGTCTGGAGCCACCTATCATAGCTTTTTTTGAATATTGGACAATATTTACTTGCCATTGATTCCAATATGAAGGTATTAGGTCGAAATGGCTTTAGACTTAGTATATATTTTGAAGAATGAAGATGGGGGAAGGGCCATGTCGCTGTTTGGTAGGATTTCCCGGCATGCTTTGCGGTCATTATGGATGAATTTAGCTTGCTGTAAAGTGCTTGTGGACAGAATGGCTTGGTTCTGGGCCAGTTTAGGTGTTGGGGGACAGAAAGTGAGGTTAGTGCAAACATGAAACTCTAAATTTTATGTGAAATATGCATTTTTGAGAGAAAATTTAGAATCTGAGGGGAAATATTTTTTTCTGTAACTGTCATTTTAGTCCCTTTTTCTGAAGTGAAATAATGTCAACTATACTTCAAAAACTCATGAATAATTAATGAGCATTTTGTCCAATCAGATGAAGCAAATCAGTCACGTGCATGCTCCTTTATACCTGATAAAATCTCATCATTCTAAAAAGCCCGCGGAGGGATTTGAATTCTGTCACAGGGGGAAACGGGGTTAATGATTGAGACAATGGATAAGCACCTTGCAACTCTTGGAATTTCTATTGATGTTTTAGCTTTCTCATTGAAATGCTAATTAGGATGAACGTTTTATATAAAGAATACTAATGAACATGAAATTTTATATAAAGTTTCATCCTAATTAAGAATTCACTGATAAAGACCCAAAGATAGCAAAAAGTACACGGAACATAAGGTACCTAGATAATAAATTTTGTCCTAAATTTACTAATATCAGCAGACTATACCGAGATACACAGAGAATATTTTTTAAATGAAGTTATCGAACTACCATTACTTGTTTACCGAGCCACTGTTTAGTTCCAATTATTAAACCAAACTCAAAGCCGTAAAATAATATAAACGTGCATTAAACTTACAAAACAACTATAGATTTAAATATGCACTTTTGCACACCTTGAAATTATATCCCTAATATTGTTGGATCTTGCCTTTTTTAAATCATGGTCAAAAATTTTAGCCCAACATACTCTTTTTTCTAAAGAGACCATTTTCATCAACATAAATTTTTCATCTGTTTACATGTTTTTTTTAATTCTTGCTTTCATGACAAAATCGAGAAATAACCATTTTTGACCTTTCATATTTTTGGGTGTCAAGCTTATATTTACCATTCTATGTATATTGGAGTTTTTGAATACATATTCAAGGAGTTTGATTTACCCAAAAATAATTACTCGATTGAATCAAAGCTTTTAAAATTTGAAATTATTTTCCTTGCCAGTTGTAAAACAAAATTGCAAGAAACTGCCCTTACTTTCCTCACTCTAATTACTATTTCCACAAAAAAAGCTGTATTTTCCTCTTTTTTTTTACATCATACTTGAGAACAAATTGTAGGCCATGTGTGTGTACAAAACTGTATTTTTATTTGGAAAAAGAATCAAACATCCTTCCAGCATATGTTCGACATTATTCGGGACAATCTTTATACATGTCACATAGCCTAAACATAAAGTGATCTGAAAAAAGTCTAAAAATTGAGACATCAAATTGTGAGATTTAACCATTCCACAAGAAACACTGTTTTCTGTAAGAAATTTCATAGCTTTATGTAGCCTAGGAAAAATCAAGACCTAATTTCATAATTTTAAGAAGTCTATGCAGTCAAGCACTGTTTTCATAAATTTATGAAGTCTATGCTGTCAAGTACTGTTTTCATAAATTTATGAAGTCTATGCAGTCAAGTACTGTTTTCATAAATTTATGAAGCCTTTGCTGTCAAGTACTGTTTTCATAAATTTATGAAGTCCATGCAGTCAAGTACTGTTTTCATAAATTTATGAAGCCTATGCTGTCAAGTACTGTTTTCATAAATTTATGAAGTCCATGCAGTCAAGTACTGTTTTCATAAATTTATGAAGTCTATGCAGTCAAGTACTGTTTTCATAAATTTATGAAGTCTATGCAGTCAAGCACTGTTTTCATAAATTTATGAAGTCTATGCAGTCAAGTACTGTTTTCATAAATTTATTAAGTCTATGCAGTCAAGTACTGTTTTCATAAATTTATGAAGTCTATGCAGTCAAGTACTGTTTTCATAAATTTATGAAGTCTATGCTGTCAAGTACTGTTTTCATAAATTTATGAAGTCTATGCAGTCAAGCACTGTTTTCATAAATTTATGAAGTCTATGCAGTCAAGTACTGTTTTCATAAATTTATGAAGTCTATGCAGTCAAGTACTGTTTTCATAAATTTATGAAGTCTATGCTGTCAAGTACTGTTTTCATAAATTTATGAAGTCTATGCAGTCAAGTACTGTTTTCATAAATTTATGAAGTCTATGCTGTCAAGTACTGTTTTCATAAATTTATGAAGTCTATGCAGTCAAGTACTGTTTTCATAAATTTATGAAGTCTATGCAGTCAAGTACTGTTTTCATAAATTTATGAAGTCTATGCTGTCAAGTACTGTTTTCATAAATTTATGAAGTCTATGCAGTCAAGTACTGTTTTCATAAATTTATGAAGTCTATGCAGTCAAGTACTGTTTTCATAAATTTATGAAACCTTTGCTGTCAAGTACTGTTTTCATAAATTTATGAAGTCTATGCAGTCGAGTACTGTTTTCATAAATTTATGAAGCCTTTGCTGTCAAGTACTGTTTTCATAAATTTATGAAGTCTATGCAGTCAAGTACTGTTTTCATAAATTTATGAAGCCTATGCTGTCAAGTACTGTTTTCATAAATTTATGAAGTCCATGCAGTCAAGTACTGTTTTCATAAATTTATGAAGTCTATGCAGTCAAGTACTGTTTTCATAAATTTATGAAGTCTATGCAGTCAAGCACTGTTTTCATAAATTTATGAAGTCTATGCTGTCAAGTACTGTTTTCATAAATTTATGAAGTCTATGCAGTCAAGCACTGTTTTCATAAATTTATGAAGTCTATGCAGTCAAGTACTGTTTTCATAAATTTATGAAGTCTGTGCAGTCAAGTACTGTTTTCATAAATTTATGAAGTCTATGCAGCCAAGTACTGTTTTCATAAATTTATGAAGCCTATGCTGTCAAGTACTGTTTTCATAAATTTATGAAGTCCATGCAGTCAAGTACTGTTTTCATAAATTTATGAAGTCTATGCAGTCAAGTACTGTTTTCATAAAGTACTGCATGTTTTCATACATGTGTCACAAAACTCGAGTTTGAATATGATCGCTGCAATTTTGTTTGACGTGAATCGTAAATAAATCAAATAGAAACGTAAATTCGACTTCTATAAGAAATCTACTGATCCGATCCATCAGTTATGCCCTACTCCCAAGACCCCCAAAGAAAAAAAACATAGTGTTACGGTGTTGACATAACGAGAACATTTTGCGAAGAAAAAAAATCTAGCAGATCCAGACAAAGATAGAGTTGCGTGACTCGATCGTGCTGCATGATTTGAATGTAATCTACTGGAAAACCGACAAATTTAAAGAACCCAATTTAAACAGTTCTAGTATAAAGTAACGCAAAGTAGACTCGGGCCTTGCTTCAAGATATACTCAAGGCCACTGAATCATTATCACGTTATCGAAACGACTCGTTAGCGAAACGACCGGATACCGGCTGGCGTGATGCACGTCTGTTCTTTGCCAGTGTGCCTTATTTAGATTGTAAATATAAGCGAGTTCACTGGTTTATCGGAGCTTTCAGGTACTAATATTACGTTTTCAGGTACTAATATTACGAATACTCCACAGACTTCACCAACTTGTCTTCTTGAAACAAGAGACGAAACTATTTCGAATGATTGTCTCGCCACAGTGAGCTAGCGTGACGAGATACTCAACAAAATGTTTGACCTTTTGCCATATTTCTTTCTTAGCTACAAAAAATGCCTTAGCTTGTTGCTAAACAATCACTCTTCCGTCCAAGACCTTTAGATACTATTAAATACAGTGGTTGGACTGCTAAGTACGTAGAACTGAAAGTAAAAGACAGATACGAAACGAGGTTTCTTCTACTGTCACCGCGATGGCGCCAAAATATGGCACGGATCATACCGCCACAATTCTAGTCCCTTGAGCTCTTATATTTTCATGAAATACTCTTACCTGCACTCCCTCAATGTATCTACATCGTGTGTTTCTTGGTAGAAGCTTTGAAAATCCTTGTAAACATACTATAATTCACCGGGCAGCGAACTATTACTTTGACGTGTATATCACGTATCGATAAGCTTCAAATGTCGCGCGGTCGACTGCATGTAGTAAATTTGCATAAAATATGTCAACACTTACTGACACTTACCAGTAGTCAGTCATGACGTATTACCTTCTCTCGCCAGTTGGTCATGACGTATTACCACTTCCCTCGACTGGTCGGGTTTATGGTGTTCCGGTGTAATGAAACATTGAGTAAAAATAATAATAACGAAACAATAAGTAATAAAACAATAAAAATGACAAAATAAACTTTGACTTGACGATTAAGTCGAAATTGTGTACGGAAATGGAATAATAAACGCTTGTAGCGAAGGAGAATAAACATATCCATCATCATTATTTTATCGTTACAACTGCTTTTCCTTTCCTTTGCAGTAGAGCTATCAATCTCTTAACCTCCGCCGTTGGTAAACATCTATTAAAATAATATAGCCGCAATATTTCCTGCATTTCGCTCCTTGAACTCGGCCATTTTTGTTCTGCAAGTAAAGAACTGCTTCTTGCTGAATAACAAAGGCCACAAACTTGTCGACTATTTCCGTCTCTGCCATACCTAATATTAATGCCATCCACGTGACTTAGCTGGCTTGGTTTATCGGGGATGGCGGGTTTTGCTGTGGCGGCCTTCACCTGGAATAGTACTTTCTATTTGCTGAATATTCCGGAGCATGCATGGTGTCGTCATTATACGTGTTTCCGATATACTTTAAGGTTTTTTGGGCAAACGTTTCCTAGTTTCCTAAAGCTTGGTTTTGTAAGAGAAAAGCCGCTAAAATATTTTTTCACGACTTATAGTTTTTTTCACCAGAATGTTACTATTTCACTTCTTATTATTTTAGTTATAAAAAAATCACCTCTCACCTCACGTTTTCCGAACACACGGTCTCTTCGTGACAAGCAGGCACAAGCATAAGAGATGTGTGTCAAGTGAAAACGAACCGTGAAATAAGCACAAGATTCAATAGTTGCTCCTCTTTTTGTGAAACGAACAATATGACAGCGAGCGGTTTATCCGAGAGAGACCTAAAGCAAGTGTTTTGATTGGACATACATAATTAGCTGTCAAAACTCCCTTGTGCTATGTCCCGTTTTCACGAGCACAACGCGAACGCAGACATAAGCATAAGAAAAAGGAAAACAAATTGATCCTTACGCTTGCGTCGAGCTGGTTTTCACTGTGGATACGGCCTTGTGCTTGCATCGCTTGTGAAAACTAAGCAAAACTATCAGCCGACTCACAAACGTTAAATGAACCAGTCACATTAAATTTACTGTTGTGGGTTTAACCATACCTAAATGTAATCTCGCGTATGAAGATGATCACAAAAATAGCTTTGATTTCTTTCTCGATTTCCTTATACCTTCCTAACCCTCTCAGCGTCATTTCTTCCTAAGTTCATTTTTTTATAATTAATATCAGTTACTTGTTTATTTCCTTTCTATCAGCCCCGTAGTAGGGTTTGAAACCGATACCTTCGGTGTGCAAGACCACCGTGACATTTGCCAATGAGTCACGTTTAAAAATAATAATCCCAGGGGGGAGTGGTTCTTCAAGGTAAAATGGGTAGGGGTGACCGTCGGAACACCTCGAAAAATACTCTAAAAAATTCCAAACCGTGAAAAAAAATTTCCTACCCTAAAATTTACCTCGTGGCCTAAAAATCACTCTGAAAATGGACTTCGCTTGGACCCCGAGAGACGTCTGCGTCTTGAGACGAATCAAATGATGCGATCAGATCTTGTCCGCGAAACGTCATCAGTATGGAATTTTCCGTCTCAAGAAGCAGACGTCTCTCTCGGGGGCCACGTTTTGACTGTGGTTCCCGATGCGAGACGGCTGTATTACCATTATTGAATTTGCAACTTCAGGGCCGTAGCCAGCAAGTGGCATGATGAGGTGCCTAGTTGCCTCGTCTTGATTTTCTCCCAATGATTAGAAGTAGCAATTTTTGTCTAAAAAGTCCCACCATCAGAAGTTGCATTAGAAGGGAAGTGGTCCTTGTGCATCAACTGGTCATGCCGACCTTGTCAATCAAAACTAATGATTGGTGCTAGCTCAAAATGGATGCCAGAAATAAAAACACTGTTAAATTTACAGATAGATAAAATGATTGCTCCAATACTTAAAACTTCCGTTGGTTATAAATTTTGGCTTGCTCGTGCCAATATTTTTAATTGACAATATCACATGACCAGTTAATGCATATATGTCCTATTCAGGATCCGATTTAAAAGACCTAAATCTTTCGCATATAGTGGTGCCGTGGCCTAGAACGATGTTTTAACCGCTACATGTAGATAACCTACGAATAGTCAGTATTAATTATTTTAGCTATGTTACATACAGCTCTCGGGAAGAACATATTTATGACGAGACCCTGTGTTTAAATAAAGATCGTATTGTATACTCCCTGCCATTTCGTTTTGACGCCACTCAGATACCGCCTTGTCGCCTCGTCTGGCATTGAAGTCTGGATACGGGCCCTAAACCTATCAAGTTGAACTTAATTTCTTCTTGCGAACTTTCAATACTAGACACCTTGGATACAGAGAGATCTGATGTCCAACATCGTATATATACAACTAGACAACACGTATAAAGAAAACAAGAACCAGTACATGTTTGCATTCCTTGCCTTCTTGGTAGAATCAAAGATTTTTGGGAAGGTGACTATGCTATAGCTTTTTTTGCGTTTGATTTACAACTTGAGTTTTTAATGCAGAAGTTATGGGCGCATATCATTATATACTTTTTAATTTTAATTTTTAGATTGAAGTATATATCGTTTCTACCAGTCGGACACACTCACATAGATGTGGACCAAATGTTTTCGAGATTATCAATTGCTATTGCAAGACATGGTGCCAAGACTTATCAAGATTTGCTGAAGCTGATTCATACCTGCCATACCCAGGCTCAAGGCGAATCCACGGAAGAAGGTGCAAGGCCACAGTATGCTCGTATGGACCATATCTATGCAATCAGAGAATGGATAAAACCTTGTGCTTTGGAAATTCACAACTTGAAAGACTTCCACCACTTCGCATTTGTCAGGAACTCTGAGGAAAATTGTATCATTGACTACAAGCCCTGGTGTTAGTAGTGCCACTACGTGGAACAGAGAAACGTGAGAACCACTCTTAAAACGCCTTCCAGAAGGTGTTCCTGATCTTATTCTACCTAATTTCGAGGCAGTGGATTTTAACCGAGTAGAGAAGATGGTTTAGAAATGTACGGAAAAGGGAATCCTGAATAACCATGAAGAACAACTTTGGGGAGAGTTTCTCAGCCAAGCCAAGATGGCATATGCAGAATCTTATGATGACCGCGAAGAAGTATCATACAGTAAGTATTCAACAGTAGCGGGTCCGGCCAGAAATCAAATGGTGGCCACCCCCTCGATTTTCACTCTCAGTTGGGTAGGGGAGGGGAGGCAAATCACACTGGCGGTCTTCACTCTCAGTTGGAGGGAGGAGGGAGGGCAAAACACTTCAACAGATTGCATCACATCAATAACATGGCTTTATATCAGGGCTCGACCTTAACTTTTCGCTAGTAGGCTTACGGCTAGTGAGAAGTATTTTTTTACTAGCCAAAGAGACCTTTCTGCTAGTCATAACAAAATGTAACGTTCGTTACATTGTATATACAACATATATTAGTTCTTCGAAGTTTCTTCTTTAGAATCATCACTTAATCTTCTTTTCAAACTGTTAGAGGAATTCGTGGAAGATAAGAAGTCTCTAATATCCCTTGAAGCATTGGAAACAATAGTCAATACAAACATATGTATCTATTGAAGCAGAAAAAACAAGATGGTGGCTTGATTATGACAGAATCGCATAGCCAAAGCTGAATCGCACGGTGCATTTGCGAAATCAGACGCTGATTGGCTGAGACGGAGTGGTGATTCAGAGTGGAATCACCACTGTAGCCTACGCGCGCTATTTATAACTTAGCAAAATATCAACAAAAGTACTAAATCTTCAAGTAATTCATCGTCGAAGCGACTCGGGCGATATCGGTTTTCTCGTGCAATTTAACGTGGAATTACCTCGTCAGGCATCTGATGTTATTTTCCTATAGTACTGCATGATGGGTAAGCTAGAATCCAGTCTCTTGGCCGAGTTCTTGATTTTTCAAAATGGCTATAAATCGCAAAGGAGTAATCATTTCTACGTAATTATATGCTAGTATTTGTGCAATATAACAACAAAGGTATGATCATGGCATTTTCCATTTACTAGAAAAGTTGTCACAGAAAATTTAGTAGCCAACATGGCTAGTTAACAAGCAACTTCTACTAGCCAAAACTGAAAATCCACTAGCATTTGGCTAGTTGACTACCGTTAAGGTCGAGCACTAGCGGTTTTAGAGGCAAACAGAGATGAGTCGATCGCTACGATCAATGTCGGAGTGTTTTACATATCATATAATTCATTATCGAACTAGTAAGCTAAAGTATTTTTCATGTCAGTACGAGCACTAGAAAACGAGATATCGAATACAATGATTTTTCTTCAATCACCAGCGACGTCTTATACGATGTTTGTGAAGGCGATCTAAACAAAAGTAACATCTATTCAAACTAAAAATCCTCAAATTTCAACGGGTTTTAGTTCGAGATAGCGAGAGATTCAAGATAACCGAGCAACCTGTCCGCGATTTACTATATTGTTTTGCTTGCGTTGGAAATCGTGACCCTGTTTACGTCATAGAATTAGTACAACCGTCGCTTGAAACTATCTCCCACATGTGAGAGCAGTTTACGGGCTTCCTATATAAATACCTAGGGGGTTACTTACATGAAAAATGGGTATGTATGTGAGGCCAAGAGGCTCAAACCCTGACCCTGTTTGACCCAAAATCCGAGCTCCAAAACCCTTATTGCCCCCTTTTTTGTGGGAAAAAACACTGATGCCTTAAAAAATACTGAACCCCGACCCTGACTGCACCCAAATTAAACTCAAATCCTGACCCTGATCTGCCCAACAGGTCGAAACTTTGACCCTATCTGCCCAAACTGAGCTCAAAATTCTGACCCACCCCCGCGGCACATACATAATACGTCACATACACGAGTACCCCCCCCCCCCCCGGTATAAATAGTCAGTTATACGTTAAATTGGTACCAATACACGGTGGTGTGTTCTGTGGCTTAGGGTCCCAGTAGTTTCCTCCCATGCAGTCAAGTAAAGGCACCGAGAGTTCCCTTGTAATTCAAAGACTTTCGGGGGCCCCAACATTCAAGGGAAGGCCATGTTTGAAGTTGAAAGCTTTGCAATGTTGAGGTCGCATCTCACATTGTAGGTGGGAGTCGGATTCATGCGCTGTGGTCTAGGGGAGTTTTTTGTCTTACATAAACTTAAATATAAAGCATTTAAAGATCAGAACGCTTCAGTTTGAACCTCAGCTACAGTATTTCATATTTAGACGGAATGGCCCAATAACAACTGGCTACACTGGGTTTACTCTGGTTGCTGATGATTTACTAGCTCGGAGAAGGTCGCCTAAACGCTGTCCAAAATACAAATGACTCGTTAGCTGCTTAGCTGACCAATAACCTCTACTTAATTTATTGCTAGTTGCGATCTGAGAATATGGACGAATTATTAGCCTGTGAACGAGGGTCTAGACTGGGGAAGGGAGAGGGGACACATTTGGAAAGAACTTTAAGTCACTTAAAGTTACTTCTACTTTTAAGGAACTTCCTTAACCTAAAAATATTATTTTTTGATTGCAACTGAAATATTCTTTAGAACTTAAAGCAAAAATGGGAGTCTAAAACTCAACTGTATCTGTTTTACGGCCTTTCAAAGTTGAGAACCAGAACATTTGGCCTGCTTGCTTGGAATCGGAAATGACTATACGCCAGGTATTGTGGATTTTACTTTTCTATATTTTTGCCCTAACCCTAAACCCTTAGTTAACCCCAACCCTTAGTTAACCCCAACCCCTTAGTTAACCCCAACCCTTAGTTAACCCCAACCCTTAGTTAACCCCAACCCGAAGTTAACCCCAACCCGAAGTTAACCCCAACCCGAAGTTAACCCCAACCCGAAGTTAACCCCAACCCTTAGTTAACCCCAACCCTTAGTTAACCCCAACCCTTAGTTAACCCCAACCCTTAGTTAACCCCAACCCTTAGTTAACCCCAACCCTTAGTTAACCCCAAACCTTAGTTAATCCCAACCCTTAGTTAATCCCAACCCTTAGTTAATCCCAACCCTTAGTTAATCCCAACCCTTAGTTAATCCCAACCCTTAGTTAATCCCAACCCTTAGTTAATCCCAACCCTTAGTTAACCCCAACCCTTAGGTAACCCTAATCCAACCCTAACCCTACCATGATTATGGCTTTTTTTTTTACTTTGTACCACTTTTTCAAAGATGCGAAGATCGATGAGTTCGCACAGGTTAGTCGATCTGTTTGTTAGTCAAGGTAGCTTGATCATCCAGCTTCAATTTATATCAGGGATTTCGTATGGTTTCGGAATAAATTAAGGGAGCTGTATCGATTCCCGTGGACCCTACTTTAATCTGGATCGAACTTTGACCCCTAATCCACACCCCTTCAAATCGAAAAGTTCTCTTCAGGTTAGATAGAGCTGGTTGAGATGAACATTTTGCAATATAGGGGTTCTTAACCTGATGTTTTTTTAGGGGTGTACATCTCGAGACAAAAAAGCCCAGTAACTGTTCTGACATCATACTTTACCTTGATTTTTTTATGAAATGAAAAAGTTCAAAATGTTTAATATTTTACCGAATTCGATGCGGTTTGCGTTATGATACTCTATTGGACTGGGAGACAAACATACTGGAAGAAGAACCCGATTGGATGAAAAGAACACCCTTAATTGTCCAAAAAACCTTAAATTAGCTAGTGGTACAAAGTCCAAATCTGATTTTCGTTAATAACTCAGCTCATATTGGTCCAAATGGAAAATGCCATACATCGTAAAACTCAACTGTATCTGTTTTACGGCCTTTCAAAGTTGAGAACCAGAACATTTGGCCGTCAGTTTTCAATTCCCTTTGGGGCCTTCTATGAACATGCAATCCACCATGATTTCAAAATTAATAACGTAAGTTAATTTAGTGATAACTATGTATTAGAATTTTAATATTACAGAACGATCTATCCATCGTTCGCCAACTCCTTTTAAATTTCTTATCAGTCATCTGACGTACCAATGTAATACAGAGAGCTAATGAATAAAGTCTCTCCGTCTGTTCAATCGGGACTTGCCTTTGGAACTCGCTGACTTTCAGGAGCATTTATTTAAAAAAGGTAAATGAAACGCCTGCTTGGAATCGGAAATGACTATACGCCAGGTATTGTGGATTTTACTTTTCTATATTTTTGCCCTAACCCTAAACCCTTAGTTAACCCCAACCCTTAGTTAACCCCAACCCTTAGTTAACCCCAACCCTTAGTTAACCCCAACCCTTAGGTAACCCTAATCCAACCCTAACCCTACCATGATTATGGCTTTTTTTTTTACTTTGTACCACTTTTTCAAAGATGCGAAGATCGATGAGTTCGCACAGGTTAGTCGATCTGTTTGTTAGTCAAGGTAGCTTGATCATCCAGCTTCAATTTATATCAGGGATTTCGTATGGTTTCGGAATAAATTAAGGGAGCTGTATCGATTCCCGTGGACCCTACTTTAATCTGGATCTAACTTTGACCCCTAATCCACACCCCTTCAAATCGAAAAGTTCTCTTCAGGTTAAATAGAGCTGGTTGAGATGAACATTTTGCAATATAGGGGTTCTTAACCTGATGTTTTTTTAGGGGTGTACATCTCGAGACAAAAAAGCCCAGTAACTGTTCTGACATCATACTTTACCTTGATTTTTTTATAAAATGGAAAAAGTTCAAAATGTTTAATATTTTACCGAATTCGATGCGGTTTGCGTTATGATACTCTATTGGACTGGGAGACAAACATACTGGAAGAAGAACCCGATTGGATGAAAAGAACACCCTTAATTTTCCAAAAAAACTTAAATTAGCTAGTGGTACAAAGTCCAAATCTGTTTTTCGGTAATAACTCAGCTCATATTGGTCCAAATGGAAAATGCCATACATCGTTGGAAAGATCTCGTCAATATCTATCTTTATATACCTACTACGTATTAGTGCCAATTTTAGTGTTAAAGTTATGAGGAGTCGAATATGAAAAAACATGTATATACCCATTTTTTTTTTTTTTTAAAATTCATCCAAAATTTGTTTTGAAATATGCGTTAGAACGCGCTTATTGAGCGCTTTAAGCTGTCCGAGAAGAAATATAATCGAATCATTTTTGGTATAAAAAAAAACCACTTGGACTTTGTACCACTTTTCAGTATGTTATACCTACATATACGTGCCATACGTCTGGTGAATATTGTTGAATTTGATAAAGAATTCAAGGCGTAGTAAGGAAATGAGTTCATGTAATTGGAAAAGAATTGACATACTAATTATAGATTCAACATGGAGGTAAATATCTATGAAAAATATGTTGCCGACGGCCACTGTCGAGTACTACACGATGTCCAAATATGACCTGTTTTGACCAAATCCCTGATTTTTAATCAACATTTGTATTCGTCAACCATGGTCCTGGGTTAGGGTTTTTTTCAAGTAGCGTTTTGAACTCCTTAATTTTGTGCAAATCAAATCACATTTAGAGAGGTCATTATGCATCATCGTATCTATACTGTCCAGTTGAAATTTAGCTACTAATGCGGCGAAGTTGGATATTTACCTCATTATAAATTCAGGTTTTATGCAAATGAGCTAAGAATCAAAATGACAGCTAATCTTCATCGCCGACATCTGTCATACAAATATTTTGACGTTTGGACAAATATTGGCTAAGTTGGTATAGGGTAAATTTTCTGAGACTACCTCAAGGGAAACGGGTCTAAGACAGCAAAATTTCGATTTTTCTCTCACACGTGGTGGAAAATTAAGGAAGGCAACGGTAGAAGCTCTCAGAGGGAGCTATCAAAAGGAAAGTGAAGAGGCTGCCAATGGAGACACACAAGAGAAGTAACAAGGAGAAAGAAAGGACCAAGGCATGATTAGTAGGGATGGGGGTTGGCATTGTCCCAAGAAACATATTTTCAAGAAAACCAGATAGTCATGGCCAGACTCGGACTCTCTTTCGACTGCTCCGTAGACTGTAATGTCGCAGGGACGTTTTCACTCGCTTCCTCAAAATCCGGTGTCCAGTCGGAAACAAGGCTACGTTCGCGGCAAGGGTTAGGTTAGAAAAAAACGTTTTGCCACGAAAAATGACAGATTATGCATGTAGGCGTTACGAAAAATGTTTATACAAACCAGAAAATAGGACACTCGGTTCCTTTGCTGCCATGACTCCGTCCAGTCTGGGACATTCCATTTAATATTTGCATTCCCCCCTCCCCCTTCAACCCTCGGAAAACCTACAGATGAGTGTGTTTCATACGGTACCCCCTCGGGAAAAAAATAACAGATCGCCCTTTTCCATCAAGTGGGATCTCCTCGGAAACACCGTTTAGCCCCTCGTAAATACCAATGGAAGAGCTGTTGTTATAGGATCTCTTCGGAAAGTTTATATGGGTGATGACCCCCCGAGATAAAAAATATCCACACAGGGTTGTACACATTAAATGGAAGCAGTCGCAAGAGAGTCAGGTCCGAGCCTGGATTAGAAAATCGGATAGCTTAGCCGAGGTAACGTAAATGATCAAGCACAATCACAACAATTTTATTGTTCCGCTTTTTTCCTCCAGTATTTACAGTTTTTCGAAGTCAGGTTGGCCCAAAAGGTGAAGTTCACTATATTTAAGCCTTTTATAAAGATAAAAAATGACTTAAAAGCAACGAGTTCCATTAGAAATTTTCAAGGGGATAGAGCGATTTAGCCTACTGTTCATAAGGGAAGCGTCACATATTTGTCCACCATGCAGAAACGTCCAGCGAAGTTTCTTTTTCAACCCCCCCCCCCGCCCCTAAAAAACGTCAGAGCGATTTATAATTCTGGTTTTCAAAAGTCATACACTACATGTACCTCTTTCTATTCATGTCTGCCTTTTTATTCCAACTTAAACAACTTGTCACATTTGGTGGTAATGGAACCGCGTCGAATTCATCGTGAAACCTTTGAATTCACCTATTCATCTATTTATGTTGGTTGAAACCGCTAATCGAAGTTATTGAAGGCATAGAAAATTACGCGAACTAGGGACGTTGGAATGCCGCAGGCATCAGTGCATCACAGGTCAAACCTGACCCACCCCAAAACCTCGTGGAAAAAAATCGATGTGACGCTTCCCTAACAATAGGGACCTTTAGCAACCACGACGACAACGTCTTGGACGACGGCATAAAACAATAGCCTTAATTACAAAATACAATAACTGAACTTGAAAATACACGCGGTCGCCTATATTTCCACCGTTCTCTGGAAAAACACAACGTGAAAACCCTAACTTGTACGTTTTAAAGACAACGCGACTTACGTAATAAAGTAAATCAAATCATTTTTCGTTCGGCGTGAACTCTAGTCATTATATTTTTCGAAAATCTGGTTGTAAAAAATTCAAGGCGAACAAGGGAAATAGTAAACACCAAATTTCGGGAGAAAACACTTTTCTACATGCCGTCGTCACTGCCGTCGCCGTCCTGGTTGCTAAAGGTCCTAATAAAGGTTTGACCCTGTCGATTTCAGTTTTAATGTTGCCCGCGGGTAACATAGAGAAAACCTCTGGAACCAGGGTAGTATTGTGACCGCCGAATTGGCCTTTTCTCCTCAGCATTGTTGGCGCTTTTCAACATATATATTCACAATTGACTTTGCTCATTCATCTATCCCACTTTATCGATTTTCTTGTAATCAACAGAGTAGTTTCTCATGGTGTTCCAATGCGACTACAGAAACTGGGGCGACTTAGAGAACTTGAGCCAATCTGTGTCGAGTAGAAGATAATTTCAACTTGCTCGAGCTTCGATCCGGTAAAACGCAAATTTCGTGAGCTAATTTTGAAGTCGAAATCATTTGTTTGAAAAAAATCAAGTGCATATCCTAGGATTTGTATTTTGGAATGCTTTAATATTTTCGTTTAGCAATGTGTTTGGTTACGTTCTCGTTGTCGAAATGGCCCCCGTTTCAGTAGTCACACCGTAAACTACCGATTTACAGATTAACGGGTAAAATTGGAAGAGGCGATCTGATTTTTAATAATTGTCGAACACAATATATTGCGGTAATATTTATATCAATTTTGCTGTAGAAGTTTCCATTTCAGCGATTTTATTAACTCGGTCCCAACAAAGTTAATGGTTAGTTAAAAAATAAACCGCCTGTTGTTTTGAAGATTTCCGCATTTTCCTTAAAAAACAAGGGGTCCAAAGAAGCACTTGTATCTCAGAAAATATTCCGTATTTTGGAATCCTGTTTTATATTTCTATTCTTCAATATCAGGAAATACATGATTTAAAAAATCTCAACCGGATCGGAAAAAACGTGCGAATGTCACAATACCCGCGGGTCACTTTAACTCGAAATGAAGTGGGTTAGGGTTAGACTAACTTGAACGATTTAGTTTTGTTATAAAGCCTAAGGCACTGTAAGTCTGTCTATGCAGTGGAAGGCAAAAGTCTTGTGCTTTAACTTTTAAAACACAACAACTGATTTCAAGACCCTTGTTGGCAACAGCTGGAATTCGGTCTTTTAAGATCGCAGTGCAACCAAAAGTAATAAATACAGTTTGTTCTACAATCGTGTTAGTTTTTCTTTAACTAAAGTTTTCCTTTCCCGCAAGATCAGAAAATCTGGTGTTGGTTGGTAAAATTGTATTTTGCTTACCGGTTACATAAACCCGACCAGTCGAGGGAAGTGGTAATACGTCATGACCAACTGGCGAGAGAAGGTAATACGTCATGACTGACTACTGGTAAGTGTCAGTAAGTGTTGACATATTTTATGCAAATTTACTACATGCAGTCGACCGCGCGACATTTGAAGCTTATCGATACGTGATATACACGTCAAAGTAATAGTTCGCTGCCCGGTGAATTATAGTATGTTTACAAGGATTTTCAAAGCTTCTACCAAGAAACACACGATGTAGATACATTGAGGGAGTGCAGGTAAGAGTATTTCATGAAAATATAAGAGCTCAAGGGACTAGAATTGTGGCGGTATGATCCGTGCCATATTTTGGCGCCATCGCGGTGACAGTAGAAGAAACCTTGTTTCGTATCTGTCTTTTACTTTCAGTTCTACGTACTTAGCAGTCCAACCACTGAATTTAATAGTATCTAAAGGTCTTGGACGGAAGAGTGATTGTTTAGCAACAAGCTAAGGCATTTTTTGTAGCTAAGAAAGAAATATGGCAAAAGGTCAAACATTTTGTTGAGTATCGCGTCACGCTAGCTCACTGTGGCGAGACAATCATTCGAAATAGTTTCGTCTCTTGTTTCAAGAAGACAAGTTGGTGAAGTCTGTGGAGTATTCGTAATATGAAAGAGCACGTAAATTATTTGGTTTAGTACCTGAAAACTCCGATAAACCAGTGAACTCGCTTATATTTACAAAGCATATCTAAATCTAAATAAGGCACACTGGCAAAGAACAGACGTGCATCACGCCAGCCGGTATCCGGTCGTTTCGCTAACGAGTCGTTTCGATAACGTGATAATGATTCAGTGGCCTTGAGTATATCTTGAAGCAAGGCCCGAGTCTACTTTGCGTTACTTTATACTAGTAATACCTACTTATGTCTGACTTAATCATATATATCATTATTATTTATCATCGACTGAATTTATATGTAAGTCTTAAATAGACACTGTAATTTTCTAAATATATGTAATGTAATTTTGTAATATATGTAAAGGCACTGTCTGCCACTATCGGTTTTGTAATGCAACAAGCTTTACCGATTAAACATACAGATACAGATACAGATACTAGAACTGTTTAAATTGGGTTCTTTAAATTTGTCGGTTTTCCAGTAGATTACATTCAAATCATGCAGCACGATCGAGTCACGCAACTCTATCTTTGTCTGGATCTGCTAAATATTCGCAAAATATTCTCGTTATGCCAACACCGTAACACTATGTTTTTTTTTCTTTGGGGGTCTTGGGAGTAGGGCATAACTGATGGTTCGGATCAGTAGATTTGTTATAGAAGTCGAATTTACGTTTCTATTTGATTTATTTACGATTCACGCCAAACAAAATTGCAGCGATCATATTCAAACTCGAGTTTTGTGACACATGTATGAAAACATGCAGTACTTTATGAAAACAGTACTTGACAGCATAGACTTCATAAATTTATGAAAACAGTACTTGGCTGCATAGACTTCATAAATTTATGAAAACAGTACTTGACAGCATAGACTTCATAAATTTATGAAAACAGTACTTGGCTGCATAGACTTCATAAATTTATGAAAATAGTACTTGGCTGCATAGACTTCATAAATTTATGAAAACAGTACTTGGCTGCATAGACTTCATAAATTTATGAAAACAGTACTTGGCTGCAAAGACTTCATAAATTTATGAAAACAGTACTTGACAGCATAGACTTCATAAATTTATGAAAACAGTACTTCACAGCATAGACTTCATAAATTTATGAAAACAGTACTTTACTGCATAGACTTCATAAATTTATGAAAAAGAGGAATTGACTGAGTATACTTCATAAATTTATGAAAATAGGACTTGACTGCATAGACTTCATAAATTTATGAAAATAGGACTCGACTGCCTAGACTTCATAAATTTATGAAAATAGGACTTGGCTGCATAGACTTCATAAATTTATGAAAATAGGACTTGGCTGCATAGACTTCATAAATTTATGAAAATAGGACTTGGCTGCATAGACTTCATAAATTTATGAAAATAGGACTTGGCTGCATAGACTTCATAAATTTATGAAAATAGGACTTGACAGCATAGACTTCATAAATTTATGAAAACAGTACTTGACAGCATAGACTTCATAAATTTATGAAAACAGTACTTGACTGCATAGACTTCATAAATTTATGAAAATAGGACTCGACTGCCTAGACTTCATAAATTTATGAAAATAGGACTCGACTGCCTAGACTTCATAAATTTATGAAAATAGGACTTGGCTGCATAGACTTCATAAATTTATGAAAATAGGACTTGGCTGCATAGACTTCATAAATTTATGAAAATAGGACTTGACAGCATAGACTTCATAAATTTATGAAAACAGTACTTGACAGCATAGACTTCATAAATTTATGAAAACAGTACTTGACAGCATAGACTTCATAAATTTATGAAAACAGTACTTGGCTGCATAGACTTCATAAATTTATGAAAATAGTACTTGGCTGCATAGACTTCATAAATTTATGAAAACAGTACTTGGCTGCATAGACTTCATAAATTTATTGACTTCAGACTTTTTAGATTTATGAAAAGTTGGGCTTGCATGGCTGCATAGACTTTTAATGAAAATAGGACTTGACTGACTATATCATTTCAAGTTGAGCATCTCGGTGACTAAAACATGTTTCAACGTGATAATTTCATTTGTTCCATTGAGGCCTTTTCTTCTTATATTCATTTAAAGATATAATTGAAAACAATCCTGTTTACCAAACAGAAAAGGGGCTAATTTGGCTATTTTATTAATATATTTTTCAGTGATCTACAGGCACAATATGCTTTTCAAATTTAAGTATGTTATTAGGCATTTGAAAATATGTGGCTACAATGTCATAAAAAGTTTTTTTTTTTTTTACCCTATGTTGGACATTTTTCCATTTCGATCATAGAATATTTCCTTTTTCTGATTTTTTTTACTAAAGTGCAAAAGTGCATATCTAAATCTATAGTTGTTCAAACATCCTCTTCATATATTGTGCCGGAGTCAAAAATTTAGAGTCTGCCGTCATGTCAGTCACATCGCTTTCCAAGTCTTGAACTTTATCGATGTCAACCACGACACCAAATCCTTCAAGTGCAGATTATTCTTGCCCTAGCTTGTTCCTTGCCACGCAATGCTTTCAGCATTGCGAAACGCCGGTTCAAACAACATAGTATGGTAATTTCTTCATGTCAATCCCTTGAGATGTTCGTAATTGCAGGCGGTGATTACTCGAATGTTTTGCATGGCGTTGTGAATACAAAGGTTCAATGGTTCATTAAGTAACCATTATGAGTTTTTGAAGCCGTTTAATAAACTCACAGCACGTGTTTTATCAGGTCTAAAACTCTCGGGCTGCGCCCTCAAGTTTTAAACCTGATAAAACACTGCTGCTCGTTTATTAAACAGTACTTAACTTATGCAAAGAAAGGGGGATTTAGATGAAATTATTCATTTTTAATGTGCCTAATGCAGTTCAATAGGATCATTGGTCTATACATTAAGGTGTGTGGGAATCTCAGGGCATTGCTATTTGAACTTAGTCAGATTTATACCCTCAAAGCAAGTAACCAGTAATAGTGCCATATGGCACTTTTGGGGCTCAAAGGGTTAAAAAAGCAATTAAGCTAGAGCTTATGATTCTCTACTGATGCTAAATTTCTTTTAACAATTTTTTTTTCGTATTTAGTTTGTAAATTTTGTTGTAGCTATTTTGTAGTTCTTGTTTGTATCCTGGTTTTTCCTAGTCCGACCCTCAAAATGTTTTTTTATTAACTAGTGGCTGTCTGACTTGATTAGTTTTATACTATTTTCAGATTGCCAGTATCCCATTTTTTCTTTCTACTTATTTCACTGACAAATTGTAAGCATTATAGATACAAATAAACTATTGTTATTGTTGTTGTGAGAAATTTCCTGATCAATGCTTTTATTCTAAGGTAAGTTATTTGAGATGAAAAAATATGAACCAGGATCCCTGTATTACAACAACTGCGGCCACAATGACAACTGCGCCCACAATGACAACTGCTGACTTGTTCGCTCAATCGCTCATCTTTGGATATTGCAAAATGTTTCGCATTTTGAATGCGGTAGTGAAGGGCTATCATGAATTTCAGATATGCCCACCTGTTTCTATGACCCTCGGTGTAATGACAGTACGGCAATAAACACAATAAAAATGCTTGTTTACAGTTTAGTACTGTATGGGCTCCAAAATTAGAAACCATGCCGGAATTAGGCACGTCAAACGAAAATACAGGCAGACTTTTAATTGAAGTTGCACTCCGTAATTTGAAACCGTTCAGACTAATTTTCCCATTCAGAACTGAGGTAATCTTTAGAGTTTCATATTTGCCAAAAATCAACATTTCACATACCCTACTTTGCGAGAAAATGCTTCTGTTGCTTTATTACCTACATGTACATGTAATTAAAAGTGTAGTCAAAAGGACACACTTGGAGAAATTGAGACTTAACTTACATATTGTACCTTTACAAAAGCTTGGATTTTCCCACCTAAAAAGACGACAGGAAGCCCACAATAGTTTACGAAAGCAAACTAATCAATAATTTATATATTTATGCTGTAACTATTCTCTTGTTCTCTCATCAAACAATCACCCAAAGAGGATGTAAAAAGACATAAGAATGGATAAATGATCGAGAACTACACAGAAATAACGCAAAAAATACAACATTTCTATTTCACTTTGCCGTTTCCGTGCGGAGTTCGCAAGGGCCAATAAGAAGCAGATTTATTAAAGCCAGTTAACACTCCATTCCAAGCAAACTCATTCCTAACACATTCCAAGCCCTATACATGTATAAACCCAACATTTAAAACATTAACCTTGGTAAACCCAAGTGCTAACTAATTTAGGGTTTTTAGAGCTACAGTCCCGCTCAAAAAGTTTGCAACCACCACTAAACGCCAAACGGCGCTAACGGTTTTTAGCGGCGCTAGTGCCACTAACTTTTACCGTTAGTGCCACCAAACCACTAAACGTCTAGCGCCGTCGACGGCTAGCCACCAAACGTCTAGCGCCGTCGACGGCTAGCCACCAAACGTCTAGCGCCGTCGACGGCTAGCCACCAAAACCTCGAGCCACCAACGGCTAGCCACTAAATCGTTGAGCCGCCGACGTTTCAAGAAGTTTATTTTGACTTGCGCTGACTTGAAGTATTTTTCATTTTTAGAAGTTTAATGATTTTGAAATGTTCGTCAAGGCCGAGTTTTGAGAAATTTCTTTTAAAACGTTTGTTTTATTAGTCAGTTCATCGGTTTCCGTGGCAGTACTGAAGGAATAAGTATTCAACTAAAATAAATTTACCATCTAGTGTTAGCAGCCGAGTTTTGAGTAGTTAATTTTGAAACGGTTAACGTCTACTAGTCAGCCGTATAAGTTCGATTCATCGACTCTCACGAGTCACAGCGCATGGCCCACTGAATGTAGAAGTCCACTGAACTTCAACTAACTTTACCGTCCCATTACAGGTTGCCGAAAAAATATATTTTTGCAGGTGGGGTATTTTATTAACTCATCACAAAGTGATGAAGTTAAAAACTCCAGAAGATTTGATAGAGTGTGATCTCACGGCAATTAACATTCATTTGACAACAAATTGGAAAACAGCCAAAACTTCTCACTGTTAGGCATGCAGAGATCGACTCAAAGCATTTCCCGCATCAGGTGAAACTGTTCAGACATGAAACGAAAATGAAATAAAAACTTACAAAACATTTTATTCTGAAGGTAGAAAATGTCCGGTGCGATCCAGGCGATTTTAAAGCCAAACACTGACGGCCTATAAATACGATGATTATTCAAATCAGTTCGTGGAAAATGTCACGCTTCACGGCCGTGTCGTAGAATTCTTGAGACCTTTGAGAAACGCATCCACATTAATAAAAGAACTCCAGAATATTTTATTGTACATCTTTTTCATTTTCCATAAAGGTTGAGTCCATGTAGTTGTGTGGTGAATTAAACTACAGTCGCACTTCCCGCGAACTTCACGGCGTGACACTCCAGTGTTGTGTCAAAAACCAGACAATGTCTGCGCAGCAAAGCGGTTTCAAGTAACACGTGAAGAATGAAACAGGAAGTTAGCTGTTCGCTGTTCGAGTTTTACTGAACGGTTTTGAAGTGATTTTCTTTAGTTATTCCAGGGAAAATCTGTGAAGTTCCCAAAAAAATTTCTTCGATTCTGTCAGACACGATGCGACTACAATTATTGTTAATATGCTAATTTTCGACTTCAGTTTGTTTACATTCACTCACACCACAGCACAGTGCAGTGAAAACTTTTTCAATCGTGCACTGCTAACGGCTAGCCGCCAAATGTCTTGAGCCGTTGACGGCTAGCCACCAAACGTCTAGCGCCGTCGACGGCTAGCCACCAAACGTCTAGTGGCGTCGACGGCTAGCCACCAAACGTCTAGCGCCGTCGACGGCTAGCCACCAAACGTCTAGTGGCGTCGACGGCTAGCCACCAGTTTTTACCGTTAGTGCCACCAAACCACTAACGCCCAGCCGCTAAAAAATTAGCGGCGCTGGTGGCGCTGACGGTTGCAAAGTTTTTGAGCGGGACTGTACATGTGTGTACATGTAGTCACTAAATGAACAACACACAAAAATAATACTTCTTCAATGGTCATGTGTGCTAACCAGACCCTACCCCTCCATTAAAAAAAACCTAACCATAAACAACAGGTGCTCACTGATTTAGGGTTTTTAGAGCTACAGGGCTAGTTTACTGAACAACAAAAACTAGTGCTTCAATGGTCATGTGAGCTAATCCAAACTCTACCCCTACATTAAAAAAAACCCTAACCATCAACAGGTGTTCACTGATTTAGGGTCTTTAGAGCTATAGTCACTAAATTAGGCTTTTTAGGGCTACAAAATGTAGATCACTGAACAACAATAATAATCCTGTGAACTACAATAATCATATAATCCAAACCCTAAGCCAATATTGAAATAACTTTACCTAACCTCAGTAAACAATTAGGTTCCCTTCTTAGAATCTTGCAAAAATAAACCAGTTTAAAAAAAATCAACTGGTGTGAAAATTTTGACCTGGTTTAAAAATTTTAAACCAAAAAAAAAATTCAGCACAACACGCAATGAAGTAACAAAAGGCTTCAATATGAACTTCTTGAAACATTGGTGGCTCAACGATTTGGTGGCTAGCCGTTGGTGGCTCAGAACTTTTGGTGGCTCGCCGTTGGTGGCTCAGAACTTTTGGTGGGGAGTGGTGGATGGGTGAATTCATTTGTTCAACCAAACCCCCCCAAAAAAAATCCCTTTTTAGAATCTTGATAATTGCAAGAAATTGCACCGGCGCAGAAACAAATGCACCAGGAGTTAAAATTGTACCACAACATGTATTTTTTCAAGTGGATTCAGTGCTTTAAGGAAAAATTGATGAATAACGTGACCAATGATGTCACATATTCTGACGGGCACATCTTGTTTGTTTTGAGTTACAAAGTTGTTGTGTGCAATTTTCGTTGCTCTACGAATAAACTAAAGGGTAATATTGACCATTTTTTATTGAATCGCGTGACCATGACTGATGACATATGTTGATTGACACATCAATCCATTATTTGTTTGTGTTTACTTTTTTTTTTGCTTACCTGTCAACCTGCACTTCCGGTATTTCACACCATGTTTGCACCCCTTTCAAAATGTTGAAATGAACCGCGAACTGGTCTATTGAGTACTTGAATATGAAAAACTCAAAAAGAACCTAAGAATTTAACAAATTTAAGATAGTTGTTTGTGTCTGTGTGTGTACAAACTGTCTTCGATGCAAAAAGTTCAAAACATAAACACTTTAAGCTTTCCTGAACTCTAGAAAAGGTACTCTAAACTGTTTGTATCTACTGAAGAATGTTATGTAAATATCCTGAATAAGAGATTTTCATTCCGAACTAGAAAATTATGTAATGTAAGTCTTCTTTAATTCATGACAATTTCTCAGTTCTAAAAGTTTGCAGTATCGAGGTACATGTAAATACTGTTCATAATAATAAAGTTGTACAATACAATGAATAACATGGACTCCTCTAACCACTTGACCAAATTAGCCACAGGGAACCCATGTCTTCTACTTCTGCAGTTGAAGCTTTCATTATATAAATCAAGTGTATTATTGTTCATTATTCTTTAAAATAATCATGTTGAATGCGAATTCCTTAAATATTTATATTCTGTGGTGCTTCAATCTCCTTTACATTGTTATTCTTGACTTCAATAAAAACATAAACATAATCGCAGGTTACTATTGGTCTCCCTGTGGTCGTATGTTTATGGTCAGATGTTTAGGCCTGGTTATCAGTTGGTCAGTTTACTGCACGTTTGTAGTTCACGTGTCGTCGATATGAATCAAGTTTTCTCTGTTTCTGCATCGTTTTTATACCAATACTCTTACATGTATCTTATGCAAAAAGGTTTTACTGTTTATGTTTAAGGTAACAAGGTTGCTTTCAATGTTATGCTTAATTTTGGGTAAAATGAGAGCTGTCGTTGTGTCTACGTCTAGACCCTACTCTCTATGACTAGGTTCAGATTTGCGGGAATTGTGAACTGGAAACAGGTTGAGTCGGATTAAAAAGTATAAAATGAGGTGGCAACTAAGTTTAAACTTTACCCTTAATGTGAACCTTTTCTTTTCAGAGGATAATAAAGGAAGCGAAGACAGGATTTGTGGCAAAGGTACACCACCATGTGGTCTGGTCGACAAACAATTCACTGTTGATGGACACGCTTGTTTTTCAACTTCTCGCATTTCAGGTAAGCACTTATGAGCTACATGTACATTGTACTACTACTAGTAGCAGTTAATGTTCACTGACCTGAGAGAAACAGTCAGTTTTCTTTCAATGAGACTCCAAATTTCATTCAACTTGGGGACGTAACATATTGGAAACATCCAGAACGATGGAGAGAAACAACTGTTGTATTTAATTAGTTTGCTCGTTTATGCAAACAGGAGAGATCCCTTGTGAATTTTGTTTTCCTCTAAATTCAATCAGAACTTTATTTATACATGAAAAATTCAACAACATACTGTATAACATTGATATACATGAATGCAGTGATAAACATCTCATTCATAAAATACAGGCAAAACAATATAATTAACTACATCTACATGTATAGTATCAAGCCTGGGGCTTTGGGTGTGCTCTGTTATGGAAACCACCACACCCCTTACCTGGGAAATAGTGGGGCATTTACTGGGGGATAGACCAGTACATGTTTAATTCCAACATTTTGATAGGGGTGCAAACATGGCCTGAAATACAGTGTTTCTATGGGAATACGATGCCAAATAATTTCTGTAAAGTCAAATTTCTGAAATATTCACTGTCTGTAAACTTAAGATACATGTACCAGGTAAAAGGTTATTTAACTGATCAAAATTTGAGGGATGTAGCTGTGCTGTGAAGCGTGTGATCGTGTTTTCGGTTTGCCATACGTTTGTCTGTAATAACGAGTCAAAGTCACACAGGAAAATTTACAGACAAATGTATGGCAAACTGAAAACACGATTGCACTCTTTCCAGCACAGCTACATGTACATCCCTCAAATTTTGATCAGTTTATCTTTTACCTGGTATCTTAAGGTTACCGGATACCTTCAGGGTGCATTTTCAGTCTAAATTACATGACTGTATGTAGCGCCTCTAGGAAACATCATTGGTAGATACAGGCATTTCTAACTTTTTAGGCAACTGGCAGTCCTGTTATTAGAGGCGGTGTTTACCTAGTAAACTTTACTCAACACGATCATGTGAAGTAGCCGGTGGTAAGAAGCAAAGTAACCAGCGGTTTATTGCCGGTAGCAGCCTTCGCATGATCCCGTTTCTCCAATCTAGTGAGATCCGAAAATATTTTAAAGTTTTAAAATCTGTTTGCTTAGTCGCATTTCAGAGGAATCGTATTACAAAACGGTGTCTGGGAATTAGTTAAAGTTATGTTCTTTGTGAAAAGGCGAAAACATAGTCCGAGTAGATATGTGAGAAATGCTGTCAAGAGCTCTATTTTTACAATTTCCCAATTCCCCAACACCCTTTTGCACCCTTTTTCAATTTCACACATCAAATAAATTCCTCTTGAGTGGGAACTTTTTTAATACTCTATTTTGGTTGAAAATCGAAAGCGTAGAAAATAGCACTTCAAAAAAATCTACATGTAGCCATCTGTCGTGCATGAAGACAAAGAGGCATTGAGGGACAAAGCCAAGGTGAACACCTAGAGATGCCTTGAATGCCAGCATACAGGTAGTTACAACGTAGTAGAGGAGACAGCGATTTGCAGGCATCTGAAACAACATGGCAATAGCGAGATTGTTTCAAGTGATTCAGAGTCACCATCAGACTTTACATTTCCATCTAAGCTATGCATTGTTTGGCCTTGTTTTGCTTTTCTTTTTTCTTTGTTTTCCAAGCTAAGGGCCTCTGGTTGCTTTTTGGAAGACATAAGGCCAAGAACCGATGGATTATGGAATCATGTTTGGAAAAACTTTTCTCAATAAACATGAATTTAATATGCATTAGCGTTCCCTACACCGTCGTTACAGGAGAGTAAGCACTTGTCATGTGTTTATTGATCTGCTGTAAATCAAACAGAACCTTTTACTTCCGGTTTAAAACTTCCTTTTGGTATTTCTCCATCAATATTATTTTGTTTTGAACAGAGGTTTTGTTATATGGGACACTACTACTAAAACAACATTTCTGTGTGAAAAAAATGTTCCCCATCTTTTTCGTTTTGAAGGTAACCTGTAACCTCACATGTACAATGTACATGTAAGTTTGCAGATAATGAATATTTAGGAAAGTCTATTTTACGGAAATTATTTGGCATCTGATTCCCATACAAACACTGTATTTTGCACCATGTTTGCACCCCTTTCAAAATGTCGGAATTAACCATGAACTGGTCTATTACACCAAAGTATCCATGGCTTTAGACCATAGGTGGGGAACATAAACAGGGCTTGGATGGGGATTCACCACATTCAAAATGGCTGCCACTCAGACAAAGGAAGTGATGTACATTAAGTAATGTTCTGGCTAAGAAGAGGAGCACTGAATGTCAAGAAATGTAAAGTTGTTAATTTTATAATACTCATACATTCAATAGAAAACCAGCAAGGCAATATATTGTCATGAGATAATGTGATGTTTCAATTGATACATGTGAATATCATCTGATTTGAAAGAATATCTTTATTGGGGAAAAGTGATCAAATTTGTGATTAAAATAAGGTTTGTCTTCTCCCTTTCCAATTGGCTGGATGGAGATTTCTTTCAGTTTTTACAGCAAAAATGACCAAGAAAACAGTTTCTTTTATGTTCAGATGTAACTTTGACTGGGGACATCTCAGACAGCACTTAAGGCATATTAAAGCACAGGTGTTATTGGGAATTGCTCATTGCCGCACCGTATTGTCCTTTTCTCCTGTTTTTGGTGAACCATTACTTAAATCCTAATTATTGTATGGGCTCTGTTCTCAGTAAACTTTTTTTTACGTCTGCTTTGTACAATCTTATATAATATTGTACAGCATTTGGCCATATTGTTTCCCTGGGTCTGGGAACAGAAGTGAGGTTAGAAAACACATAGCTGGGAATAGGTGGCTTGCACTATCGTGTCAGTTGAATACTACTACCAGAATCCTTTGTGCTGATTCTTTTGTTCTTCTAATTTCTAATTGAAGGGCTGTGTGCAAAAAGGGCGTAAGTGATTCTTGATCACATTCTAAATTCTCCCTTAGAAAACAAAGAAATTAAAGGAGAATTTAGAATCTGATCAGGAAACACTTATACCCTTTTTGCACGCAGCCCTTCAATTTAGTCTTGGTATTCTCAGAGGAGTTAAAGAATTTGAATAAGAAAACAAATTTGAAAAGGAATCTGGTACTTGTATCCAGCTGACATAATAGTGCAAACTGGAAATTAGCATTATTTAGTAAACAACTTGAATCTAATGCCCTGCTATTCCTTGGGTAGGTGTGCACGGCTTCCTACTGGCTAGTGCATTACCCAAAAAAACAGACTGTCCTTCACAAAATGCTGTTGCACGGCTCGAAATACATGTAGAAGAAAATATGACCTGACATTTTAATGTTTTGTCTTTTATTATTATAAATTATAACCCGACATATCTATTTTTGAACTGTCATTCCCAAGTTTTGTTCTGCCAATTTGGCTATTGTCATGTCGCTATTTTGAGCCCTGTGCTGCCCATCTTATTTGCAATGTAATACATTTTGAGCACAACATTCCACATTGCATCAGTTACATTCAGTAGTCTAATTTTCATTCTACCAGTAAATATTACCATAGTTGATCACTTATAAGCCACACCCCTAACTTTGACAACATCACTAACTCAAATTTGAAGTCTGAAAATGTTTTGGAAAAGTCTCACTTATAAGCTGCATCATGATTCAAAAACTAGTGTCCTATCCATAAAAAAATGCAGATTCCCCTCCCTGAAATGAATGATGCCTAATACTCCAGTTTCGTATTTGAAAATTACCGCTGAATACAATGACTACAGACGCATGTACACAGGGTTAGCCTCATTCTGAAGTTAAACATTCTTAAATACTAGTGAAGGTGCAAAGCGTGAACTACAACAATACACAGTGTTGTGAATAGCCCACCTTCTTGCTGGTATATATGAAAGTTTAACTTCAGAATGAGGCTAACCCTGCGTACATGTACATGCGTCTGTAGTCATTGCATTCAGCGGTAATTTTCGAATATGAAACTGGAGTATTGGAAGGTATGATTTCCACCATTTAACACCTTTATTCCGGAGTGATATTAACAAAATTACTAAAGAAAGATAAATTATATTAGAGTACTGGAAATGAATAAAATAGTTTCTTTCGTTGTTTTGATTGTCTTAACATTATTTCAATACTGGTTTTATAAATTTGTATTAATAAATATGTTGTGAGGAAGTAATGGCATTCACAACTTACACAAACTGACAAAGCTTGGAAGCCTCCAAGCAAAATGGCAGATATTAATTTGTTTTTCCTCTTTCATTTTAAAAGTTAAGCTGTTTAAAATTAATGCAAAGACATAAACATAAAAAATTGGTTCAGCCGTATCATGAGAGGTGAAGTACGGTAAAATTCCTGTGTTAAATCATCAGCATAGTTCAATATCCCTGTTCTGGAAACCAGAGGTTAATCAAGAGATGAACATATTTATAAATTGCTGCAATGATCGCAAATCCACGAAGCTCATTGATAATAATAAGACTTTATTTCAAGAGGGTAACACATAACAGTGAAAACTGACAACCTTGTGGCCCTCATTAAAACTTACAAAATATATACATATAAAATACATTGAAATTATATTTACTACTAAAGTTAAATCTACATGTAAAAGGAAAAAAAAATTAAATACCATATTCACTCACAGATAAGCTGCACCTTTTTACCCAGAATCTTCGTTTAAAATTGGGGGTGCGGCTTATCTGTGAGAACATCTACCGGTTCTGGAAATTTCCACAAATTAACATTTAAAAGAAATACTGAGCTATACTTATGAATACTACACTATACCAAAGAAAATAAGCACTGGCAATTGCTTTTGCAAGTTTGGTGGCTCCTATAACAGATCCATTTAAGCCTTGTTTCCATATGATCACTCACAATCACCCGAAATGAAGCCGGCGATCGTGAGCGATCATATGGAAACACTTTTGAGCAATTGCAAGTGGTCGTGAACGATCCGATCGCTCACGATCGCTGGGATAAAAACTGTTCTATCTCGGCGATCCATAGCAATTTCCAGCGATTGGCGCCGATCATATGGAAACACATTCTGGCGATCGAGCGACCGAACAGTATCCCATAATGCAATGTTCTTTTTCGGCACCATGGCAATGTCTTAAGTGTTGTCTGCTTACCTGTTGACTAATTTGTGAGTGGGCTCTATCATATGGAAACAAATGCTAGCGATCGTGAGTGATCGCTCAGTTGAATGATTCAAGCGATCGGGCGATTGTGAACAGATCCTATGGAAAGATAAATCATACATCTAACTATGTACATGTAGACATGAATGTTATACTATTTCAGAGCTGAAATTACAGGTACAAATTTTCTCCAGTGAAAGTTACAATGTACATTTGATATTCTCCAAAGAAACTCAGGGTGCGGCTTATCTGCAAGTGCGCCCTAGCTGTGTGTGAATACGGTAGTTGCAAAGTACATGTAATGTTAAAAATGGTCTAACTCTGGTTGCCTCTTCAAGATATTAAAAAGATAGTACCGGAAAGTCTTTAATGATGGCAATTTCTTTGTCATTACAGTCCTTAACCACATATACAGAGAAAGTACAATGTATGTTCGCCTTCTAGTTCTCTCTCTTATAACGTGTACACTGAAAGTTCATTATACATGTACCTTGTCGAGCGCCTTTGAATATCACAGTTTCTGACTAAGAACTCATTCATGTACTCAGGCAAATCGGCATCTACATGTACTCTCTCATACAATATACATGTACACTGTACAACTCCTATTTATCTTTGCTTCTTTATAAAAGGAATCCACTTCAGTTCATTAAATAATGCAACAGTCCTCTGATCCCAGTCAGCCTCAAGAACTAATCTTACAGCTCTTTTCTGTAGATCAGTAGATCCGTACATTAAAAGAGGTTTAATAGTAACTAAATAAAATCTCTCCTCATAAAGGAGAAAGTTTGTAATACGCTTCAATAATCGAATCCTCTTGGACAGCTTTTTGCTTAGAGACTCAACATGGGCGTCAAATGACAGGTCCTCGTCCAAAGTCACACCCAAGAACTTTTGAAAGCTACAGACTCCTCACTTCCCAGGAACTTGATAGTCAAATTTTGCTCTTCAGGGGCCATCGTATATCTAATACGCTTTCCACAGAACAGGACAGCTTTAGTCTTGGATTGATTGATTGAGAGCCTGCTCTCTCCTGGTGCTTTGTCTTTATTTCTCTTCACTGAAACCAATTCTTTCCTGATTGCTTAGTTTTTTTTATGGTAAAATCCCATTCCACCAAAGCTGGTGCTGATTGATGCTGCTTTCTATCAAAAAGCACTTTTTCTCTAGTCTTCCTGCAATGGAAACAGCACGTGAAGTGTGATTGGTTGTCTGTTTTGTCTAAACCAATCCAAACTGCAACAAAGTCACACACATGCACTTTTGATGAGCTGGTCGTATGCACTTCACCAGTTTCCCGCCAAAAATAAAAGAAAACAGAGGCAATCTCCCATGTTTCTAATTTTAAGTACATGTACAATGTATGTATGCATATTTACATGAAATGTTTTGTGAAAAACAAGAAAACTACTTAAAAGCTAAGCCAAAGACTTTAACAGGGTGTTTTTGTGTCATTCGACTTAAGGCTCAAGCAACAAGATGGCGACTTCTTGTACTGTGAAGCAAGTTCAAGTTCTCAAGCTTTGATATGTAAAATTTTGCAAGTACTACATTTTGTTTTGTTTTAAAGCAATGCATCTAATGAATGCTTTTGATATCTTGCATGCAGTAAGGGGTATGCAATTTTCTAGTGCTCGCCCAATGCCATTTAGCACTCATGCTATTTAGTGCTATTTGTTAAATATATGTTTCACAGGTATAAACACCAGAACCACAGGGAACCCAAATTGAGGTTTTGTGACGTCAAGTCCAATTACCATTGGCATAAAGCTCACAATTTCACTTGGAATTTACAGCCATTTGCATTTGAGCACGAACCGCAAACATTTTTTTACTTCGTTTGAGTTTGAAAAAGTTGCGTTTCCAACAGCAGAACGTCACGTTTCCAACGCCAATCCGTAACGTTTCCAGGGGCAACTAAAATGATGGGCTTTCAAAAAAGCAATATTAGCCAATCAAAATTAAGTTTTGCACGACACACGTGGTTACTGTACATGTATGTCTGGGTTTGATACAAGGGCCGGTGGCCCCGTGTTCAAAACAAACACGGCAATAATGTTTCAGTTCTTGGTAAAAGTGGCTTATGGCGAGAAGAATGAGAAGTTTAACTCCTTTTTTTGGAGAGATCATGTTTTTTCTTTTCATAGCTTGAAGGGGCCGTCTCACCCACAGTGCTTAGCGCACTCGCATAGCATAGCGGCCATTTTCGATGCCATCAAAATCCAGAGTTTTATGGTAGTGGTTTTAATCTTTTCTACATCTCTGCCATCCTTCCAGCTATCGTCAAAAAATTCATACTAGGTTGAACCTTTTTTATTTCTCTTCCTATTGAGCTTCTTATTGAAGTGTTTTAAATTATTTGGTCATGCAATTTTAGTTTTATTTCAGGTGGCCGGTAGTTCTCTGATGGTGCCAGTCTCGTTCGTCCTCGGCAAAAGGAAACAATTGTCCGTTTGTGTCCACGATTTCCACTTACAACATGGAGAAGCTATTCTGACCATTAATCTTTAGATGTAAAGATATATTAGTGCTTAGTTCGAGTATCTACTATCTTTGAGCCGATCTGGGTTTTTGAACACCGTGGCTGGCTTTATACGTGACCACAATTTGCAACAAAACTCCACTTGAAGAACAGTTTCCTAAAATCATTTTCAGGGCTTTGGCGTTTAACTGTGGAAACGGCCGTCTCTCTCTGGTTTCGAAGTGCGGAATTCGGGCTTTTAGACAGTGATTTTGCCGAGATTTTCGGATTCACTGGCATGGGTTGATCACTTGAAGTTTATACTCGCACGAAATTTGACAAACAAAGCCGCCGAGACTGCATGATAATAATTTCCTATTCAAGCGAGCTGTTATTCATTCACTGTTCTGTCTTTAACTGTTTCTCTGGCACCAGCAACGAGATTGCCTGCTAGCAGATGCATGATCTCTCTCTCTCTCTCTGCAGGGAAAAATAAAACCGAGGGGAGAAACCTCTATTTTCATAATTATTAGTATTCTCTGTTTATAGTACTGATGGCAGGGTTCGGAAGCGACGGGTGAGCGGTAAATATTTAGTCAACAAAATATTATAGGCAACGAAACTCCGCTTGGTCGACCCGAAAAGAATTGAGCAATTTCCTAAAATCATTTTGAGGGCCTCGGCATTTAACTTGTGGAAACAGGTCTCTCTCTGGTTTCGAAGGGCTTTCACACAGTGATTTCGCCGAGATTTTTGGATTCACCGGGATCAATCAAAGTTTATACTCACACGAAATTTGACAACAGAGGCAGAGCCGCCATGATAATTATTTCCCATTGAAACAAGCTATAATTCGTTCACTGTTCTCTCTTGAACTGGTTCTCTGCTACTGCCACCAACGAGATTGCCTGCTAGCAGATATCTCTCTCTGTCTGCAAGTAAAAATAAAACCGAGGAGAGAAATTCATTTTCATAATTATTAGTATTACCCGGAGTGTGTTCTCTGTTGATAGCAGCGACGACGGGTGAGCGGTAAATGTTATAGTACAGCCAAATACTACTGTATAACACTTTGTTGACTTCACATTCAACTTGTAAGGTACTATTCGTTTCATCAAGGTCATCCATGTTCAAATCAAAATTATCATGTCACCAACATAAAGAATACGCTTTGTTCGTGAAGTTCCCGCCATGAACAAGGGGTCAAAGTCCCGGATATAAACAATAACAAAAGCACGCTAAGCACTGTGGGTGAGACGGCCCCTTTAATAAACAACATAAAAGAAAAGTGCTCATGGAATTTCATGAACAACATTAGCGCCCACACTGCAAGAATAATGGCAGGGATTTCTTGAATATTGAAGAAAAAGACTTGGATTTGCTCAAAGAAATACCATCAACAGCAGAGTATCTCCCGGACCGGGATTATAGAAAGCTGCATATCAAAGTAACAGAGCATGAAGTAAATCCCCTTTGGCGGTAGCTAACCATGCAGTCTGCAATTTGACAAGAACACCGCCGTCGGCAAGGGCAAGCTTGACAAATAAACTTGTTTCACAGCCAGAACAAATGAGAGGTACACCACTGCAATGCTTTCTGGAAGAGACGGAGTGAAAAATAAAATCCAATGGGGGAGGCTAAGTCATTAAAAGGAAGAATAATTATCATTTATTGATTCAAAACTAGCTGCCATCCGGCGGGATCTAGGGGGTGGCTTGTTTTGCGGAAATTGGCATACCGCGAAGCGCTGTTTCTTTGAAAAATGCACAAGTGCGTTTAGCTGTGGAGATGAGAAAAACATCCCAGCGAACTTCCACGAAAAGAATTGAATGAAAAAATGTCCTCAAACGAACAACAAGTGAAAAAGCTACGTGCCGAATTAAAAAATCGGAGAATGGCTGCAGCGAAAATAAACAAATCGGGGAGAAACTAACAGCTTCGGCGGCAGAAGAATACGAATATGGACACAAAGATTGGATGAAGTTGAGAACAGATGCTTTTTTTTACTAGAAAAATATTGTAAGACCATGCATGGTGGAAAAATTCCAGCAGCTCAGAACATTTTTCATTTGCTTCAGAGAGCAAAATCAGCCACCCCTGATTCGAACATAGAGTTGTCACGCGCCAAAATGAGAAACGCACAATCCCGGTAAAGACGTGTTGGAAAGCTATGTAATTCAGTTTTCCTCCACTAGTACAAGCACATGCACTGCTACTACTGTTATACCCTGTCTGGTATCGTATTCTCATTCTGACGAACTGCACAGACTAACACCAAGAGATACGGCGGAAGAGCAACAACAACTGGAACTTGTTATGAAGGAAAGTCTGATGACAGCGACAGGAGCAAAAAGCACAGCACTGAAGTGATCTTTGATAAGTGAAAACCTTTTCTGAACATTTCCTATATTTTGCGAATTTGGGACTTTATGGCTGTTTATACCCTGGAATAGGGTACGTTTTCGTTGTTTCTAGTCTGGAACAGGGTACCTTGCTGTAGAAATATAGTAGATTGTCTCAAGCCCTATGTCGGCTGAAAAGTTTGCAATATTTACATAACTCATATTACAGTAAGAATCAGTATCTATGATTATAAATCATACAAAAACAAAGCAAAAAATATTATATTATAAAGTTTTGAGGTTATCAATAAACACAACACATAAAATAGCTTTGTTTTTGTGGCAGCAATGTCAAGAAAATAGAAAAGTAATGTCTTCCATCACTTCCATGTCCTTCTCACCACTTGGTAGCACTGGAGAAGTTGGTCTGACAGGTCCACTCCTCCCATGCCTTTGTTGTAATACTGGAGGAATGGCAATACTAACCTTCTCAAACTTCCCATTGACCTTTTTTCGATCAACTGTCGTCTCCCGTTGCAGCATGGCATGTTGGAAAGTACACTAACATCTTTGGTGTCTTGCCACTTTACAAATACTAAATTTCCCTTAAGAAACCACCGTATAGTCCCTCTCAGCTTTTTTGGTCATGGCATTGGATAAGTCTTTAGGAAACCGCCTTCCTATTTCCTCGGAAAGTGCCTGTGGCCATGCAACCCTTTTCAAGGAGGGCATTGAACAGTTGTGGGCAACTGTAGAAATTATCTACAAACAAATGGTACCCTTGTAGTAACGTACCTTCCATTAGATTCATCACCACATCATACCCTAGTCCATTGGTGGATTTGGTTAGTCTTTTTCCAGTATAAATTTCAAATCTATATGTGTAGCCAGTGCGAGGACAAGCTAAAACCCACAATTTGAAATCCCATCTGGTAGGTTTGTCTTTGATGAACTGCTTCATACAAAATCTAACTTTGGATGCAACCATTCGTTCATCAATGGAAACATTTTGTCCTGGAATATAGTACATGTATGTTCTGCAAGGTAACTGTAGCTCTTCAATGAAGGGTTTCACTTTCAGTACAGGATCATACTCCTGTCCAGCTTTCTTTTTGCGTTCATTTTCTATGTTCTCCTTTGGGTCAGATACTGCCAAATAAGCCTCTGGCTTCGGCTATGTAAAAAAAAAACATTAATGTAAAACTGGGGGATATCATAAATAAAAATAATATATTAAGTTTACATGAAGAGCAGCTACTGTAAAATGTTCAAGAAGTGATGTCTGGACATACCAGAGTTCCTGATAAAGTCTTGTCCAAAGAAATTGTCACTATTCCCTTAGCACAGGCACTTCCACCATTCTCATAAAGAAAATTAGAGAAAAGAATGCCAAAATCGCTTTCACAGTCAGAGGATACCACTTGAATGACTTCAGTTTAGTCTTTCACATATCACCATAGGCATTGGTATTGAGCACAATGATTTCAAGACTTTGCATTGAGAAAAATAGAAGGAATATGTCTGATGAATGCCAAGTTTGGCCTGTCTTTGGCACCTGAAATCCTTCTTGATGATTTGAGCTGAATCGTCTTCTTGGAGGAGCCAGGTATCATTATTTTGGGTTTCCAAGAATCTGCTGCCATGGCAACCGGTTGTGTGTTTTCCTTGGCACCAGTTGAAGCCCTGTCTCTTTTTCTTTTAGGAAGGTTTTCTGGGTCTGTTACTTCATCAGAATCACTACTTCTAGCACTGTCTCTTCTTCAATGTCTTCAATTGGCAGAAATTATGAACATCAGCGGAAAGGTACTGAGGGGAACCTTTTAGCCAATTCAAAATGGCGGCTTATAGTGAGCGAGACTGTAAGTTCTTTATAGACCTTCCAACGCAAAGAAAACTGAAACTTTCTGTGATGAAATAAGAATATAGAAGCAGAACGAGAGTTACATGTATATTAGCTTAAACATAGCCATTGTGATCAAAAAGCCATTTTTAGGATTCGTCATCTCTCCTGCGTTTGCCTGTCCAAGTCCAGCTGATGCAACAATTATTAGAGGAGAAAAGCCTGAAACCCAGTTTATATCCCAGCAAACATTGCAGGATTTAGGTTAACAAAACAATATGGTGACGTTTCTCTCTTTTCTCATCAAGTTTTCTTCGAAAATGTAATCCTACAGTATATGGTGTCCTGGCACTAACATTTCGACAAAACTCCGACATCTATGGAAGTACTTTGGAGGAGTATTGACATCGAGGCGAATTAATAAGCCTCACCAAAGACTTGGCGTACTGTTGTACCACAAACTGTGCAGATTACAGAAGACAACATGGAGAACGAGGAGCATTTGAAGGGCAAAATGGACTTCTCCTGGAAGTACTTTAACAACGATCTGAGGGATTGTTTGTGGCTTCAATACACAGCTTACCACATAAGTTATTGGTCTCGAGGCGAACAAATATGAAATAAAACTTAGAAGATCTTCAAATTTGAAAAGTTTTATGTTTTTCATACATTTTCGTATACGAATCGACAGCCATTTTAGACACTGATGAGCATGTGCGCCACCATCTTGTCTCATATTTCTGCCATTGAAGAAAGTGAATACATTTCATCCACATTGATTTCAGCCATCTTGATGTACTTGTACTTTTTACTAAGTCATTCTAAATATAAATGTTACTGTATGAATGTTACTGTATGAAATAATGCTAAGATAACAAAATAAATTCTGTAGTATAAATAACGATAATTTAGCTTGTAAGAACGGTAAAATGCTAAGACAGCTGGTTCGTTTGTTTGTTTCGCCTCTTTTATGGCTGAAACAATAGCCGAGATTTTATTCCAAAAGAATACCCTATTGGCTGTTAATGAATATCTTTGTTTATTAAAAATGACAAAATATGTCATTGATCGCGGGTGATCAATAGTGATATGCAGGTTGTGTAAAAGGGTTAATGCTGTTCTGTACAGTACTTGGTCTTGAAAACATAATTGAAAAGCCTTGCTCACAGCTAGTTGTGCTTGGTGATATAATCAGGTGGTATTCCAACAACTTTACAATGTTTAATTTATTTGATTTGATTAAGCTTCACCTGAAGGAAAAAAGACAACATCAGAAATGATACCTCGAACAATAGTCTGCAAACAGCATCCTCCTCTTCATGGGAGACTGGCGATTTCATTGTTTCTGTTTCTCCCCAAGGAGGGTCTGGGACTCAGAGCCTAAAACCATGTATGTGATGTTACTTCTAAATTTTTGGTAATTAGCATAATTTATTAACAAGATGGTGATTTGCAAACAAGCTCTTGCACTTCACTATTTCTAAGTTCTTGTGAGCCATTTGTTAAAGTCAAATAGTGCCACAAGGGACAATGGCTTCTCTGTTAATTCCTGAACCTGGATTTTAGGTAGGAAATTGTGTGATCAGAATAACTAAAAAAAGTTTCCCGATTGCCAGTCAACTTTATATCTGCAATTTTTTCTCCAAGATTGAGTTTTACCTGAAATTCTTTCATGTTTTTCCTGGCTGAAGTTTCATGGCAGACAGGTCAATCGCAGTTCTTTGAATCACATCTGGAATTTCAAAGATAAGAAATTCTTAGAAAGCCTGGCCATAATTGGTAAAAAATCAAGTAAGAAATACAACATTTTGATAAAGGTGATTTTGGTGATCTCTTTGTGATAGCCTTTGGCTCAATTGGAATCTTCTGCCCTTGTTCAATGTGCTGATGTTCAAGGTGCAAAACAACTGTTAGATTTTACTTCAGAGCAAAAACAGCACATTCTTTGCTTGCCATCCATCTAACTTGTTTGACTCCACTAAAATGTGCAAGTTCGGTTTAAAAAAGACTGCTAATTTCTGTGAATTCTCATTGCCTTTTAGGAAAGTATAGTGGTAATAATTAATTATGGGCAATGTACAACACAGTGAATCCCAAGAGCTGTTGGGATACTTCATATTTTATTCATCTTTCCTTAAAAAGGCTTTTCAAAGACACAATACAAATACAATACAACTACAGTGTACATGATAACCTCCTTGATTTTGCTAATGACACCTCCCATTTGAACAAGCATTACAGAAGCCCCATCCAAATTTCCACAAACTTAAAGTTGGGGCCTGCCGCTGTTGGTGGAAGTAATATGCCAGAAGTCCACACCAATAAAACGTACATAAATAAGTTCTTGCTCAACAATAACATACATGTACATGTAATCTATGTTGCCATTTGACAAAACACTCGCAACCCTATTTGTTCTTACTTTTTATTTATATCTAAAGTAAACTTGCCACTGACAAAATAAACTTCTGGCAGGCATGGTGATTGAGGTGCAATGTGCAAATCAATTTTTGCTTCCTTGGACTTGCATGTGATCTGCTTCTTACAACTCTCATGCTCTCTTGAACGTTCATAGCTCTTCAGAGGATCAACTCGAAAATTTTGCATACCAGTAAACAACTGGCTTTGTTTGCTAAATCTGGCTACTTGCAACAAGTTTGACAGAACATTGCATCCTTCGAGCTGTCATACTTACCCATGACCATTTTGTTTCCCATTAAGGAAGGAATGAACGTATCTGCAGTGTCATCATATTTCTTGTTCTTTTGTATTTGATAGGCACCCGCTCTGCCATCAGCACTCCATTTTGTTGCTTTCTGCTCTTCTTATTCTGTGTGAACTGCAGTTTTATTTTCCTTTGTTCGGCTGAATCCAAAATTCAAGAGACTCATGACTGGAAAAACAGATGCATGCACTCCTGCATGACCAAACACGTTACCAGTCTCACCGGTCTGCCTACTGTGGAATACCTTGAACATTATTTATCCACACAGAGTTCTTGAAACTTGGTTTTCACAATTAGTAAAAGACAACTACCATAGTTTTACTTTGGAAATAGGTAAACTAACATTTCAGATGCATAGTAACGCTCTAAGGTAAAATTTCAAAAAAATTTCCCTGTTAATCTTCAGAAAGCATAGATAGGTGTTTTGTTGTGGCTAGTCTGGCCCATTAGGCTTGAATGACATTATTTTGCTAGCCCAATGATACATTTTCCTAGGCTGGGGCATTGGGCTAGTGGATTTGTCCAGCCCTGATTTGCCCGAATCCTCTTCACACTTTGCCAAACCATTTTCCCAGGACTCAAAAAGGTAATGTGACCTACATTGTATCATTAATGTTTTTTAAAGAGAATGATGTATATAATTGGAAAGTATGATTCCAACAATTTATCACTTTGCTATAGTAATTTAAAGTTAAACCCCTATACATATGAATCTTTTAAAGGTTTTGAGTACTTCTGTGAAGAGTGAAGAAATTTTTGGCTTACATAGAATACTCTATGTTCTGTTTGTTTGAAAAGTTGACCTTTCCTGACCCATGACCACGTAAGAAAAAGCCTGGGTTGATTCTTGATCTTACATCACCTCATTAATGCATTATTCTCCATGGTGCCTTTCTATCACAACAACATCGACAAATGGAGAATATACACAGTGTGTGAGTTGTTAGTAAAGAAAACAGTTTTTTTAGACAAAATGCTAAATATTTATTCATATAGAACATAGAGTATTCTATGTAAGCAAAATATTTCTTCACAGAAGTACTCAAAACCTTTAAAAGATTCATATGTATAAAAATTGCAAAAGGGGTTAGGTGCACTTTAAGATATTCAAATTCTGTAAGTTGTATAGTGATCTTGAAGAGTTGAGATGTTTATATATATTAATTAATGAAACATGTGATGTAATTTGATACCCAAAATGTAAGTTAATAACTTTCCAGTCATGCAAGACATGTTTGTTGATTTTTAAATGGCAATGGAAAGCTAAATTTAACAGTGAAAATTCCCAGAACCATATAATTTAGTGAAAGCATTATCAGGGATCATACTTACAAACTTCTATGCATTTCAGAATCATTTCAAATGATGATGGTTGTGGCAATCAATTTTTTTTTCTAGAGTGTGGTGGTCACTTCAATTTATGAAATATGAATCTACACCACTGTAACTGAATTGTATCTAAAGTAAGGTGGAAGCTTACATTGTAGAATGCATCAGAACATTCAGAACAGCAAAACAACAATTCTGGGTCCTAACTGCTGCTGCTGCTCTCCTCCTCCACTATTTTCTTCACGAACAGTATCCTCAAGCTCAATGTTTCTTATGTCAATAACTTCATTATTTTGTGGTAAGTCCCAGAGAATTTCTTCTTCATCTTCGCTTTCAAATCACTTGTGGTCCTATTCGATTCCATCTTCAGGAACGGCGTAGTGTTCATCCAATAATTTGATATCTTTGTCGATATTATACATTCTATTTTCCGTACTCATTCCAGAGAGTGGTCTTTAAATTTTCCTGTTCACATTAAAACGTAAAACATTGAAAAAACCAGCACAATGTAGCATATACTGATCCAAAATGGCGGACAACACAAGAACTTACAAGTACTTGCATCATATTGGTTGGGGAGAACTGGGAACAAGATTACCGCTGTTGTTTAGCGAAAAATATGTGGGCTTCTCTGCTGTCCAATATATCGGACACTGGGCTCGAAAGGGTTAAGACAACATGAATTGAAAAAACAATCAAAGACATTAATTTCTGTATTAACCCATTGTATACTGGACCTACCCTCCCCTCAGTCCAAGTTTGGCTAGCCCTGTAGTTATGTACCACTGACCTTTTAAGCAAAGGGCTCAAGTTTTCGCACAATGCCATATGTGAGGATTTGAGGTGATGGTCATGCTTTTGTGGGGTTTTGAATAAAAACTGCTCTAATTTTGGTAAGCCACTGGAACAGAGCCAGAGGACACCATGATGGCTGAAAACTACTTGCTTTTAGTTAGCTTTGTGAGGGAATTTCAATTTTTTTTTGTGTGTTTCTGTTTGACACATCAAATTTTTCAATGAAATTCCTGACCCCCGTTGGTGTTCTTTTTACCCTGCTAAACCTAATAAGTTGGATTTTGTTGCTGTATGGCCTCAGTTTGTATCAGAATCACCTCTTGGATATATGGTAAAAATACACCAAAAACACACGAGAGTTCCAGGCAGGGACTACTTGTCGAATTTTTTTTCAATTATCCAGCATGCAATTGGATTTTGTGTAAGAAAATGTGGTACAGAGAAATGCAGTGTGAAAATGGCTTGATGTCTTTTGTGCCAAGAAACCTGGTGGTGAGAGAGAAGGTACTGACTGGGTGCTGATTTTGTGTTTTGTTTTAAATCAACACTGAACGGAAAGGGTTTTTTAAGCCAATCTTCAGTGCATTGAAGTTGGTTGACACCCCTGTCACATGGACACCCCTGTAAACCCAATACAAGATTGTAGTTAGCTCTATTAGACACAGTTTGCCACAAAGGCCAGACGTTTCATTGTCTTGTGCTGAACTTACATGAACATCAACAGGTAACAATGGCACTGTCAGCAGTGGTTTCACAGCCGTTTGGCTAATTATTAATGGCAATCTATTTGCTTTCACTGGGGTAGTTTCATGAACAAGCAGAGACAACATTTGGATGAGTTTGATTGTTTGTTGACCACACTGGATGGTATTGATTTTTTGTTGACTGCACTGGGTCACATTTGTTTGTTTGATTGTTCGGTACAATGACCAAAGACTACTCTGGCTATGAGTCATTTGTTTGATTGTTCGGTACAATGACCAAAGACTTCTCTGGGTATGAGACATTTGTTTGATTGTTAAGTACATTGACCGAAGACAGCACTGGGTACGAGTCATTTATTTCATTGTTTGGTACAATAACTCAAGACCACACTGGGTATGAGTCATTTGTTTGATTGTTGGGTACAATTATGACTAAAGACCTCACTGGGTACGAGTCATTCGTTTGATTGTTCTGTACAATTATGACCAAATACTACACTAGGTACGAGTCATTTGTTTGATTGTTCTGTACAATAACTGAAGACCACACTGGGTATGAGTCATTTGTTTGATTGTTGGGTACAATTATGACTAAAGACCACACTGGGTACAAGTCATTCGTTTGATTGTTCTGTACAATTATGACCAAATACTACACTAGGTATGAGTCATTTGTTTGATTGTTCAGTACAATTATGACCAAATACTACACTGGTATGAGTCATTTGTTTGATTGTTGGGTACAATGACTCAAGACCACACTGGGTATGAGTCATTTGTTTGATTGTTCGGTACAGTGACTCAAGACCTCACTGGGTATGAGTCATTTGTTTGATTGTTTGTTACAACAACCGAAGACCAGGTTGACCTTTTTAGTCTTTTCCACTGTGGCAAATTGGTTCGGTCACTCGTAAATGGTTGCCAGCTTTGACTGGTTAAAGACCACAATTCGGGACTTTGGATACTACACCATCTTTGCAAACATTGTCTGAACATTGTGGCTTCTAGAAAATAAGAATAAAACAATAACACTTACCATTCAATACGCGTTTTAGCTGAGACACTGTCCCAAACACGCTTCTTCCAACAGCCATGAGGTCAGCAATCAGAAATCTCTGTGCACTATGGGTGCAATACTGCATGTGCCACGGAGGCCGTGATGTCTTGTGTCAGCGGCTAACATAAAAAGTGCAGGACCTGGAAGCAGTGACTGACTGACATACAAAAATCGGTATATACATGTACTTCATGGTAGTGTTCCGCTCCAAATAGTCTCCCTGCATAATACTGTAAAACAGTAGAGAAAATGATTATGCAGGGAGACTATATGGAACGGAATACTACCATGAAGTATATACCCAAAAATCTTCATTTTCCTTGCCTGAGAAAGATGTGGGCTTCCTGTGTATGCCTAACCGACACGATTAGGATGCAAATATGTACAGATTTTAGGACAGCTGATAGGAAAAGGGTTACATGTAATTGATAGATTTGTACTTACACTGGCATTGGATGTGTATAATTTCCAACATCTGTACAAGGCTATAAATTATAGACTCTTTCCATGAACAGGCAGCTCACTTAGCAGGAATAAATCGGTCATCTGCTGCTCTGTTTCTAAGAACTTGCAGCTTACTTTCATCGAAAATGTGGATTGCAGGGCTGTCATCATTCGCTCGCATGGAAATTGTACCATCACGTGACCAGATTTAAATAGCGTTTTTCTGCACTGTGAGGCTTTCAACAATGAATATTTTGCTTTCATTGGATCTTGTGAAACCCAGGTTTTTAGTTGTAACGCCTTTCAGCTTATTTCTGGCATTGTACACGTCTTATAAATTGTACGATAATAGTTGGGTCCAAGCATGATTCACTAAAACTAACATTACTTCTGCTCCGATGAGTGAGTTGGTGGCTAACAGAAATATCACTTTCAACCATATTTACATCAATTTTGGAGGTCAGATGTATGGATAAGCTGTATGTCTTAATGAGGCCTGATGAGTAGACTTTCAAAATTGGGCTTCACTTTTTTAATCAGATATAATTTAATTAGCACACATTACAACAGTAGCATATATTAGTGAGTATTTACTACACCATTTGACAGAAGCTGAAACTGAACAAAACGTGTAGTATAATAAAAAGTTGAAAGCAAAAAGTTACATTGATATATGTCCAGCACATCTGGCTGAAGTAGGATGAAAGAAATTGAAAATGTCATATAGGAAAATTTGGAAAATATAATAAATAATAAATATTCACAAAAATGTTTCTAGTTGTCAACTAAGGACAACAGGTAATTTGCATATTACAAAAATCTATATTATAAATTATAATAAAATTAAGTAAAATATATTTTTAGACATAAAAACTCAAATGGCATAGTTTCATTTATAGAGCAGGAGTCTTTCCAGAATATCAACAGCGATGTAATAATAATGATGATAATAATATATTGTGCTATTTGCATTTTCTGATCAAAAGCACATTATGACATATCTTATAATAAACCTACTTAAGTAATGGTCCAGATAAGAACTGTAGTGCTCCACAGCAAGGAATGTTAAAAGGTGTTAAATTCATCGGCATAAGATGAGCTCGGGATTAGGTGCCTAGAGATAGTCATGCTGGGTGGGCATGGTAACCCTACCACAGTCCACCACCCGACACCTGTCACACTGACCACCCTAGTCAGTGGAATACTTACCAACCATACTTACCAGTGGGTGGGAGGGGCGGGATCAAATTTGCGTAACGCAGCGAGGAATAGATCCACCACAATCTGCCATGTCGAGCACACCAAGCCTCTGTTAAGCTTATGGGGAGCCCCCATAGTGAAGCGTGAGACCGCTGCCCAGCAATGCCTCAATTTTAACTTTGCCAAAACTTCATTTATCCACATTTAATTTTCTATTATTCTTTCTCTTAATTTCATTGGTTGATACTTATAAATCCAATAGAAACCCATCGAAATAATGCATTTTCATTAGAATTTTTTGTGTGGTTTGAATTTAGTTTTGATCAAATTAACTATGGTTTAATTTTGAAGAATATCGTGTGTGGGGAAGTTATTAAATTTGCGATAGACAAGCCACCATCCAGCCAATCAGCTATAGAGAAAAGGAGCCAATAGCATCAAAACTACTTTATTTTCGAGATGTAGTTTGGACTGTAGACACCACCTAAAGCACTAAGGCATATTCAAGCAAAATCGTATGTGTGGGAGGCTCATTGCCGCAGAACAATGGATTCTATAACAGTTCTTATCTGGACCATTACTTAAAACTTAAGGATGACTTGATAAATAAATAAATAGATAATGAATAAGTGAATCAAATCAATAAAAATTAGATAGAACTACCTAATTGTATAGGTCTTAATACTGCGTTTACAAGCACCAAGTGATTCAATGTCATGTATGTGCGCGGGCAAGCTATTCCACAAAGTTGGTGCTGCCACCAAAAAGGCTCTTACCCCAAGCGTAGGTAGGATTTTCGCCTTTGGGTATTCCAGCAGTAGACTCATGCGATCTCACGGCGTAGTGAGACTTTTGTCTAACTGCAATCAGATTGCTTATATTTAGCTTTAAATGTTAATAGTAGGATCTTAAAATTAATACGCATTTTCGTAGTGCTCTGCAACAGGTTAGCATGGAAATTCACTGCACTCTGCGAAATATCGTGCAAAATTTCATTTGATACTCTGCAAATATTTGCACGCAAGAACGCTTCTTCAAAATGTTGATCCTTCTAAATGTTGATCCTTCAAAATTTCATCCTTCGAAATTTCGATGCCCGTCCAAGATCAAGTTACTTTTTCCGGCTCACTCGGTCAATCCGACCAACCTGAGTTGTAAACTTTATTCAGACTTGTTTCGAAGGGGGAAACTCTTTAGTTTCCCCCTTTCTAGGGACCGGGATCGTTACTCGATAAAGAGCAGACGAGACTTGAGTTGGACTTCATTTCACTTTATTGGTTTTTCTGTGTGGACCGCCCGCACCAACCACCTAGTGCGGAACCCCCGCACCAACCAACTCTCTTCTCTACTTTCGTTCTCTCTCTATCCTCTCTCTAAATTTTACAATGCTACTCCTTAAGTAGTAAAAAACATACACGCGTGTTCAAGCTTGCAAGTTATGCTGGGAAAACAAGTTATAAACCTGTCTTACCAGAAATACAGCTTCATGACGTAACGTAAAATCGTACGCCCAAATGAACCTTAAAATGAATTTTAGAATATTTTAGAATTACGAAACTAACCAAATTTAACGATGTTCGTTTTAAGACAGTAAGACCTAACTGTCCAAGAAGAAATACCTAGGTTAAAATCGAAAACAAGTGAATCCAAGAAGGTGCAAGTTCTCTAGTCAATGACTAAATAAACAAAATGACACACATGTACGCTCAAGGTGCTTATTCACTGTTCGCGTGAATTTACACAACCTGCACATGCAGAAGTTCTGCTAAATCTGTACGTGTTATTAGAAGATACTAAAAGGATGCAAAACTACATTAAAATTAAGATTGATTGACAAGCCAGTAATTACTAAGCTAATATTACCTTAGGCAAGAGATCAACTGCTGCCAGGTAAAATATTGTCAAAGACATTTAAAATATAAAAGTTCCCCCTAACAAATATGATGCAAGTACTTGTAAGTTTTGTTTGCTTTTCAAAGCGGGAAAATGGTACACTTTCTTGCTACATATGTTAGTTCGCGTGAAGGTTTGTTTGGGAAAAGTAGCCACACGTGTTGTTGTGGGAAGTTTTGACTGTGACATTTCCCAGTCACTGGTTGAACATCATTGGCTGCTTTTTATTGCTGTGAAAGAGGCGGGGCACCAGAATCAGTATCGCCGGCCGGCTAAAACTTTTCAGAGCGTTTTCTTGGCTTTCTATTTTCGTTCTAAACATAGTTTGAAAAAGCTCCAGCTCGACGCGAATTTGTGCGAATTACTTAAAATTTTCACAGATTGTTCGCAATTGGCATGAAATTTTTACAGGAGTGAACACATATAGTGAATGTTGGATTACATTTACCTAAATATTTATGTTATCAGAATTTTGAACAGTCTTGATTTTGACAAATTGTAAAGTACAACAAATCGGGTAGTTAGATCAGTGTTGTGACCATGCGCTTGAAATACTGTACGAAAAATCCTATTTAAAAAGTTCCTGCTGCCCAAAAAATCATAGCAGCTCAAACAGGATATGGTTAGGGTTAGTTCTGAGAAATTAACATAAGTTTGAAGCTGTAAAACATAAGAATTCTGCAGTGCAGGAAAGTGCGTGATTCTTGCGAGCTGTACTAGAAGGCTACATAATTTCTCGTCTCTCGATTGTCTACCTGGTCGTTGCCTATACATGTAGATGCAGCTGTGATGGCCAAGGTCCTTCCGGGAAACGAGGGGTAATATTGCCTTTCGCTGTTCGGGAAATAATTCAGAAATGCCGAAAGTTTTGCACGCTTTCTCCAAAGCCATATCAAGTGCGTTTGTATCGTCCGCCATTTGGCTTGTCCTTTCATGCAGGCTCCACTGGACATTCCACGTATACCTCAGTTGTCTAAAAATAAAACCTTCGCTCTGATTGGTCGAAATGAAATGACGCCAGGAACACGGTTTCTTCCAAAGTCCATCAGACGGGGAGGTGGGAGGAAGTGAGCGGACGACCTTGACCGTCTGAAAATCAGGCTAGTGGTGAATACGTTTGCTGGAATTGTAGTAGCTATGTTTTGCCTGGTCATCTATGTTACACGCAGAAAGAGCTACTTGAGGAACCTTCGAAAAACCTCTTGTTTATTTTTTTTGAAACAGATCAGTCTAGCAGTGAACATGTGGTTAACTTTGGCATCGCACATGATTTCTTAGGTAACAATAGGGTTTTGGAAGGTTACAATGCACTGCACGACTTCTGTACATTTCTGTTTGGGCTTTACAGCAATTGCACATAATGCATGATTTCAATAAAAAAAGAGAACTGGTCATACACTGGACCTATTCCTGACTTAGAACATTATTATCCTGACACTATGGCTGCTGAAAAGCGAGACAAAATCATTCAGTGGCATCACGAAATGCGAAGTGATAATTATGTTTTCAATTTTAAAGAGGAAATCAAATCCTACTGTGTTCAGGATGTCACTATTTTACGAGAAAGTTGCATTCGTTTTCGCTCTCTTTTTCTCAGAGAAATGGGTGTTGACCCCTTTCGATATGTAGCCATTGCAGCCACAGTCATGTCTACCTACAGGTCCAAGTTCATACAGCCTAATACTATTGGAATCGTTCCAAACCATATATACAGAGGTGTTAATAAACTATATTCTCAATCAGCCATGAAGTGGTTAGCATTCATTAGTCACAAGACTGGAAAACACAAACAACATGCTGAAAATAGTAGTGAACGCAACATAACTGATCCTCAGACTGGTGAAACATACTTTGTTGATGGATTTTGCAATGACAGTTAAGACATGTTTGAATTTTATGGCTATGTGTTTCATAGTCATAATAAATGTTGTAATGGAGATGATAAAAATGTGTTTCGCAGTAGCATAAACATACATGTATGAGGAAAACCCTTCAGGGGGAAAAACGTTTGCAAGACTTGGGGTACACAGTACGGGTGTCTATAAACCCAAGACCCAAGACCCAAGTCCTAAGACCTATAAAACTAGGACTTATAAAAGTAAGCAAAATTTAATACGGGTTTAACAGGCTCAGTCCATAAATAGGGGGATTGGGATCGAACGGGGAATGGCGCCTTTTATGATTTTTGCCAAGATCTTAAAATAAGTAAAAATTTATATCTAATACACGAGCAATAAAGCAATGAACCGAGAGGAGTCTGTCTTTTTGTTGGGTGTCGAGCCCGGGGTTTCCCGTCGAGGGTTAGGGTTTTATGTCGATGGTCCCCAAAATCAGAACCCGGCCAAAATCATACAATAAATCTAAATCTGTATATATGTGTATATACGGGGTGTCTATAAAACTAAGACCTATAAAACTAACCCCAAATTTGGGGACAAGTGCAAACTGGGACAGCAGCCCTACCCCTACCCCCTGCTAAATAATGACCCTTGATGTTTTCTCATATTATGTGATGATTAGCAAATACAAGTATTAAATTGCAATGTGTTTATTTCACCAACTGCTTACAACAAGACTGACTGTATGAAAAAAGCTCACTACGGTATTCACTTCGTAGGCTGCTCTATGCTGACCGCATGAAAAATAATCGATATATAAAAGATAAAACAACAGGAACAACACATTTAGGCTTGCCAACTCCTGAACATAGAATATCGGTTTCATTCTGTTCAAAACGGCAAGAACAAGTTATATCTTACAACGTTTCTCGTTTTGTACTGATAAAGAGTTCCAGTAGTAATACAGACACTTCACCCAACAATGCCAGTGTGTTTCTGCAGTTGTATTTTAGTCGTTAGAATTTCAGTTAAGGATCACTTTCTTTGGTTTAGTTGTGACCGATTGATCTAAACTGTCATTCAACATTCAACCCTCCATATGATAAATTCCACTAAGCAGAGCCGCTTCGCAGAGCCGCTTCGCAGAGCCGCTTCGCAGACCACACTGACATGCAGTGCTACGACTCCATTGCTGTCGTTGCCATCACCAGCATGACTAGTTTTGTCTTTGAACAATCATTCGTTGATCGTTTGCACGTCGTCTCACTACAAACACTAGAGTGCTTAAGCAGCCAGGACGGCAACGTCTAGGACGACGGCATAAAACAATACCCTTAATTACAAAATACAATAACTGCACGTGGGAATGCACGCAGTCGCCTACATTTCAACCGTTGTCTGGTAAAACACAACGTGAAAACCCCACATTTTACGTTTACAAGAGAACGCCAACGTATAAAGTAAATCACTCCGGTTTTCTTATGCTTGTCATATTTTTCGAAGATATGAATGTGATAAGTAATTAAAGGCGAACGAAGGAAATAGTAAGCATTACATTTCGGTAGAAATTTTTTTTCTAGATCCCGTCCTCGCTGCCGTCGCCGTCGTTGATGCTTAAGCTCTCTACTGAGCCGAACGACCCGCATCCAATTGAAGCACCCAGTTCTGTGAGATCACCCCACTCAAATGCTGGGAAACCTTCGCCTAAAATCGATTTTAAGTTAGTGGTGCAAGTTTGAGCACTAACAGAGCTCACTGAACGTACTGAGGGGAATTTGAAGACCAAATTTCACTCCATTTATTAAACTAACCCATGTTACAGCGAACTCGTGAGGAGCTTTGGGCTGAAAAAATTAGTATGCTAATCCGTTGAGGGTAAATTCAATCTACCCTCAGCCAATTAATTCCTGTAATATAAAACCAAACTCTAACAAGTTTTGGTTGAGTTAGGAAGGGCGAGGCGTTACTGGAATGTTAGTGTTGACACAAGTTTTCAATAGAAGAGGCATCGTGTTTAATATGTTCTTTTGTGTTTAGTGGTAGGGCTGCTGCGTGCTTTCGAGTGCTATGCAGCTAAGAGAAGCTTTAGAAAACCTAACCTTTATTTTGCTGCTATATTTCCTATTCTCTTTCCTCGTTGAAAACATAATAATATTCTCTTTCTGGGTAGGAATAAACGCACAGAGTATTGTATCTTTCAAACGATAGATAATACATGCACAACTTGAACTTTATTGTAGTTGGCCGTGACCAAACGAAACTTGTTTTCTTCCATTTTTCTTCGCAGTATTAGCTTCATACTTACTTACAAATCCAAAATTAAGTATGCAGATTGAGTGGTGGATGCATCCTGGTTACATGTGTGCATGAGCTGACAGAAAACAGCCCGATCCCCGTCCCCCTATTTATGGACTGAGCCTGTTAAAACCGTATTAAATTTTGCTAAGTTCACGGTAAACACACAAGTTTTATAGGTCTTAGTTTTATAGGTCTTAGTTTTATAGGTCTTAGTTTTATAGGTCTTAGTTTTATAGGTCTTAGTTTTATAGGTCTTAGTTTTATAGGTCTTAGTTTTATAGGTCTTAGTTTTATAGGTCTTAGTTTTATAGGTCTTAGTTTTATAGGTCTTAGTTTTATAGGTCTTAGTTTTATAGGTCTTAGTTTTATAGGTCTTAGTTTTATAGGTCTTAGTTTTATAGGTCTTAGTTTTATAGGTCTTAGTTTTATAGGTCTTAGTTTTATAGGTCTTAGTTTTATAGGTCTTAGTTTTATAGGTCTTAGGTCTTTGTTTTATAGACACCCTACACAGTACACTTCATTTGGGAGTGTGATTTTAGAAAGCTGGAGCAAAGCCTGAGTTTAAAGAGTTTGATAAGACGTTCGAGTTGGTCACACAACTAAATCCTAGAGACTCAATTTTTGGTGGTGGAACAAATGGTGTAAAACTCATTCTATTTCATAAAGATGTTTTTGGGGCACATGGGTTTCATGCGAGTTACAAAAAGCTGTTGAGCATGGATATCAAGTTTCACGCTCGTTCTACTGTTAAATTACCTGTTTCCCTGCCTTAATGGCATCCTCATTGATAATTGCCATTAGCTTTAATTCAGCTTTAAGGGTTTTGGATAAGTGCTCTCGATCTCCATGATTTTTCTTGTCATGTTTGCTTCTCTCTCTCGCTCCCTCATTTCTCCTGTTTCTCACTCAATGTTCTCTTGCTAATCTCGGTCTTTCACTGCTCTATTGCTAATCCGGTCTCACCAGGGGTGCCACTTTGTCGTATATGCTTTCCAACAACAATGAAGTCACGTTTATTAACCCAACTTATTTATTTCTTCTTCATGCTCGCTCTAATAACAACTTCGTCCACTACAAGAATGCACTCAAGCTCAGTGATTTTCCGTCATGCCTCGATGACATCAGTGCATGTTGTTCACATGCTTCCGTTTCGGGTTTCGACACGCTATCTAAACAAAACATGAAAACTTACTAATATCAGTGCCCAGTAGCTGACTATTAAACAAGACAAGAGCTGCAGGAAATTAAAACACTGAGACAGCCATCTTTCTTTTGATCGGACACATATAAAAATTCATCGGACATTAATTAGCAAAATGTGTGCATACAAAAATAATAAGAAAAATGGTTCTCAATGCATTACAGGGCAATTTTCAAACAACTCTTTTTTAAAAGTGCCTATCACCCTTTTGCAATTTTGATAGCTTATGAACCTCCGAAAAGTTTTGAGTACTTCTGTGAAGAAAGTTTTGGTTTAAAGTGAATACTTTATGTTCTACGCTTGTTTGAAATAGTGTAAATGTGACCTTTCCTGACCCATATCCGCGTAAGTAAAAGCCTGGGTCGAAACCTGGGTAGACGTCATCTTGACGTCATATAATTAATTCGGCTTTGCAATCATTTGAAGAAATACTTAAAGTGCCCCTACGATCAAATTTTGATATATCAATGTTTTTGCATATTCATAAAGTAGAGTTCATATATTATTACCAGTTCAAATTGTTTTTCGATACAACGACAGGAAGTCTTATTTTTTTAGCTCCGAATATTGAATCTACACGTCCGCCATTACTGGAAGCCGTGCCCTTTGTTCAGCTTTAAACAAAGGTTTATTCACCGGAAATGATGTCATACACTTAACGCTCGCCTGCAGAACACAACGCCTGGAGGCATATTTCTACTAAAAACGTCTTCACGTACATAAGAAGAAAGTTATATTTATCTTTGCGAGGTTGGCTACTTTTTTATGCACGCTATTTCGCGCCACGAGGTTGTCGTGTTAAGTGTATGACATCACTTCCGGTGAATAAACCTTTGTTTAAAGCTGAACAAAGGGCACGGCTTCCAGCAATGGCGGACAGGATTTTACCGGTAAACTCTCCTAAAATTTTTGGTTTAAGATGCCCATTTGGGAATATTTTTTACTATTTCGGATATTTCTAATACTGATTGACCTATAGACACTGAAAAAGTGGCAAATCGAAATGGTAAATTTTCGTCGTAGTGGCACTTTAACATGTTGACTAAAATAACTTTTTTATTTACTAACAACTCAAACTGTGTATATATTCTATGCATCGATGTTGTTGTGATAAACAGGCGCCATGGAGAATAATGCATTAATGAGATGACGTCTACCCAGGTTTCGACCCAGTCTTTTACTTACGCGGTCATGGGTCAGGAAAGGTCACATTTACACGATTCCAAACAAGCGTAGAACATAAAGTATTCACTTTAAACCAAAACTTTTTCACAGAAGTACTCAAAACTTTTCGGAGGTTCATAAGCTATCAAAATTGCAAAAGGGTGATAGGCACTTTAAGTTTACTATCTAGGAGCCTTTTACAAGAAAACCAAAACAATACAACTATGGATTTTTTTTAAAAGAGGGTGCACACTTACAGTAAATACCGTATTCTCCCTTGTGGCCCTAACAAAAAATACCAAAATACAAAGATCACTCTGAAAAGTTTGAAAGTGAAAGCGATATACATGTATGAAAAAAGATAAATATAAATCCTAATAAGAGAAAAATGTTTACGATGCATTTGATTATTTAGTTAGCTAAATATATATCATAGGCCATTAATAAGTTTTACTAACACGAAAATTACCAGGAGTGTACTTAGACATTGAATATTGAAAGTAGTTTCTTAACTCTTTCGGGTCCGAGCCTGTAAATATAGGTTCCCTGAGACCTACATGTATATGAGAAAAAAAATTGCATCACATCTAGACATGTCGGAAAGACTGCTGCGATATTATGTGAAGGGATGAATGGCTTCAAAGTCAGAGCTATAACGGGGATCGCTTGACTCTTTCACTATGGAGAAAAGCTCATTAGTTTTGGCGTTCGTTTTTGTTTCTTCGATTTTCACGAATTTTAAGGAGCTGAAAATCGGCTCAAAACATCCTTCCCATTCGCACTTGAAATCAAGAGCAAACACAAAATCAGCACTCAGTCGTTACGATACCTTCTTTAATCTTTCGAACCACCAGGTTTGTTTGCACAAAACACACCAAGCGATTGTGAACCGCGCTATTCTTGTCACTGCATTTCACTCGACCACATTTACCTGCTCCCAACTCCAATTGCATGCTGGGTAATGGACAACAAATTCACAAGGGTCCCCCCCCCCCCTGGGACTTCGGTAGGGACTTCAGAGAGATCTAGTAACAGTAAGATGACAGTGTTCTGATGGCTATAGCTGATGGCCATAGCGATATCATTCTAGACTCGGATGAGTGCTGTCTCCGTACTATGTTTTTCTTGTAGGCTGACTGAAAGACTTCAATTATGTCATTAGTGTTAATCATGACCACCTTGAGTTGAGTAGGGAATGTAGCGGATTCCAGGGACAGGTTAACAACCCTAGTTAGTATTGGGAGAATAATGTCAGCGCATTTATTCAGAATGTTTCAAGGAACAGGATCGAGTTCACAAGACTTGAATGTAGTAGGGGTTACGATTCTAGATAATTCATCAGGTGTGACATATTGGAAGGCATTAAATTGACTGCTACTAACGCACACATCGAGTACAGGATCATTGTTAACAGGGGATCATTGATCAAAGTCACTTCGGATTTTCTTAATCTTATTGTCAGAGGTGGATGCAATCATCAGCTAGGGAACCAGAGCAATGATGCCGAGGAAATTCTATTTCAGGTTTTCTCTGTAGTGTAGTTTATTGAAAGTGGAGAAAAGTTTCTTCAAGTGATCGGTTTTCAGCAATTATCTCAGTATAGTATTTAGATTTTGACGCAGATAGCAGATTGTTGACGGCAGCACATTGCTGGACATATCTTGGCAATGATTTTTGTGTAATGTAGAACGCCAGCAACTTTCTCATCATCTTCTCTTTCTTTTCCCGTCCTTTATAGCCTCTGTATACCACGGGGCCGCTGTTTGAATTGTTACTGTACGTTTTTTAACAGGTGCATGATTGTCAAGAATGGAGGACAGAACCGAATGATATTGAACGACCAAATCAATAAGATCATCAGATGGACATTTGATAAGGGAAGAATGAATGAGGTCATTCCTGAAACGCTCGTGTCAATTGACTTCAGTTTGCAAAACACAATTTCCTTCCTAGCAAAACAAGGTTTAGCAAAGGAAAGTTCGCAGTTGGCTGCAAAGTGGTCAGATAATACAGGATCATGGTAGAAACAGTGCTCACGATGTGTTCGTCACTTCTTGAGATCAGGAGGTCTAATGTGTAACCAGCATGATGACTAGGATAACGTACGTGTTGTGTAAGATTAAACGATTCAATCAGTTCCAGAGAATTGCAGGTACATGTAGCTACAATGTATGTTAGATCTATTGTCAATATGGAAATTGAAATCACCAGCTATTAGAAGGTTAGCAGAATCAGTGGCGTACTGTTCAAGTAAACATCCAAATTCACAGAAATAGTTCAGTTGAGAAATTGTTTTTTTGTGGAGGAAGGAGGTCGATAAACAACAAGTATCAGTAAATATGTAGTAGAAGCAGACTTCGAAGGATTTAAAATGCCTACCAGTCTCAGCAATTCTCTTAACATCAAAGCCTTCTTTAAAGAGAAGACCAACCCCCCCTCCTTTAAGTTCCCTTGGTACGTGATCGAATGAGTACCCAGCAGGTATGAAATCACCAATAATTTGATCGTTGGTATCATCCGGGTGAAGCCAGGTCTCTGTCAGTACTACAATGTCAATGTTATTTTCGACAACGTAATCCTTAATTTTTGATCCTTTATTCGTGTACAGTATAACTGTAACATTGAACAGAGTAGTTAATGTTCATAAAGCTAGAAATTAAAATGTTATGAGGAAACATGTAAACATCATCGCCAATACTCTTACCAGAGCAATAGCCCAAAGCCAGTAATCAGCCCTTATCCAATACTCTTACCAGAGCAATAGCCCAAAGCCAGTAATCAGCCCTTATCCAATACTCTTACCAGAGCAATAGCCCAAAGCCAGTAATCAGCCCTTATCCAAACGTCACCGTGTTGGTTTGACAGGCGTTTGACAATCCCCTCGATGAGCTCGCTTTCAGTTGGTAATTTTTTTTCCTGGGATTTTGGGGGTCTTTGTCCTTCATCTGATGACGTAGAGTCTGTACAATAAATGAATAAATAAATAAATAAATGTAGTTAAAGTCATGAACGTGTCGACAAGCATTTTATAAATGTAAATTATATTCTATAAGTAATGTTAGTCACCATCACCACAACAACTACTCTTGTTTGGTTTTCGATGGCGCAAGGTAATTGGCTGATGTGAAAGATGGGACTACCGTCTTTATGCTCGTTCACGCTCTAATACTGTATGCGTTCTCCAAATCTGTTTTGCTCTCTATTATCTTGGAGTTTGAGTAGCCAACGTACGCGATCTCTAGCTCCTTTGTGGATTCACACTTCAGTTCCTGACTATAAGTATCATGAAGGCACTCTTTCACAACTGCAATCTCTTTCATTCGGGGAACTCTTGCTTGAGGTGCAAAGCAAAGGCTTGACTCAGCTCATCCTTGGTAAGGCAGGTATCATTAAAGCTGCAATCAGCCCTGCTTTCCGTGCTCGTCTGTTCATGACCTGGCCAGTCAGTTGTTAAAGGCGGGCTAACAGCTCCGGTACTTCCTTCTTCTTTAGTTGTAGCTCTGTTAGTGTGTGAGTTTGTGTGAGGGTCGTTAGAACTTAAGAAGTTGGAGGCTCAGGTGTGGCTGGTCTTGTACTGCATACTCTGGGGACTTTCTGGCAACCTCTTGCTTCCCACCATCCATCCAGAATGAGGTGTTCCTCTTGATATAGTCCCTTTTTGGCCGTTTGTAATGGCGAAGTTCCTCCTGGCGCTTTTCAACAAGGAGTAAGTTTGCACAGACATCCCATCTGTTTATTTTCCTGTGAAAATACCTGCGGAAATCATCGTTTTTCTTTTCCACACCTGATGAAAAGAACAAATAATTTGTTAGATTATTGCAAGTAGGTTTAATTTATGGATTCAGTTATGTTCTTAATTTTATTAATTTTTCTATTCTCTTTCGCTACGCTCAGGCGAATAGAAAATATTTCTCATTTTATATCAATGACAACACGACTTTGAGAAGGGTTGCACATGGATCAGCATCGTTTATTACATTCAGGTTACAGCAGTAATTGGTGTTATAATTAACAACAATAGCCAGTACAATTCTGAGCTAGATTTTAGATGGTGAATTGCCGGATAACCCAGAAACGTATTCTCCAAACCAGTGCAAATTCACCTCTACCTCTGGAGTCAAAAGGTTTAAAGCTTTTCGCAGATCGGATCTTCACTTCGTCTTCTGCGTCGAGAGCTGCGGGATTAGCCTCGTAATGTTTAATCGTAAGCCAACCAGCTTCTGACGTGTCAGCAATTATAATTTTTCGATTCTTCTCTTTCAGCAAGGACAGAGCTTGGTTGATGTGGTCACTGGTAGAAGTTTTGTTATCCTGTCCCCAAAGCTTTATGGGCTTTCTCTAGCGACACTAAAACTTCCAAATTGAATTTGAAGTTTCGTTCGTTTCCCAGTCTGTTGAACTTAATGTTGAAGTCCTCACTGAGTCTTTGTGATGTAGAAAGGCGGTTTCTTTAGCTTGATAGAAACCAGATTCCAACTCCAATTTATGACTTTGACTAAACTCAGTCAAAATCTTTCTTAAGGACCGGAGCATCTTCATCAGGCACTAAAAAGCGAAACTCAACACGATGCTGTTATGGATTGTGCAACTTCAAGTGATATGGATGCATTAATAAGTGGTATTTAAAGCACTAATTATCCACAAAGGGGATGAAGTATGAATGAATGCCATAAGTTATGGCAACAAGAAATTGAATTACCTTGCCCACTGAAGATCTTAAGACTGCCATGGGTCCTCAACATTACCGGGACATGGTAAATCAAAGTTTGCATGTATGGCGTTATAATTATTGTCTGCCTATAACCAGGGCCAGTTCCAGCCATTGCAGCCATCTCTTTACCCCAGTTCAGTACCCAATAAACAATAATCACACAGTGTAAGCAAACATTTTCAGTTTTAATTTGCCACAATAAAAATACGAAACACTCAGAATACTTATTGCAGTGTTTTAATTTCCATTTACCAGTAACATACCGGTATACAGGTCAGTTACTTTTTTGAAACATGTTTACCCTCTTAAGGTACTGTAGATATATAGAAATACCAGTATTTAGATATATTGCTTGAGCACTTTACCATTATATAATATTTATGCAAAACTTTTAGGGCATATTATGTTAAAAAAATGATGATTATGCAGAAAAATGCTGGATTATGTGGATATTTCGTCACATGGTTGACAACAATGTTGCACGTTGAACAGAATAAGAGGCTGTTGTCAGTGTGGAAGGTTTCAGGATATCGGCAAGCTCTATCTATTCTATTCTTGATTTTTTCTATCCACGACCCCCTTCTGGTGAATCCATCGCTAGGTCTCGAAACTTTGTCTTCATTCCAGTTGAAGAAAATTTTGTGCATAGACAACTAAAAATGCTCAAGACAAATAAATCAATTGGCCTTGATCGCATTAGCGCCAGACTGCTGAAAGACTCTGCAAGCGTCATAACTCCTGCTTTGACCAAGATATTCAATCGCTCACTTGAGTCTTCTACATTCCCTTCTATCTGGAAATTTGGTAAAGTTACAGCTCTCTTCAAACTGGTGATCGAAGCAATGCCATCAATTACAGGCCGATTACAATCCTCCCGACAGTTAGTAAGATCCTTGAGAAAGCAGTCCATGCACAAGTATATAATTACCTTATGGAAGAAAAGATCCTTACACCCAGGCAGTTTGGCTTCAGACCTAAACTCTCAACAGAGATCGCTCTTACTCATTTCACCGATACTATCCTTGGGAATATGGACAGTGGTCTAGTAACGGGTGCTGTTTTCCTGGACTTGTCAAAAGCGTTTGACACTGTTGACCATACTATTCTCTTCAATAAACTAGTAACAGCTGGCTTTTCTGAGACAAGTGTGAACTGGTTCAAGTCCTATCTATCTAACAGAAGCCAAATCACCAACTTGGCAAATGTCTCTTCCTCTCCCAAGAAGGTTCCTGTCGGAGTTCATCAAGGAAGCGTCTTAGGACCACTACTATTCCTTGTTTATGTAAATAACTTACCCTCATGTGTTAATTACTGCGAGGTGTCCCTCTACGCTGACGATACAGTAATTTACTGCTCTTCGACTAATGCCCAGGAACTTAAAGATAAATTGAACGCTGATCTTCTGTCCATTTGTCAATGGTTTAACAGCAATCTCTTGACACTGAATACATCTAAATGCAAGTTCATAATTTATGGCAGCGCACGCAAGCTCAAGGATTTCAGAGAGGTTTCACTAACCATAAATGGCTCTGCTCTTGACCGAACTGACTCTTTTAAATATTTAGGAGTGACAGTCAGTCAGAACATGAGTTGGTCAGAACACATGGATAGAGTCAGTAATAAAGTCAATCAACGTCTTGGCATCATCCGCCGGGTAAAGCATTTGCTGCCCTTGCATGCGCGGCTAACTCTCTATAAATCTCTTGTCCTTCCCTTACTTGACTATGCCGATATCGTCTAGGGAGATAAGAATAATACCGTCCTCATGGATCACCTTCAAGTTCTTCAGAATAATGCTGCTCGACTTATGCTCGACTTTCCCTCAAGCTCTTCTGCATCTCAAGTACTCAAACTATTAAACTGGAAACCACTGTACCTTCGACGACGCTATCATCGCTGTAATACTATCTTCAAATGCTTAAATAGTATGGTGGACTTCAACTTTAAATTAAAGAAGAATCACGACTTTCATACATATAATACACGCCGTCAGCACAATCTACATTTGCCATTCGCACGTAGGAATTGGGGTCAACAGAATTTTACCTACCATGCACTATTAGACTGGAACTCTTTAGACTCTGAAGTTATACAATCAACTACATTATCAATTTTAAAACTTACTGGCACATAACTTAATTTCATAATAATCCTTGTTCTATTTCTATTTTATTTTAACCATTTATCTTTTCTGTTTTCCATATATTAGTGAAATATATATTTTTAATACAGGACCTCCCTCAAAATCACAAATTGTGAGTGGAGCTTTCCTGTCAAAATATTATTATTATTATTATTATTATTATTATCCTTTGCTGTTATATGAACTGCCAGGCTTTTGTTTCGGGGAAAATCATATTGCGAACGAAGCAGACATGTTTTGGTCAATGTTTAGAAAAATCCTCCAAAATAATGCACATCTACCGCTTTTACCTTTATGAAAAAGGTAATCAGCTACTTTATGGTTATGTTGGACAAATTTTTCATTTTATGCGGAAAATGCTCTGAAGTTACGGAAGATGCGGATTTTACCGAAAGATGCGGATCCGCGCATTCTGTCAGAGGTCCTGTAATATTACATTTATTTACACTCCAATATAACAATAAGGAAATATATAAATGTTTCTTAAAACATAGTTAGTGTTAGAGAACCTGGAATAGCTTTTCAAAACGTAATCTAGCCAGGCACCCTTAACACGAAAAGCACTTAGATATGACATTTATGTAATAGAAGATGAGATCTGTAAAATATATTTAAAAAGAAAACAGACAGATACAAAAATACAGTTAATAGAACTATATAATTTTATAAGACGGATACACAAAAGTACACAGAAAATAATTAAAACCACTAATGTATATAAATAAATATTTATCAAAGATATATAACGTAATCTGTTTACATTCATTCACACACATAATTTACCAAGGTTCACACCAGGGAAAGAAAATTGCATTTTAATAATCAACTTAGAAGACGTTTGCATTGCAAATTAGATTTTAATAGAGCTCTAGATTTGTAACATTTGAGTTTCTCTGGAAATGAATTCCAGATTTTTGGTCCTTTGTACATGTATCTTAAGCTGAATTTTCTAAAATCTGTACGAATTGGGGAGTATGAAAGGGGGATTTTGATGCTAATCTAGTATTATAACAAGAGGCCCTGAGTGGCCTTAACTCGGGCCACCTACATGTAGGAATAGGTGAATACATGAATACATGTAGTTCATGGAGTTCCAACATATTTTTGTGTCATACATGGTTTGTGCTAGGGTAGGCAGATAATAGAAGTCGTCAGCTTGCCTGTTTGTTGCCCCATTTCAAACCATGTGATAGTTCTCCAGAAGATTCAGTGCTTTGTTTTCCAATTATAGAAATTTGGTACATTTCCTCTTGGGATACAGAAAATAAAAATGCATTATTGAAGGAAGTCAGGTGGTCTGAAATGGTACAACAAACCAGGCAAGCTAACTAGGTCTATTGATTCACTGTTCATGCTCATGATCATTTATATATAATGGGAATCACCTTCTGTAGGAATGCAATCACATGGTTGTACTAGATGGCAAACAAATCTTAATTCATATATTTAAAGGCACTTGTATGAGATCAGTAGTGTTTTTTAGCAAAACCTGTTTGTAAATGCTATTTTCCACTTCTAATCGATTGCCTGCAATCTTTGTTCACAGCGTTTTTAAAGATAGCTTGCCATCCAGCATCCATGGCAATGTTTTTCCCATGGCAGCAGGTCACAAGCTCAATTCACTCGTTCACAAAGTATTAACCAGCACATGACTATTTCCTGCAAAAGGCCTATCACAACTGCTCCCATTAATTATAATACATCAACTTCACATAACACTCTCTGAACTAACTTGCTTAAAAATATTACAAATATTTAATTGATTTTTTTTGTATTTTAGAAAACAATTATTTTTAGCAGGGTTTAACCAACCCATACTTTTCAACATTCTTAGAAATCAATGCTTTTCAGTAGGATTAATGGACTGATAATATTATTTCTAACTTCACTGTCCAAGCACAGGTGCTATTATATTGTGGAATACATGTAACTTTTCCTTTAGCTAATAATAGCTATAGATACCCCTTGTGAATATTTAGGGATGGTCATTCTAAAAAAATAAAGTGATATATCTAGATCTGCATGCACTTATCTTCGAGTAGAGTGGTGAATTTTGCAATATTAGAGCTAGTGTTCATTTTCTACATCTTGCAGGAGGCTGAAATTTCCACTCGTTTTCTTCGATCACTCTGCTTTCCCGAATTCTTACTACATGTATGTCATGAAGTGACGTGAGTGAAAATACCGACGCTGGTCATGGCCTACAACAGGAATTGGGCTATTTACTGCTGTATTTGATGCCATTACTTTTAACAGAAACGAATATTAAACAAGAAGATACTCATATCAACATTTAAAAGTACTCTTGGCGCTTGCCAGGAGGTACTAATTACCCGGTAATTAAGCTGGCTTCATATGTCAAGTTTACAACACCATCTGACAATGGAGTCGTAACTACCTACATAAGCTAAGATCGTAAACATAATCCGAACTGAAAATTTAGGCCATTTACTATATATTTTAAGCCATTATTTTTAAAAGGCACAAATAAACACGACACTACTACAAGCTGGTAAAGTTCATATCATTTGTTTACTTACATATGTCGATTATTACTGGGCCATGTGCGTTCAGGAGCGCTAGTTATCTTATCAAAATGTGCGAAATTTCCCTCGAAAGTCCGTAAAAATTTTTGTCAGCCCTAGAAAAACTCAACATCTTAGCATTTCAGGCGAAGAAACTTTTGGTTGTAGCCAAATAACAGCTACAAATGGCACAAAACACTTTCATCTTTGCTCGCATTCAAACTGGCTTCGTATTGCCGAAGTCTATCAGTGTCCACGTGTACAGTGCTTTCTGATTGGTTGACGGCGAAATACCTCGACACAAAAAATTAAAAATAATAAAGACTTGCGATTTCTGACTCGAGCCGGCCAAAGGCCTGGCCCGAGTAATTATGGACTTTAGATATTGCTACAAAGAGATTGTCAAAAACGGAGGTAAAGATTTTGTGAGAAAAGTCAATGCAGGGATTGGTATGAATGAATATGAATATGTTTCTTATCGTCGGGGCTTCCTGAGAGTTCAATCAAAACACAAAGTGACAATGTATATTGAATAGCGTGTTCCTTTAAAAACCGAAATGACTCTTTGATTTTGCTGGAAGCTCAAATTTCAAAAATACACAATTATAAGGAGGTTTAATTTCTGATAATTACAACATATTTCGGTAAAAACCTTTTAAACGTAGATTTGAGAAATTAGCACCAAATAGCATACAACTGCAGGGATTGGTATGAATATGCTAATCCTTGCTGGATCTTGTAAAACATATTGGTTTGGGATAATAAACCACATTGCTCAAGTGAGTTCCAGCCCAGAAGATCAATCATAGAAGGCTTTTATTCCTTGACCACATAGTTCTAAAAAAGTGAGTGGAACACTGCTCCTTGGTCCTGGAGTAGATACACATATGCCTATGTCCTCACGTAAATACATTTCAAATAATGTAGAAAGTAAGTAAGTTTGTCACGTCAACAAAACATGCCTTAATGAGTTACATTATTTGGTCTGGGACTGGATTGTAATTTTGCAGATGTTTATAAGTTCGTATTCCTTTAGACTTGGGTGTCTAGTTCTTGACTTCATCATCAATATAGTTGATATCATAGTTGATATCAAGACTTGAATTTAACCTTCAGAAATCGAATCACCTTGTCACGGCAAGCTTCGCCTGGTTTGAAAAGGAGATATTCAGTGATGTATAATTAGGTAAAGATTATTGATAACCACAAGTTATTGAGTAAACTAAATGCCTAGAATAGGTAAAGCTTATTCTGACACTAGCCCATGGTTTTTTTAAGGTACAGTAGCTGAAATCCTAAAAAGGATCACGAAATTATCAAACCAACCATCATAATAACGACAGGCTATCGGACACAGCTGCTTTTATCATATCAGGGACAACAATTTACGGCCACCCAGTCATCAAAATTGAACAAAATTTATTGATAACTAACATTTTTCTGCCAACCACTTGTAGATACCGAAAAAAGGGTCAATAAATTATTGATTGATTATGATATCGCGAAATCTGGGATTGGTAGTGATGGAACAGAATAAAATCTCAATCTGTCCATTTGTACCTGTGACATCTTGTTTTTAAATAATACTGCTGTACGTGTACCATTATTATTCTATTGAGCTGTTAGTCTGAAATCATTTGTAAGTGAATGCCCGAACTCTCAATGAAACTCATGTACATTCCTGTATGTACAGGAAGTTCTGTCGTTATATAATGCATGAGGTCTGTTCTACATCTATTCATACTGTTTTGTTGTTTGATGACATTTTGCATGTAATTTTTCCACTGGGCAGCCTACTTTAAAAGTAAATTTCAGACCTCCAATAACCTGGCTTTAAAGTACAAAATAAGCACACAACCATTATAAAATGGCCGGTCAAACTTATAACTGTATTTGGTCCTGCTATCTCCTCTACAATTATCTACAAATGTACATCCACACTGTATACAGAACAAACTGCGAAAGGGGAAAAATATAAATAAATTATAGACATAATATGTTAGCTTGTTTGAAGTTTGCCAGTACATTTTATTGTTCTGTGTCCAAACTGTATACTGCTACATGTATAAATGTACATGTTACCAGATCTTTTAGTTCCTCCAGCCACAGATGACACTGTCTCTGCACACTTGGACCATTAAACACCTTGTTATTGTGTGTTGGCCACAAGAAAGGGCTTTGTATTAAGTAAATCCAACATACATTGTACTCTATCAAAGAACTGATTTCCTCTTCTGACCACTGTTTTTGCTTTTTTGCTGTTACATTTACCTGAAAAATAAAACTATTTTCGTAGGTAAGCCTTTGACGTGGAACTTCATGTAACAACAACAACACAAGGTTAAAGATGACTGCCGAAAGAGGTCAACCCTGCCTCACACCACACAGCTCGGGGGATCACCTCTGTAATTCCCTCAAGTTTTCACCTGGAAGGTACTCCCGGAGTAGATATCCACAACGATCTCGGATTTCCAGAGGGATCCCAAGATGAGCAAAGATGTCATCAATGGTGGAGTGCCAAGTCAAAAAAAGAAGTTAATGTCTATGGCTTTCCGGTGGCAAGATATAATTTTCTCATCCATAGCCTAATATGTGACTTGGCTGGCCAACAAGCCAGCATAAAGTTGATATGCAGTGGTTTGTAGGACAGTTGGGCGCCAGTTATCTAAATCACTGCAGTCACCCTTTTTGTAAATAAGGGAGACCACATTTTCTCTAGCACTGGGCAAGTAATAAAATCTTTGCCAGCCGTTCATGTTCTCAAAACAGGAAGTTGTTTTAACAACCTCATCAAATAGCATTTTTTGCTGCCTTTCGAATTTGCTGCACTTCATTACAACATGAAATTCATCCTCTACTTCTTTCGAATCACATACCATACAGTACCTTTCAGTCTTTGGTAGGGGATTTGGTTTCTCATATCTACCCGTTTCAATTCTGAGCTGATGGCACTAACTCATAGCAAGTCCCAATTTTAATTTAGGTACTGGATGTTACTCACTGGGTTACTTGAAAGAAGAAAGTTGTTTTTATCTCTGTTTTCTGAATTTGCCAGACCATACACCAAATATTATCCATTTTCCTGACGATCCAATTCACTGTGTGCCTGTGAACAAGTTAGTTGTGCTGTGTTCCGCTCTGAATCAGCCCGGAGAATTGATTTTTAAATTGGAAGTCAGTGGAAATCTGAAAGTCTAATTGCAGGATTTTGATTTCAAATGATTTTCTCACTGTTCATGTCGCTGTTCCTCAAATAAATCTCAAATATTTTTCAGTGACATAGTCGAATGGTAAAGGAAGCCACACATTAGCAAATTTAGGGGAAAAGCCCATGAAATATCAATATCTGAGCTGATCTGAAAGGTCTTATTATTGTGCTAGTTCGGTGGGCATTTGTTACGGCTGAGTAATTGTACACTTCGCATAACATCTCCTTCATTACTAATGCCAGACAGTTTAAACTTGGACAGGTATGGTATTGTTTCCACACGATTCACTTAGTGATGACGATGTAACGATGGCGTTATCGGTCACGTGATTTTTAGTATATGCCAAAATAGGTCACTGACCATCCACGAGTAGCCCTTAGGGGCCCTATGTTTTCTTTTAGGCACTTGGCTTTCTCGTGTGAGAAAGCTTATTTCCAACCATTGCTTTTCCCTTCCTGTTTATGGGAACCACCCCATGGCCTGGCACTTCATAAGTTCCATATATCTGCTGAAGTTCAGCAGAATAATGTCTGTCCCTGCTGACACTTTTGGTGCCCCAGCACCTTGCAGCTGTGAAATAAGGACAACATTTAAAATAATATTTGCAGATATACAATATATTTACTATACTGTCTTGATAGAAAGTATAGTAAATAGGTCACTAACACATATGGTCCACGTGCTTACAGACACCTAAGAATGAGCTGACTGAGTTGAAACTGAAGCCAGAATTACGTTTGCTATACACCATGTTACCATATACAACCATTACATTGATAAGACAGAAAGAAGTTGCTAAAAGAACCAACAGTTCTAAATATTCAGCCAAGCATTGATTGGCATCACTGGTTTTCTTGCTCACTGATTACGAGGAGCTGTTAGCAGCAGTCAGATTAAATGTTACTAAAATCCACATGTTCTCCATTGGGGCAACGTTTTGAAATGCATGTACCGTGTACAGTAAGATGTGACCTGAATATTATATGAACTGATTAATCGAACACACCTCCTTTCTCCTTTATTTTAACGAGCAACACATCTAAATCAATAACATGAAGATACCACAATACCTTGCCCTCAGCTTGATACATATTGACCATTGATGACATAAAAGCACTGAACTCGTTGAGTCTGCAATAGCTGTTATTGAAGGCGAGTCTGCAAAGTTAGCCTCGTTTTGACGTACGCTCAGAGAGACAGCTATCGGGTTGAACATGCTCAAAACGATAAACAGAATACATACTTATTCTTTCATTCTTCTCTTGTAAATGTACGAGCGCGTTCGACCCGATAGCCTCGCTTTGACGTATGCTCATCGAGAGACCGCTGACTTCGCAGACTCATCTTCGATAATAGCTATTCGGAAACTGTGCCTCCATAATTTCCTTCGACAGTTCCAATAACTTAGTCTTGGAATTTCCAATTTACATGCAGTCGGTTTTTCTGATTCTTAACTGCTCTAATAACATCTTCCTTAGGTGGGCTGTTTCCTTCTTTTTCCGTGCAGTTACGTTTAAAACAAAATTTGATTAAGCATATGGTAAATATTTTCATGTACGTTGAGACTTTTCTCAATACTGTACCAATATTAATACTTAGTATCATTTACGGCTACGGTGTCCATGTATTAAGTAATAAGTGGTGAGCTTGAGAATGGTATTAGCCAAAGTTGAGACCAATAACATATACTGTATTTTATCACGTACAAACCGCACCTCGTGTATAAACCGCACCCCTAACTTCAGCCTGATAAACAGAAGCCTGTTTTAACCGAAAGGTTTAAGGAAACACCTCGTATATAAGCCACACCCCAAACTCGGGAAGAATAATATTTTGTTCGAGTTCATAAATGCTTGTACTGTACTTGAAGCAAAACTTATTCAGTTGAGATTGCTGTCATTCCAAGTCATGCCAACGCCAACTGCTATTGCAACATAACTTAAATATTTGCATAGGCATACATGTACATGTACCTGTTGTCAGCTTGTGCAATTCCCTTATTATTGTGAGAACCATGCATTTGTTGAAAGACTCTGTCCTCCAGTTCTTTCAGCATTCTCAGGTCTACTAATGTATGAAACTACAAAAAATGATATTGATTGCAGTCGCATTAGGACATGAATTACATTATCAAGTGTCCCACATCCATGTATGTATGGCCGCCGCCCATTGACTGAGCCATCAAATTAACCAGGGCTCGACACTAACAGTTACCCTATCACCTGTGGAAAGTAGAATTTTCATGTGTCAAGTGAAAAGTTTGGTTTGGAAAGTATATTTAAAATATATTTTCTATATTTACTCAGTTTACCTTTCCACAGTGGCAACAGGTCTTAAAAATTAGTGTCCAGCTCTGTTAACTCTTAAATATGTTGCACCTTGTGTTTAACGACTAGTTGTTCAATATAGTCCTCCAGTCCAATCCTCTTCAATAATGTCTTTCCTTCAGTACTCTAATCAGTATAGCAATTCACTCAACCAGACATCTGCAATCAATGATAAATAATAAATACAATCAATGTCAATTGATACCAATCAAGCAATGATTTCCGTTGAAGTTCTGTACAAAGAAACAGAAATTATAAGTATTAATAAGTAGACTATATTTTTTAAACTATTGGCACTAGCAAACGGTCAGTTGCATGTGATAATAAATTTTGTCAACAGTTCTTTACTTCAAATTATAGTTGTAAATTCCAATAGCTATAGCCCTACATTTCATTTTGTATCATCGTTTAACAGTGTTCTACTTTCGGATACACTCAATTATAAGTCAATAGCTGCCCATGGTCCTTCGAATATGTATATGGCTATCAAAGTAATAAGGACTATCAGTATCACAAAAGTGGGATCCCAACAGCGTCATACGCTACGGCTATGACCGCATGGGCCTGGTTGAAGTTCACTACATTTGGTAAGTTTGGAGTACCAGACGGATATCATTTTAAATTTCAAGTTGTAATAACAATCTTACCGTGGGAGAAGCCATTATTGATGGAGTATAACTCAAAATACTTGAATATACGGCACAACCTTTGTATGAACTCGTCTTGAACCTTACTTCATCGCAACAGAAATCAAAAAGAGCGGGAATACGTTTGGAAGCGTTGGTTGGTAAATTTCTGCTGACCACACGCACCACGTCTCCCGTGACGATTAAATCCCTGATTTAATAAGAAAGATAAATGGTACAATACCTGTTGGCGAGATCACCTTGTCTTGCACGTCTAAGAGATGGATTTATCAACTTTGATTTCAAAATTCGCCATTCCATTTGAATCGTGTCAATGCAGCATGCAGTGACTATCAGCTGGGAGACTGGTTCCCAGGCATCTCGGTCGTTGGGAGGTTTACGTCATGAGATGAAATACATACTATCTCGGGGCCTCCAAAACATCGATTTACAAAGTATTTACAAACTGAGTGTTCATCTCTGTACATGACAATTTCCAAAGCATTTCCAAACTATTAACATACTTTGTAAATTGTGTGTAGTATAGTACTCTGGACAGAACAATTGATGCATGACATATTCTCCTATAACAGCAACAAAATTAATCCCAAGAAGTTGAAAATCATACCAATAATAAAGTAAGAATTTCTATACATGGTATTTTGTTTATTTTATAGTCTAAAAAAAGGCAGCATTTTCGCGCCAAAATTGTCAACATTTTGAAAAAAACACTTTATTTTGGCTTTGTTTACAACAACTCATTTTGATACATTTTTAAAGGTACATGACAACTTTCTAGCGTTTAAATCTATACACTGTCGATTACACTGACTCAAGTTTAAAATATATATGCCTTTCAAAAAGAGGTATTTCAATAATCCCTCCTTTAAGAGTTGAAGTGCAAATTGCACTGGGGGACGCCGGAGTTTTAGATAGAAATGCCGCCATCCGGCGGAGAGGTGTGAAAAGAAGTACAGGAGATGTTACTCCACTAAAAAGATCTGGCGGGAGTCAAAGACTTCGACGAGATATGCATTGTTCTGATATGCTTTTCAGTTGTTTTTGATGATTAAAGTGGAGTACAAAAGTTTGTTCTATAAACTTGATACCAATTACAGTGAACCGACACAAGTTGCTCTAAATTTCTCTCAAAAGCAGTATTTTTCATCTTCACTTGAATCTTTGCCATTCTTCATCAAAATAGTCTCATATTGTCTCCAGTATACCTGGATAGCATGCTTACTAATCTGAGTAATGTTTGTCTTCTGTGAGAAGAAAGGTAATCGTTTTTGGGTTGACAGTGTCTTTTTAACGTAACAAAATTAACATTTGGAAATATTAGGACCAAGAGGAACAATAAAAAGGCATTATTTAATCACGTTTAAAAAATTAAAGTAATCATACTAGCAGCTAGCTTGTCCTTAGATATTTGCCACTAGTTTTGTATTGCTTCTGAACCAAAATATTTGAAGTTAAACATTACTCCGAAACAAAAACAAATAACACTTTTTAAGGTGGGTGCGCATAAATGGTACTGGTACTCCCAGGGCATTCACCAGCGCAGAAAGCATTCAATCACCAACATCCCTGCTGTACTCTCCTGGTTTAAGGTATTTTTCCGCTGTATTAAAAAAGTACCTTGACTGTCGCGCACTAGAAATTGCTTATAGATATGTTCATTATTTTTCCACTCATTCACCATGATCGTCCTAAATCTTTGACACATTACTCCAGAAGATAACTTTTACTTTTCATTGATACCAAGCAAGTTGAGGTGTTGTAAGAAAACAATATCTTCTGTTAAGCTTAAAATCTGTGACAGGGAGAAACTCAAAGAATTGTCACCATTTAAAGGCGTCTCTACAATTTTGAATCCCCATCCTGAGACATTTGACAACAATGCGGCATTATCTTCTCTGTTATTAATCACGTTTGCAGTGAATATTGCTCTCATTATCTTGTTAAACAGTTCTGGAAAAAGATACAAATGCTAAACGACGTTTGATGATTTCAAGAAGTTCTTCAGCAGAGCCATTTTTTTAATAGTGCCATCACAAATGTTAGATATCACTTGACTAAAAGTACAGTCAAATGTCTCGGTTTCACTCTTGCCGTTGTCTGAAACACCAATTCCAAACTTTTCTACAGTTTGTCCGGATGTATTCGATTCTAATTGCTTGAATTTCTTTCTAGCTTGTTCAGCAATTAGGGAAAGCAGAGGCTTAACTACAGAAATGCCTCGTACTTTGTGTGTTTTTTCGTCTTCAATTCCAAGAAAAAAAAAATATTGTCAATAATGCCAAAGCCAATTCAGACCCATCTTTGCTCTAGCAAAAAGGTCGTTCAGTTTTTCACCTAAACTTTCGTTCATGCCCGTGGAATAAGCAGCCGGGAATACCAGAAAGACATCCACACTTAATGTGCACCGTTATATTTCTAATTTAATGTTCAAAGTCATCTCGAAATAATTCATCATTGCTTGAGGAAGTACTTGCAATATGAGTCCATTTCCTCATGAAACGATCCAAATTTCGCAGTATAGTGTCCTAATCGGGTGTATCCATTTCCCTTTTCTCCCCATTGTCGCTGTTGTCTTAAATTGCTCACGCAATCATAAAAGAGGCTGTGGCGTTTGTTCATTGTGGAAGTTATTCTACTGATTGCATGAAAAAAATGTCCAACAACACACGTACATGTATGTCCTCCCCAAATACTTGTATCCTTTTCCGCCATTTACAACAGTTGTCAATTATGAAATACCTTACTTCAGTGCCTTGACTGTCCAGTCTTGTTTTGAGATTAGTCAAAAGCTCCTTTACAATGTCAAATGTTTCCTTTTCCGTGAGTTGCCAAGAAATTACTTCATGAGCCTCATTCAGAACTACGCTCGAGTTCCGCTTTGCATGAGGTTCTCTGTTTAGCTAATCGCAAAGAAGCAGAGGAGGCGAAATTTCCCGAGATCCCACCAAATATTATTATTATTATTTATTATTATTATTATTATTACCCTTTTGTCTGGGAACTCTGGCTGTTTGACCTGCCAGGTTGGCCAGAAAGCTGTAACAGCGTTGCAAAAAGCGGTGCTCTCGTAATCGAAGAAAGGTCCTGTAAAAAGAAAAAATAACTAAATGGAATACTAAGTAAGCATAAAAGATACAAATAGAATAGTAGTTAAGTATTAAACGTGAATGGTTAGAGTTTAAAACGATTGATTACATAAACGATTGATTACAGTCCGAACATCTAAATCTAACTTATTAAAGTTCTTTGATGCATGGTATGAAAGTTTTTGTTTGCCCCAGTTTATTTTAGGCTTTGGCAGGTGTAAGTTTGACTTGGTTCTGGTATTATAACCATGAATTTCACTGTTCTGTGTAAGATTAAAATCAAACAAGAGCGCCAGTTGAAATATCCTGAGCCTGTTGGAAGGCTTTCGCACGAGTGAAGTTAAATAAAACATTAAACTGCTTATATTTGAGAGATGGGACTCCAAATTTGAGAAAAATTTCCATCTTGATTTTACTGTATTAAATTATGTAAAAAATTAACCTGCCGATTGTTGCGTGACCAGCACGGTGCAATCTGATTGGTGGTGAACGAAATTTTGCTGCATGAAACAAAAACAAAATAACGGCCTGCAGATTAAGACTCGTGCCTGCCACAGGCAGCCCGAGTAATTATATAAGATTCTTCAAACATTTAAAAATAAAAATACAACGATGGTCTTGATGCCGTTGATGGAGTGTTCTCCAACCCAGGATCTCTAGTGCATCAGTAGCAGACAAGGCTGATGGAACGCCTAATATCAGCTTGGCTGCCTTGGGGAGCTTTCATGTGGGTACTGTTATTCTTATCTCCCCAAACGAAGTCTGAATAATCGAAGAATGGAAGCACCAGGGTGTTATTAATGGTCAGGCGAGCATCTTGAGGTCAAAGGTATCTTATTCTCTTGAGGAGTCGTAAACGTTTGTTGACATTGGAAATCAGGAGTTCCACGTGCTTGCTTGATTTTATAAACTGTGAGAGATAATTCACGACCCTTGGCTTGGCTTCGAACAAGTGCTCAAAAACTAAGCACTTGAACTTAGACAAATGGCTGATAAGCGATGCCCTTCCTTCTCCAGAATGGAGGATGACGTCGCCAAAAGGTGCACTGGCCATGTGGGAGAGAGCACAAAACAACGACCAATCTACGTGTGCACTACAGCACGCCATGGCAATCCAGCAGGCCTGTGCGCCAAGCACTAGTCATGAAGTGTTAGTGCTGCCTGACAACCCCGAATGCCCCGAACCCGTGAAACGATGACACAACCATTCTACGAAGCTCCCCTATAAAATAGATTCTAGTGACATTCAACTTCTGTCTACGGCCATACCATCGGGAAAACACAGGTTCTCGTCCTTGTTTGTTCGTTATCTGTGGAGAGTACAGCGTTGTCCAGTGTCTAATTAAAATTCGGTTCCGGTATCAGTGTACGTCGCCAGTGGTCAAGTGCCGGTATTCTAGTTTGCTTGCCTTTCTCCAGTTGGCTGTAGAAGTGGCGTGTTTTGCATTTCAGTACATCCACGGGGAGATTCCCCCCATCACATGTATCAACAGCAAAACATGGCTGTAATGTCGAGCGCTGTGGCGTGTGTTCTTTGTTTATCTGTCGTGTCCATTGTTGTGATATTGCCTGTATTATTTTGTCAAATTCCCGTGTGGTTTGTTGTAGCGTTCGTGTTTGTCTCTGGTTGTGCTGTTCTTAAGTATTTCGTGGATCGCTCTAACGGGCATGAAGCCCGGTATTGCGATATAGCACATGTTCTTGATCTGTACTAGTCCAGCTGCTACCCAGTCTGAAACCCGGAGAAAATGTGGAGTGAAATGTTTCCAGTGTGCCGGTTCAGCCGTCAGTAGTCGTTTCAGTGTATTCAGTCGCAGTGAATATATTTTCGTTTGTATTCTGTGTATGTTGAAACCACCTTCCACAAGCGGAAGGGCGAGAATGTCGTGGTTTGTCAGTGGGTGTTGGTTGTTCCAGAAGAATCTGAATACCGCCTGTTCGATCTCGGAGATAGCCCAGGACGGTATACAGATTGCTGTCGCCTGGTACCAGAGCGTCGATGTCAATAGTCCGTTTATTACTAGAGCTTTGCCCTTGTAACTTAGGTCTCGGTGTTGCCACGCGTCGATCGTATTGTTCAGTTTCTGTATTTTCTGTTCTAGGTTTCGTCGCGTACAGTCAACGTTACCAAAGTATAGTCCGAGTATTTTGTCAAGTATATAGTCGTCGTACCAGTCAAAGCCGTGAAGTTGGTCCGTTCTGTTGACAAAGGCCCCTGACCAGACCTGGCCTTTGCATTTGTCTTGGTTGATTTTTGCTCCAGAGGTGCGTTCGTACATGTTGAAAGTCTTAAAATGTTTAGTTAATTGAGTTGTCGTCTGTCAGCTGTAGGGTCGTATCGTCGGCATCAATTGTGATATTTTTACTTCAGTCTGTGTGTTGGGCGGTCGTAGTCCGTGGATGTTTTTGTTCCTTCGTATATGTATCGCTAGTGTTTCCGCTGTCAGTACGTATATGGGCATGCTTAGAGCACAGCCCTGTCGTAGTCCGCATTCTAATTGTATAAATGCAGTCAACCAGCCATTTGTTTTCACAGTACTGGCGACCGAATTATACAGTAGTTTAATCCATTGGAGAAATTGCGGCCCGAAGCCGAATTTCTCCAGCATTTTAAACAGGAAATCGTGTGAGACTCTATCAAAATCTTTGAGTTGGTCAATAGTAATTAGTGCTAGTGGAGTATTTGTCTCGTTCGCGTATGTAATTGCGTCTCTAATTAAACTTGTGTTGTCATTTCTAGTTCGTCCTACTATACATGCCGTCTGGTCAGTGTGGGTAATTAGTGGCAGTACATGTTTCATTCGGTTTGCCAGTGCTCTCGTTAGGATTTTGTAGTCTGTGGTCAGTAGTGTAATTGGTCGCCAGTTTTTCAGTCTCGTTCTGTTTCCTTTCTTGAAGAGTAATGCTATTACTCCTCGTATTTGTGTGATAGTCAATAATTCGAGTTCAAATTAAAGGGGTAATTGTATACTTTAGTCAGTTCCGGTCCGAGAATGTCCCAGAAGTGTTGGTAGAAATTTGTGGTGAGTCTGTCAAAACCTGGGTTTGTTATTAGCCATTGCGAGTAGTGCAGTTTTCAGTTCTGTTTCTGTTATTAGTCCTTCGCACAATTCTCGAACGTCGTCAGGTAGTTTCGGTATGGCTATATTAAATAATAATAATTTATTAATCCTTATACTGAGATAGTACATTGGAGTTTCAGGACATAACAATTCTTACTTAAATTAAAATAATTAGGTAACTATATCTTTTTCTACCAAATTAAGTATATTGTACAAATACTTAGCGGAAATCTTTAAAATACATTCATCATTCATTGCTAATATATACAGGAACAAGGACCTCTTATCAAATAACCGAAAACTATCATTAACGTTACATAGGTCACTAATAAAATCCTGTCTAATTTTCATGAAATTAACGTTTGTACAAGACATTGTATAATGAAATTCATCACCTACTTCATTGGAGTTACAAAACGAACAAATACGTTCTTCAATAGGAGTGTTAGTGTATCGCCCGGTTTCTATAGGCATCTTATGAGCTGAAATCCTAATTTTAGACACAGCCTGACGATGTTTACCATTCGTAACGTAATACAAGTACCTTTCAAAATTCATATTTGACTTAAATAAATTAAAAGTACGTAGTTTTCTGTTATTGTGAATTTGACTTTGCCAGAAACTGACATAGAAATTGAAAAGCTTAGACTTAATCGTTCTAATAAAAGTACCTATATGAGAGGGAGATATGTGGAGATTCGAAATATGACCATAGCCACATAATTGTAGTATTGAGTATATAAAAATGGCACAACTGGAATTTGAAGTCAGACAAGACTTAGAAGCTTTGCCAACTAGAGTATCGTTGAAATTAGCGTCTTTTAAACGTAACCAATATTTCAAAGTCAATATTGCGATCTGTATTATTAAAGGTGTTCTTCCTAATTCTGAGTATACTGCCAGGTTTGATGCTTTACTGTGAACACCCAGAATACGCTTACAAAATTTCAAATGAAGTTTCTCTATACAACTTACGGATGTAAATAGTTTACGTTTAAAATGGTCGAAACTAGATATTTTTCCCAAACACAAAAAACCCCAAATTTCACAACCATACAATAACACAGGCGTTACCACGGAGTTGAAGAGTTTTAAGAGCACCTTCACGGGGACATTCTCAACATTCGAAAAACATCTAAAAAGGCTATGATACGCCCGTAACGCCTTGTTGTACAACAATTTTTGGGCGATTTTATAATTACCTGCAAAGTGAAAGATGATACCTAGGTACGTATATTCTTCTACACTTTCCAAAATATCATTACCGAAGTACCATAAGAGTTTATTTAGTTTTAGTCTCTGAGAAGATGACGCAAAAATTAAGATTTTAGATTTTTTTAGATTCACACATAATTTCCATTTTTTAGTATATGAATGTAGCACCCGGAGACACGATTCTAATCCAGATTTAGATTCAGACAACAGAACTAAGTCATCAGCATATAACAAACAGCTTAACTTAGTGCCATTCAGATTTACTGGGTCACAACTGTTGTTAAATAAATCCGGGATGTCATTTATGAAAATATTAAAAAGTGTAGGACTAAGGTTACATCCTTGTTTAACGCCAACTTCCGAATGAAAAAAGGGTGTGATACCTTTACTTATTTTCACAGCGGATTTAGCAGAGGAATAGATACTGAGTAAGATTCGTAAGAAATTTCTACTGCATCCATACTTGATGAGTTTGGAAAATAAACCCTCTCTCCATACACTATCGTATGCCTTCCTGAAATCGATAAAACAGGCAAAAAGAGGTTTGTTTTTTGATTTATAAAAGTCTATTATGGTTTTTAATACTAACATGAGTAGTATAGGGCGCATGGAATTAGCCGGTTTTTTAAGGTGTTATGCTAATTTTTAAGGTGTTATGCTAATTTTTAAGGCGCTCATGAATAAAGTGCGGTGGTTTCTCATTATCTATTGTCTTGGACTCATGAATAAAGTGGTGCGCTCATGAATAAAGTGTGGCGCTCTCATGAATAAAATGCGGCGCGCTCATGAATATCTATTGTTCCTTTGGATGAGGTCATCGATCTATTCGGGCATGTTTGGGCAAAGCCTATTGTTTGGAGGCATGTTTGGGCAAAGCCTATTGTTTGGAGCAGCTATAAAACTAGAACCGATCGGCCCCAAATCCATTCGAAGTTGAATGAAAAAATAAATAAAACATACCTCGCAATATCTAAACCCCTTTGTAGCGTAAATAGTAAGAACAAACTACTCGTCATAGGCTCTAAACTGTCTTTATTATTTTCCTTTACAGTTAATAACTCATAAGATAATTGTATACAAAATCCACTGTGACTCATAAGATAAATTTTGCTATTGTCCTTAGGGATTAACGATACCTGAAGAGCCTATTGTTTGGAGGAAAACTCTTGTGATGCAAATTATTCTCTAAAACTTAACTAAATTACCATACGAATATAAACAAACTACTCGGAACAAGATTTTATTGATTCAAACCATGATAAGCGACAAGTTTTACAATGAGGCATAACAAATTAAAGAGTATTTTAGCATTTAAGGTTTGTTTACAATCAGTCCTCATCGTCACTAGTTGGGTGATAAGTTTCTTTCTTTTTACTTTTGGGATGAATATGCCGTACTGTTTGACAATGTTGGCATCGTACCAAAATGTTCTTAACCGACTTGGTTGTCAATGGAAACTCATTCTCGCAAATGGTACATGTGGTGATGGCATTCTTAACAAGCGAATCCCCATTCCCTAATATTTCTTTGTCTTTGAACTCATCAACCAAAAAGCTACTCTCCCCGCTACGAAAAAGAAGAAAACGCCGACGTTTGGAACTCAAGAATTACTTGGATGATGATGCCGAAGAAAGTGTTGGACCTTATCTAAAAGCCGATCGGATCAGACGATCGATGCGAATTCGGAAGCCTTACAAGTATTAACATTGTATTAGAGCTGGAGACAGTTAGCGTTGGGACACAGTGGAGTGCATTGGGGGCTAAATTTGCATTGTAAATCTTATCGCTTATCATGGTTTGAATCAATAAAATCTTGTTCCGAGTAGTTTGTTTATATTCGTATGGTAATTTAGTTAAGTTTTAGAGAATAATTTGCATCACAAGAGTTTTCCTCCAAACAATAGGCTCTTCAGGTATCGTTAATCCCTAAGGACAATAGCAAAATTTATCTTATGAGTCACAGTGGATTTTGTATACAATTATCTTATGAGTTATTTACTGTAAAGGAAAATAATAAAGACAGTTTAGAGCCTATGACGAGTAGTTTGTTCTTACTATTTACGCTACAAAGGGGTTTAGATATTGCGAGGTATGTTTTATTTATTTTTTCATTCAACTTCGAATGGATTTGGGGCCGATCGGTTCTAGTTTTATAGCTGCTCCAAACAATAGGCTTTGCCCAAACATGCCTCCAAACAATAGGCTTTGCCCAAACATGCCCGAATAGATCGATGACCTCATCCAAAGGAACAATAGATATTCATGAGCGCGCCGCATTTTATTCATGAGCGCCACATTTTATTCATGAGAGCGCACCACTTTATTCATGAGTCCAAGACAATAGATAATGAGAAACCACCGCACTTTATTCATGAGCGCCTTAAAAATTAGCATAACACCTTAAAAATTAGCATAACACCTTAAAAATTAGCATAACACCTTAAAAAACCGGCTAATTCCATGCGCCCTATACTACTAACATGTGATCGGATGTTCTAAAACCTTTCCTGAAACCTATTTGACTTTTATTTATTATGTTATTTTCGTCTAGAAATGAATTGAAGCGAGTGTTCAGAATAAGAGTGAAGAATTTGCCTAAGCAACTACTAATGGATATACCCCTATAATTATCAGGATTTAACCTATCACCGGACTTATGTATAGGTACTATCAACCCCTCTGACCATGTACGGGGAAAATGCCCGTGACTAAGGATTGTGTTGAACAACTTAATGAACTGAGGTGCTAAAATGCCTTAAGGACGATTTAATGATTTCGTTACATATAGAATCTCTTGCGTTAGCCTTTTTGTTTTTTAGTTTTTTTGAAACTTCATTTATCTCGTTTATTGAAATGGGAACGTCAAGAATCCTAACGTTATCAGAAGCCCAGATGTGATAATCCTTAACTATTTGAGCTTCGTTACTTTTACCGTGTGTTGTAAAGTTGATCTTATTCAATTCTTTAAAGTACTCGTACCACACAGAAGGAGATATGTCGTTAGAAGCGCTTGGTAATTCATTTGACTTAATAACATTAACAAGTTTCCAAAACTCCTTTGGATTGTTACTTTCTAAGTTTTGAATTTTATCTAATAATTCATTTTTAAATTGATTTTTTGAACGTTTAATTAATTGTTTGTATTTTTTCTTGGTGGAAAAAAACTTATGTCTTAAGAAGGGATCGCCTGGATATTTTGAAACCAAAAACCCTAAGTTGCGTAGTTCCTTTTTGAGATCATAACAATTTTTGTCGAACCATTTTTGATTTTGGATAACATTATTCTTTTTCATACGTTGACTTTTGAATTTTCTAGTTGGTAAAACCTTTTTAGCCGCATCGACTAAAATGTTTGTAAAATCAAGAACCAACGCATCAATATCGGTCTCCTCTTTACCTATCGAATCAAACAAAAAGCTTAATTGCATATTGACCTCATCCGATTCAATGATACCGATGAACTCATTTTTGAATTTATCATTCCAAAGAAAACTCTCTGGATGAGACTCCATGTCGACTTCATTTTCTAACCGGTTTGTAAATTTAGCGTCCAAGACAAAGGAAAGAAAAGAGTGATGAGAAAATTCTGTAACACTTGAAACCGTGAAAAGATTGATAGATGTGAATAAGTCACGAGAAACGATAGCGTAATCAACAACACTCGCGCCATTATAGGTGTGACAAGAAAACTGACCAAGAGAATCTCCCTTAGTTCTACCGTTTAAGGTTATAAGATTGTTACCAATACAAATTTCAGAAAGCAATCTTCCGTATTTATTTATGTGGGTATCTCTAGAATTTCTAGGCTCTAATGTGTCAGAGCGATGACCCGTAACGTTAACGGATACGTCGGTAATGTAGTCTTCTAGGTTTCCCATTCTCGCATTAAAATCGCCACACAAAATTAGATCACCCTTTCTAGAGAAATGATAAATGTTTTCCTGTAACGAGTCAAAATGATCTTTGTCTAATCTTTTTTCTCTAGAAGAGTTTTTTGGGGGAATGTATACACTACAAATGAAAACGTCGCGTTTCAAGTGGAAAAAATCCTTTTCTAATTTCCACCAAACAAACTCTTCACAACTATCCTTATCAAGAAATTTGACTCCTTTTCGTAACGATGATTTTACTAGCACGGTAATTCCTCCTGAGTTTCTACGAGAATTTGGATGTTTGCTTCTACATTTCGAAAAAGCATAAAAACCTTCGACACTGAGGTCGTGACTATAAGATAACCACGTTTCAACGAGAGTAACAAAATCGAATTTTGCTATACATGATTGAAAATCTTCATCAACCAGATTTCCAAGAAGACCCTCGACGTTCCAACTACAGAAACTCAAAGATTTTTTGTCAGACATTTGTCATAAAAAACGTAAGAAAACGAGCACAATACTAGGGGTAAAAACAAACAAACAGCGAAACTAACGCCATCTCCCACAAAACAGCCAAAAAAATAATAATTTGTTGTAACTTTCACGGAATTGAAGAAAACTAAATATATAACTGTATGATCCTAAGATAAATAATGAGTTAAGGTGGTCTTAATTGATTGTCGAACTGCCGCGAAAGCATGTTCATTGGAGGATAACCAACTGCCTGTGGATAACACGATAAACCCGGTGGCGATGGAGGTACCATAACCCTCTGATAAACTTGACTCGGTTGCTGATGAGGCTGGTTATTCACACCAACGACTTGAATTAAGTTTTTTAACATATCGGATAGGCTACTTAACTGAGAATTAATTAAAGTAATGTCATTACTAACGGTTACTTGTTCTTGGACTGGAGTGACGTTATGGCTGCTTATATGGTTGTCATCTAAGTGATTGCGCCTGTGATCTTGCTTTTGGTTGCCTTCAAATTGGGACCGTTGGAGACCAAGAGAGACACGGATTCCATTTTTCAGATTCCTGGCGAACAACGGAACCCCCCTACTCCTATTGAGATGTTTACAATCGTAAAAGTAACACTCTTGGCTTAGATTGTGGTTGTCGATGTGCGTAATGTTTGAGAGGCTTGTGACTTTCTCATGAATCGAAACGTTCGCCATAAACACGAATTCGTCCAGTTCATCGCCCCGAGGAGTAATGCCTGACAGAATTATCTTCTTTCCAGGAAAGGTTTGCGAGGCGAGCGACACCATTTCTAGTTGTTTGGTTACAACATGCTCAACTGTGAACGACTCCAAATCATTCACACCAGTGTTTATGATAATTCCTTTCTTTACTGAGAACCTTGGTGAGTTTAGAATTTTAATGGCCGTATCCGTATTCCCACACGGAATCAACTTAGATGTACTCTGTGGACATAACTTGTTTAAGTCGATGAATTTTCTATTCGAGTCACACAAGAAAACGTAATCGTATTCACGAGGCGGACGTTCGTCATGATTCTGAAAGGCTTGGCGTGACGTCCTTGATTCAGGATTACTGGACATGGATTCCCGTAGTCCTTGCTCCAACACAGGCGATGAGTTAGGAATGAAGTGTGCTACAGGAACATTAGCGCTTTCGGATCTTACAATTGACTCAGCTTCCACTGAAGGACTGTCTTTGTCACCATTATTTGGATTATCCGCTTTATCCTGTAAAAGAATCAACTGATTTTCCAGGGTTGAAACTCGAGCCTTCCATTCTTCATTCGAAGAGATTAGTAATCCCTCAAACCTTTGATTTGCCGCATTTAAGGATTTGCATGTTTCATCAAGAGATTTGATTCTCTTGTTTAGGTTTCCTTTCTCTTCGACAAGAGAACCAATACGACCCTGAAGTTTCTTTACTTCCGTTTCGGCTTTTAACATACGATTTTCGACTTCACTCGTAACATTCTCGTGTGCCTTCTTTAAAATAAGCAACTCATTTTTAAACCGGTCCTGGAGAGAGTTTGTCAGATCGACTTTGAAAGTATCGAAATCCTGTAGGACTAGATTACTATATTGCAACAGTTGAAATTCGTCGTTTGCAATTTGGTTTTCTAGCTTAGCAACAACATCTTCCACTTGAGTTAGTTTCCTACCAAGAGCTAAAACGTGAACCTGATCTACTTTAACGCCATCCCCAGTGGTAATATCTTTCGAAGGTGACATCGGATTCCTCCTTGCCGGAAATGACTTTCGGAATGGCGACTGAACCGCTAAGAAAGTAGGCACCTTTGGGCGATTTTTGCGGCGAGGACTTTTAGATTTGACACTGACTTTTGCTTTCAAATTACTGCTGCTCTCGTTGTCGTCCTCTAAAACTTCATCGGGATCACTATCATCGGAGAGAACCTCGAGAGAGGCATCGACCAGATCTAATGCCGGTTGACAATGGAATACTTTAGAATACAAAGCACTGATCTGACCATTATCTAAGACCTTTCCACACAGACCATTTACCAAAACTCCCAGCTTACTGAATTCAGAGTCATGCCAGAGATCTCTGTACTTTCCTTGAATCATAAACTTAAGCTTATGTAGATATACAGTTATAGAAAATAACAGGCTTGACTTCCCATCCTGGAGCTGGTAAAGTTGGATAACGAGTTCAACCAAAATTCCAGAATCGTCAGTTTTACGTAGCCAATCGACTTTGCAACAGTCTTGGTTACCGAAATCAAACCAATACCTTATGTTCATCGCTTTTAACCACTGGGAAAAACGACATGTGTCTTCTACCACGAATAAATACACCGCTCCTTTTTCTGACGCTTGAATGTCCTCGATCGGCCCATTAACGGATGTTGAGACTTCATCATCATCAACAGGATTCCCTGAATCTGCTTGCTTATTTTCAGCACTACTAACCGTCAACGGATTACTATCCATGTTGTGAACTTAAACCATCAAAAAAAGTAAGATAAAAGTTGGCTGAGAAGGGAGAGAGGCCGACTAGCCGCGAGCGCCATTACGACACGTGTGACTCGCCGCCATGTTGTATATGTATATGTTATATAGAGTATTAAATATGTCGTGTTGTGCTTGTTCGTCTATTTCTGCGCTATAGAGGTCCTTGTAGAAGTGATGGGTCTCGTAGGGTTCCGTCACGGTATCGTTGTTGTCTTTTGTCAGCATTGTAATTATTTGGTCGCCTTGTCTCCGTTTTTCGAGGGAGTAAAAGTAGCGCGTACTTTTTTCTCCCTCTTCCGTAAATTGTGCTTTCGTACGTATTTTCAGTGCTTCGAGGTCGTTCAGGTCGAATTGCTTAAGGTTTTTGTTTGGCTAGTAGGTATTGTTCAATGTCCTGTGTATTTCCGGTCGCAGCGTTCTGTTGGAGTCTGTTTAGGTTTCGTTCCAGTTGGGCTCGTTCGTGTCGTTGTATTTTCGTTCGTATTGTGCTACGTTTAAAGTGTTGTTTGGCTTTGTCCCACCAGATTAGTGGGTTCGCGAAGTCATCTTTGCGTGTTCGCCAGTCAGTCCAAAAGTCTTTGATGCTAGTATCCTTCGCCCCGTTTTTGTTGAGCGAAGTCAACTGACAATGTTACACAGTCGTGGTCTGAGTGTACGTACGGCTGTACTGTAGTTTTCGTAATGTTGTGATTCAGAGCCCGGTTGACAAGAAACATGTCAATTCCGATTCGAATAAGAGTATTGTCAGTCGGGTTTCGTTCTGTCCATGTGTAGTCTCGTTTGTCAGGGTTTTTGTCACGCCATGTGTCTATCAGATCATAGCGTGCTGTTGTATTTTGTAGAATGTTCGTTGCCGTCTGTCTAGCATTGGGGTTTCCCCCAAGCTTGTCGAGTCTTGTATCGGTTACACAGTTGAAGTCTCCCCCGATAATGTTGTCGTGGTCAGTTGAGATGTATTTGTCTAAATCAAAATAGAATTGTCGTCGTTCCGTATCTGTTCTCGGTGCGTATATGTTGACTAAATTTAAAATGTGATCGTCTGTGTCTATGACTATGTTTATAGTCCGTCCTGTGCTGTCACGTTGAGTTTGTTGGATGTTATAGTCTAGGCGTTGGCTATTATTTTTAGTCCGTTCCGTTACTAAAAATAATCTCCCCATCCCAATCTCGTGTAATTTCGTTTTGTAAGTCGTTTGTCCAGTGCGTCTCCTGTAGTAAAATAACATCGTATCTGTTCCGTTTAAATAAAGAACATGCAGTATGTCATCTGGCAGAGGACCGTAGTCCTTGCGCATTGATGCTTACAAAACTACAGATGGCTAAAAATAATAGTAGAGATATACGTTTACCGCTCGCGAGTGCTCCAGTTCGGGAGTATAATAATTTGTTCGTTATTAAAATGTTTTTCGTGGACTGGGTCCTCCTTGTAGCTGCCGGTAAATTTGGCTTTACATCCAGTCGTAGGCCTGGTGTGTATAGTTTTTTTTACCTCTGAGTCGGAACCGTGTTGTGTTGTCGTTTTAAGATGGACTTGTCCTGTGTTGGTGGTATTGTGTTTCTTAAGTCCATTTCCGTGCTGCTATCGTCCTCCGTGCCCTCCTGTTCGTTTTCACTATCTGGGAATATATCGGCTTGTGTATCCACAGCCGTTACAGACTCTTCTTGGGAATTGTTGTCCACATTTTCCTGAGGTTCGTCTTGTGTGGTTGTGGCTTGTGTTGTGTCGTCCCTTTGTGTTTCGCTGTTGTTGTTGTCTGGTGTAGCATTAAAGCCTCTCTTGGGACAGTCGTGTGTCATATGTCCTTTCTCCTTACAGTTGTGGCATTAAATTTTAGGGCACTTTCTTCTCTTGTGCCCCAGCGCATTACATTCAGAGCAGATTGGTTCTTGATTGTTGTGGATGATCCTGCACCATGGGATACTCGGGCCATTCTCACCAATCTGTTTCCGTTTTCAATGCCAGCCAACGCGTGACCGGTCTGTATTTTAGACGGATTACATCTCCTTTCAGTTCTCCGTAGTTTTCCAGGACAGTAATAACTGTATCGTCGTCTATATATGATCGTAGGCCCATTATCGAAGCGTTCGTGTAATATCTGCGAGGTGGATGACAACGCACGTGCATTTCACTTAGGTCAAAGCCATATTCTATTAGATTCTCCGCTTGCTGTTTTTCTTTAAATTCTACCAGGTATTCGCCCGATCGGAGTTCCATGAACTACCGTCAAAGTGTCGTCTTCCACGCTGTCTAATACGGCCTTTCGTATCGAGTCCAACTCCACTGTTGCGGGCGCCCTGAAATTGACGCTTCTCGCCTTCCGGTCCGCCATTATGGCGTGCCGGTGAGCGTAGAAGAAAAACTTAAATGGTCGAGCACTTAGGGCAGGATGTCACTAAGTGCTCGCCGAAAACTCCTCGCGATCACTTTAACTATCTTTCCATGTATTTTGGCCACTCGATGGCCCCTACGGCAGTCGAATTTTTGGTGATTCTCGGGATCAGACGAGAACCGGTGTTTTCTCGATGGTATGTCCATAAATCTGCAGTCGACTACCGAGTTTGTAATATACAAACACCACCAGAGGCGCTGTTCGCAGCCTCGATAAAGGGCACATCATATACCAATACAAACTATGTAAGCAAAGATGTCCGGAATTTTACTTCCCCTACAAATGGTGTATAGGGGAAGCCATAGCCAAACTGTCTGGAGACAAACTAATATTTACCTTGTAAAGAAAAAAAGAAAAACAAAACATTGACTGTAAGCAGAATAATTTCTAACCTATGTTATGATCGAAATAGTAATAGACATTATACAAGCATAATAGTAATCATCATGTAATAACAATGACAATGTAAATAACAAAATAATGTACCAAAAATCAATGTAAACAAATATACATATACGGGCAGTTCCACGTGAGAGAAGAAAATATCACAAAATCAAGATAATATTATTACAGGGGGAAACATCTAAAAATGCAAACACATAATACCACTATGTCTAAAAAAATATTGGGTGACTCGCAATCGGCCATCACTACAACCAGGGGGGTCCCTGAAGTAGGGGCACATAACTCTAGCAAGAAAATGATTTTGTGATCAAACATGGTTTTGTAGAAAAAAATGGTTAATAGGAAATTTGTAAAACAGAAAGTCATATGAAGTTCTTATGTCCACTCTTCCTACTATTGAAAATAAATTAGCTGTTTGGTGTAACACACCCAGTAATATAAATAATTCTCATTAATATTTAAGTCATGGACGTTACGTAACGTCCATGAAAACAAATACTATTTCCTCTCTACTGATGAATTCTCTGCAACTACTAAAATTATATTAATAATCCTCTGTATTTGACTAAAGTCTAATGCAAATATATACTAACATTTTAGAATATGTGTTTAAGTCTTGCAGAAAATCCAATCTTAAGTCTGTCATGGACGTTACGTCATGGACGTTACATGATGTCATGGACATTAGGCTGCCAATAATGTTGACTTATGATAATGCTTGTCACATTTGCAAAGTAAAAAAAGGAATATGTTGTCCAGAATATAATCAAATGAAACCACTAACATCAATGCAGGTTCTTAATCCATTTTATTTAACAACAAGCAAAGCACATACATGTATGTACAGGCCTGTAGCTATCTGTGAAGCACTTCTGGGTTTTATGTAACTAACAAGAGAACCTATTATAAAACTATTATCTAACTTGGTAGAAGGTATGACCTTTTATAGAACATTTAAAAATGCCTTTTCTTTAAAGTAATAACAGCAAGCAATGTAAATCCATATGTCCCCACTTCTTTGTCAAGTGGCATAACAAGGGGAAAATGTCCTTCAACAATTTTCTTTGTTCTGTAACAACAACTAGCACATTGCATTACTAAGCCTTTCTAAACACTTTCTTGATAGCTGCAAGATGTGGAATGACAAATGGCCCATAACCATGCAATTCTACAGGGCCATAAAACACACAAGAAGAGTGGACCTGGTCGATATCATCACGAGTGGGCCAATCGAAGGTCGCTGCGCCAGCAAGCAATGTAAATCCATATGTCCCCACTTCTTTGTCAAGTGGCATAACAAGGGGAAAATGTCCTTCAACAATTTTCTTTGTTCTGTAACAACAACTAGCACATTGCATTACTAAGCCTTTCTAAACACTTTCTTGATAGCTGCAAGATGTGGAATGACAAATGGCCCATAACCATGCAATTCTACAGGGCCATAAAACACACAAGAAGAGTGGACCTGGTCGATATCATCACGAGTGGGCCAATCGAAGGTCGCTGCGCCAGCCCGGTGCAAAAACTTAAGCTTGACCATATTTTCTGCATCAACTTCTAGAACTCTACCGATGTAGAATTTGCTTACAAAATGGACTGCATAGTACCTTCCACAAATAGGGGTACTTGAGGGCGGTATGGGATGAAGCATTTCATTGTGAAGCTCCAGCACCATATACTTCCTGTAGGCACATATCTCAGGCTGATTGATCATGCTGCTCTTAAGAGCAAGACATCTGGCAAACATACAAATGAATACACCACAGTCAAAGGCGTTGTTTTGCTGTGGCACATCCCTGTCTGTGCTGGCATAGAGTGACCACTCATTGATGGCAATGGTGTCGTCTAGCTCCGATAGAAATGTAGACATCTTAAGAAGTGCCTGGTACGCAGTTGGTTTAACATCTGATGAGCTGAAGCTGTCAAGTGTGATGATGGTCTTGATCTTGGGGAACACAGCTAAAAGAAACCAGTGCTGGGCTTGCGCAGTGTTGCATGGGACAAGGACAAGGTCTTGCTCTGTTAATGGCTGTTTGCAATCAACAACTTCCTCTGCAGGCTTATTGCCAACAGCTCGAGCAAACTCTTCCCAGGTGAAGGTCTCCACGCTTACACCTTTCTTCTGTGCTTCTTCTTTGATCAACTTAAGGTATGCATCAATGACAAAGTTTGTCAACCATTTATCCTTATCTAAGGCACCCTCCCCAAACAGAGACAGTAGATCTGAATTGTTGATCAGCCGGTTGCCGTTAAAGGCAAAGTCCCCTCGGACAATGGAATGAATAAGAGCTATGTTATACTGTGGAATGGCAAAATTCACAGTGTCTTTGAACACATCAGAAAAAGTGTCAGACAGCCCAGGTTGAACAAGGATGCTCTCATTTTGTTTATCTTCTGAGGTTTGGTAGTCCCCTCTTACACCATCAGGACAGTTATCTTCACAATCAGAGCTTTCATCACTGACATCATCACTGGAAGCTACCTCGGCTTCACTCTCTTTACTAGATGTATCATCATCTTCCTCTACTAAGGAGACCTCAATGCCGGTATCCTGATGCTGATAAGAGTGGTTAAGGAAATGCATACTGTTTGGCTTCTCTTCATCTACAAACATGCAGTGGAACTTGCTAATTCCTCGAATAGCCTTCGCCTTTTTGAAGCATTCATCAAACTTGTGCTCTTTATACCTCTCTTGAATTTCATCAGCAGTGATGAGGATAACTGCGGTTTTACAGAACTTCTTCGCTACCCAACAAAAGCCTTAGCGGAAATCACGGCCTCAACTCTTCTGGTTGAAACCGCAGTCCAAACCTTTCTCTTCACAGTGCCACCTTTTCCATCAACTGCACCTTTGCCATGAGATGTTGCAAAATAGTGCCAGAACATTCTCAACTCTAGCTTGAGGGTCAAGGTGTGTAGAAACTGGACCATGAACTTATTCTTGAATTGAGAACTTGGACCGTCTGAAAAGATGTGGACTTCTTCAACATTTGGGTGGTTCTTCTTTACAAAGGTCTCCAATACCTCATTCATAAAAACAGCCACTGTGGTCTTCTCATGATTCCTGTCATCTGATGCAATAACATGGGAGTTGCAGATGGTATTGCCTATTGGATCCTTTGTCCAGATAGCCACGGTGAAAACAGTGACCTGCTCCGGGCTCCAGTGAGCTGATTGGATTTCGTCTTGTTGGAGACAGGTATAGTTTTCCGCAAAATCTACCTGGACTATTGCTTCATTGGGCTGCAAGTTGTCCATTTTGTCTTGGAAAAACTTTGCTTGGTTCCTCTTGATGGAAACATGCTCAATGAATGAGGGCATTTTGGACTGCAGGGCATCTAGTGCTTCTTCAATGGTTCCATCCTTGTGCACTTTTTGCATCTTCTTGACAACTTTGGGTTCTCCCTTGATCTTAACATCTTGGGCAACTCTTTCCCACTGATATCACGAGGTTCCTTCATCTAGTGGTGCCTCATCTCTCATTTTCTCAATGGGATCTGCAGGGGCAGTCTTGACACTGGCCTTTGATGCATGAATCATCTACGCTGCTGCACACAAATGCATCCACAAAGGAACTAGAATATGAAGGGAAACCTGGTATCTCCTTAGAGAGGCAATTGCAGAGTAAGCGTATGTTGTCATGGTGCTGACACAGACACACATCTCTAGGCATGGCAGATTGCAAGAGCACATTGCTTGGCCTTAAAGAGCAGAATTTGCTCAAGCCTATCTTAATTTCAGGATGCTCAGCTTTGAAGAAATAATAGGTCTCCTTGAGTGACCACATAAGGTGTCTCTTTTGGAGTTTGGCTTTCTTTCCATTACATCTGACTATGACATAATCTTTTCTGCCTGGTGCTTGACGGGATATATCATCATGGGGGTAGAACTTCTGAACACATCGGACAGCTGTTTCTGACAGAGGTTTACTCCCCACTTCCTTTGGTGTTTTCTTTGACAAGGGTATTCCATGTGTATACAGGCTAGCTTTCTGATCACTGCCTTTTTCTTTCTAGGACTCAATGGAAGAAATGGTTTCACTCTTCCAATAGCTTTCCCAAGAGATTGAGCTGTCTTGTATGGACTTTTGTGTTCTTCATCTAATGGGGGCTCATTTTCTTGCTTTGGGATCCTTTTGGCTTTATTCCTTAACCTGTAAGCACGGATCCTGAGTTTACACTTGTAGCGAATCTGCTTTGCCTCACCAGGTCTCAAAACTTGATATTTTCTCTGTAATTGCTTTCTTATTCTGTCTTTCTGCTTGTATTGCCTGTATCTATCAGGGTTAGACTTTAGATTTTCAAGGTATGTACTCCAGCTCCTTTTTTTCTTGCTGACCTCAGGCATCTTTTACTTTCCAGTTCTCTGAGATCTACTACAATGGCTTAGCAACCAGGCCTGGTGCTTTGCAGTCAGGCCAGGTGTCATTGAACACAGGGAGCCCAATGAATCCCATGTTCAATAATTTATAAACAAATTTTTGAACTAAAATGTGTAGAATAATCACACAGTGTAACGTCCATGACAAGCCTGTAACGTCCATGACACAACGTTTTTCCCCTCTCAGCTTACAGGTAAAAGAGAATCCAGGGCAATAACATTATAAAAATAAACTTTCATTCTTCTGATTAAATTGTATTACCTTAAGAATTAAATTGGGCAACACAAATTACAGGAATAGTTAATTAAAAACATTGACCCAAAAAAACAGGGTTATTGTGCTGTAACGTCCATGACAGATATTAATTATTATTTTCCCTATTATGAATATTAACAATTACAAAAATATTTTACAGCAAAGTTACCACCTCCCCATTAAACAAAATAGAAATGTACAATTTCAGATTAACATGCTTTTGATTTTTTTACAAGGCATAATAAGCTATTTTTTGCGTGCAAATGTAACGTCCATGAACATGGAACTGCCCATACATACAATTGTAAATAAAAATAGCTCACATTGAGCTATATTAGAAAAAAAAACGTTTCTCGTCCGATCACCGAAGTTAAGCCCGATCGGGAGAGGTTAGTACTTGGATACATTTTAGGCTACAAAATCTCTACTCTTAAGTTGATGTATAAACTGTATTATAATATTACCCCATCACGTATGATAACACATATATATGTATATAAGTGCAAATCAAAATACAACCTTAGGGGAGTTAACCAATTAGTCACTCCTAGATTCAATTCGAACATTATGAAATACTCAATAGCCTACAGAGGATCTGTGCTGTGGAACGCCCTCCCACGTCAATGCCACCAAACGACCACTATTTCAGCCTTCACCGAAACCGCTTCTAAATATGATCTGATAAGAAATCTTGACTTTACGGATATATCTGTGCAAACTAATAGAAACGTAAGAGATATTTAAGATTTTAGGTTTTAGGCTTAGATTTAGTATCATCAGCTCTATTTATTGGTATTATTATAATTCCAGTTATTGTTATATACTAGCATTATTTAATATAAGTATTAGTATCTTGTTTTACAGATTACTTATGTTAGCTCGTTAATTAATTACATTTATGTTAAGTCACGACCACACAAGCTCAAAGCTTTAAACTTTATGGTGGATAAATAAAGGTAATCGATTGAGCATAAACTGAAAGGCCATAGGTAATGTTAGGTAGAACGATACTGTAAAATAGGTGATCTACTTCTGTCTGGCTATATCTTTCTTTTCTAAGAGATCTAAGTACAAATAGGCATTTATTAGCCTTGTTTAGCTTACTTCTTACGTGAAAGGAGTTCGACTGAACAGTAACTCCTAAAATAGTGAGCTCCGTGAATTGGGGTATGTCTCTGATAATTGCGTAGGGCTCTAAGTTATTTCTCATTCGGAATACAAGTTCCTTACACTTATTCGTATTACATGGCATAGAATTTAGATCAGACCAATCAAAAAATTGTTGAACAGTTTCTGGCGAGATGTCTGCACAATAATGCCAATAATACTATAATGACTCACTCTTGCTTCAAGTAGCTACACTACTACTACGCACTAAATAGCGAGAGTGACTAGCGAGAGTAGTTAGAACGATGTCGACGACAAACCGAATCGTTTTACCTATTCAAGGCTCAACGCTGGTTCCGCATACGTACTCCTGAGGACGCACAATGTACCGCGTTGTTCGTCCAGTACATCATGCTTTCGTACTTACTAACACATTTTATTCTCTCCCTGACAGAATCCTTTTCACAGAGCAACACAGCGAACACTCTGCTCCACACAAGCCGATTAGTGCCAGAGCGACGTGCATGCAGAGGAAACTGCACTATTGTGACGTGAGTGTTGTAATGAGTGAACCGTTGTCGGTAGCTCGGGCCTCATTCTGAAACACTGTTTATTGCTTTTCTTTTTCTAGATTTAAAAAAAGGTAATAGCGCCCCCAAATAGCGGGGAGGTGGGATAAAAGCGAAGTCGCCGAAAGCAAGCAGCAAGCAGCAGCAAGCAAGGCAAAAATGAAATGCCTTTTGTCCCATCCGGTCTTTCTTAGGACCTCATCAGTGGGAGTGTCTCTGTGGAGATGGTAAATGATTTTAGCCGCCCTACAATGAAGAATTTCAAGGGCCTTACAATTGTCCTGACAGTTTAAACCTCCCCACAAGGTGATACCGTAATTTATAGACAACCCATGCTGATATTTCGGTTCCGAAAGACCAGAAACTACTGTTTCCCCAAGCTTTGTCTACTTTTCCTGCTTTGTTTTTTCAGTTTACAAAAGTTTCCTGCACGAACCCAAAATCATCTTTCCGCAATTTTAGGTCCGCAATTATCTGTTCCCGTTTATTTACTTCACCCAACCCTCTTACGTTAATTGAGGAGAGTTAACCCTACCAGCCCCTTTCGGTGTTTCTGTTTGGAGTTGTTCTTGACCGTTTCGGTTTCCGTACGGTTTTTTCCCTCTTTGCTTGTTTGGAGATGGTGGACTGGAATTTGACGCGTGCTCTTCATCGCTTATATTAACAGATTGGGAATCCATATCCTCTGAGTTGTCAAACAGCTGTTGTGTGTTCTTTTCCATCGTGTTCCTCAGGTCTTCTGTAAGCTATGATACGGTTGTTGGGGTCGTTTTCTTTACTGTGTTTGGTATCATGGGCGATGTCTTGGTTCTTGTCGGTACTACACTTGCTTCCGCTATTTTGCCCGGTTTTCTTCCAGACCCTTTGGCCGTGTTCCCTGTGGCTTGATGTGGAATTGATCCTTGTGACGCCCAGACATTCTTCAAAGTTGAAATTGCTCGGGTTTTCTCAGTTTCCTTTGTTTTGTGTTTCATTCTCTGTCTTTTCTTTCCCTTTGCCAGGTTTTTCGTTATCTGTCATGACGTTCCTTCTGTCTGGGTTTTCCTTCTCTACCATGGTTTTCTTTACTGAAGTTTCTCCTTCGTGTGGTAGTGTCACCTGTAGTTTTTCTTTAGCCGCCATCTCAGATTCAACTCTAGTCCACCAATCTGCCTCGTCAAATTCCTCCGTGAAGTCTACGATTTCCACTGTGCGGGACCATTTGTAGAGGCCGTCCTCAGCTAGGTGGGATGTTCTTCTACATATGATGCATCGTGTTCTTTTTTTGCATTGCTCCGCCACGTGGCCTATTTCTTCACAGTTGAAACACTGGATTCTATCGCAGCTTCTGCCCATGTGTCCCGGTTGGTTGCATCGCCGGCATGTCGGTATTTGTCCTTGGTGACTCATCTGTATTGGTCCTAGTCTCATATGTCTGGGTAACGCTGTGTCGAGGCGCATTCGGATGTGTCTGAGGCCACTCTCGATGTGGGTTCGTTGTAGACTCCCATCCTCATAGAGAAGACTTTTCCAAAGCATTCTAGGCGGAATTGCAGAGCCTCGTCAGACAGCTCATAGGGAGCATCGTATACTGTAACGAAAGTAACGGGATTATCTGTGTCTTGTGCCATTGGGTTGTTGCCCTCAACTTGCAGCACTCCTCATCTCTCTGAACCATTCCATATACTCTGCCCTTGATGTTTCGCGTGGTGGCGGTGTAAGGAAGAGGGTCCTGGGTGTTTTTGGTACCACATTCCGCTTTTCCGTCATACTTACGTCATACTACGTTCATCATTCCCTTCCTTTTCCGTGTCTCTACTTCGGATACCTGTGGTGTCCTTGGCCGCGCGCCCTTGGGCTCCACCCTGGGCCATTTCAGTCTTGTGTTCGATTTCTCCCATTTCCACTCGTTTTGTAAATTCCTGACCGGGCTTCCTGTGGTGAACCTGTTCGAGGAGGACTGGGACCGACCACGTACTGACATCATCTCCCTAAACACAGGTATAGTACTGGTATACCTGTATAGTTCGTAGATTACCGTCACAATACCAAGACGTATGTCCAACGTCTGGTTTGTGACGTCACTACTCTAATTAGAACCTTTGGGGGTAGGGCGGCTCAACGTACCCTAAAAGAGGCGGGACGAATACGATCCCCGACAACCCAAGAGGATTAAAACACTTTACAAACCTTTTGGGTTTTAGCCAAAAGCCCGAGAAGCCAGAATGGAGGACGCCGTCGCCAAAAGGCCATGTGGGAGCGAGAGAACAAAACAACGACAAATCTGCGTGTGCACGCTACGGCAATCGAGCAATCTTGCTGCTGCTTGCTGCTTGCATTTGGCGTCTTCGCTTCTATCCCCCCTCCCCGCCATTTGGGGGGCGCTATTGCTTTTTTTTTTATCTAGAAAAAGAAAAGCAATACACAGCGTTTCAGAACGAGACCCGATCGAGCAAGCGATAATGATTCACTCATTGCAATACTCACGTCATGATAGCGCAGTAGTTTCCTCTGCATGCACGTCGCTCTGACACTAATCGGCTTGTGTGGCGCAGAGTGTTCGCTGTGTTGCTGTGTGAAAAGAATGCTGTCGCGGAGAGAATAAAATGTGTTAGTAAGTAGAAAATCATGATGTACTGGACAAACAACACGATACATTGTGCATCCTCAGGAGTGCGTTCGCGAGCACCAACGTTGAGCCGTCAATGATATAATAATAATATAATAACTTTACTAAACTGTAAAGACCGATCAGCTAATCGAAAAGGATTAGCTGGTATCAACCGGTGACCGGTATTATAGTATAATAGTATAATAATAAATGTATGAATGAATAATATTATTGAAAAATTATACTAGAAGTAATCATAGATTAGTGGAGTGCGTTCGAATAGATAATGTACGATTTGAGGATTGGGTGATTATGAGTTGACATTATGTACTCTTTTGAGAAGAATGGATCGCATCTGAAGTTAAGAATTGATGGTTGGATGTAAACTAGAAGCAAAGGCTGCATAACATGTAGGGATTCTAGATGGTTCCCTGTCCCTTTTTGATTTCTTTTTAACTTTTTCATGTTTGTCAGAAATATCCGATAATGTCTGGACAAAATACGGCTTTGCTTGTTGTGAAAATAAATCAGCATGTTTAATCGTCCTCTTAATCGTACAGCTCAAATAAGAATCTGTCAAAGCCTGACCATGACCTTGTTGACTCTCAATTGCATTGGATGGTTTATTTGTTTGGCGATCACAATTGATCGTTTGGCTCAACGGCCACTGAGTACAATGACTCAGTTCATTTGTTTGAGTACAATGACTCAGTTCATTCGTTTGAGTACAATGACTCAGTTCATTCGTTTGAGTACAATGACTCAGTTCATTCGTTTGAGTACAATGACTCAGTTCATTCGTTTGAGTACAATGACTCAGTTCATTCGTTTGAGTACAATGACTCAGTTCATTTGTTTGGCGATCACAATTGATCAGGGTACAGTAACTCGGTTTCAGTGGGCACAAGTAATTTGACAGCACAAGCACTGTACGTGTTCGGCCAAATGCAGCTCGGATATTGGGCTTCGCAAACACTCCACGTGTAGTAAACAGTTTCTTGATCAGGCTTTGTGAGATTGAACCTATAATTTTGTTGAAAAGCATTGCAATAAGTGAGAAATGTGACTAAACTTACCGCGATAAATGCTAGAACTCCTGTCACTTGTCTCACTTCGCACGAGGAAGAATTCACTTCGCACGAGGAAGAAATAGTTGCGCGCGCATGACGTAATCCCACAGAATTAATTAAAAATGGCGCAGATTTGGAACAAAGGCCCACGACCAAAAAGGCATACGACCAAAAAATCTCAAATCATCATGGCATAGAAGCTGAGCCCGCGAACAAAATTAGTGTTGCGTTCTCCTACGTCGAACGCAATGAATATAACAACAATTTCATTACATTTTCAGTTACATTTTATTTTACATGACAGGTACGTCAAAATTTTGATGACCTCCCCCCCCCCCCCCCCCAGGAGTAGGTAACATCTTTAATTCCCCCCCCCCATAAAAGCAATTTGCCCCCCCCCCCCCGAACTATGATTTAGCCAAACCCCCAAAGCCATAAATAATTAACACTCCCTTAGCTTGTGACAGACACACAGACTATTACGAAATGCTGGTAACTTGATTTTTCAGTATACGCACATTTGTATACAAAGAATAATCGTCACGAGTGGAATATTCATGGCATTCACGAGAAAACATTGCATATTAACTATTTTATCCCATGCCAATCTAAATAAAGAACTCTGACCTCACATGGCACATGTGCTGCATCACAGATTCCAGTTTTCCTTCCAAAATATTGTAACGAGTGCACAATTCAGCACATGGTGGTGTAAAAAAACATTAATAAAACCTGTGAGATACCGCCGAATGTGCAACAGGTTTCCAACCTTCTGACTGACTGTATTTTTCATGGCATAGCCGGTAAACAACTATATCCCTTCTGACAGTTAAATCAGAAATATACAAAGAAGAGCCTCCTAATCTGAGGCTAAACTTGGGACTATGGACAGGACTCGGTCAGGTTGGTTACAATGTTTGGATGCTTAATGCAAAGTAGAGGTAAAATGGCAGCATACATGTATGTCAAATAAATAATATTGGCCCTAAGATAGCCGATTGGTTGCGAGTGAAAAATTGGACCATGAAAAAACACTTGTGGCTTTTAACTCTGTGGGAAGATAACATCAATTATAGTATTTTTTTTAACCAGGCAACATTTACATGTATTTGCCAATATTCTGCTGGAGTTACCTTCATAACATATATGTTGAAGATATGACCAATGGTTGAATTGGTGGCAGGAAGAAGGGTGTATGAAACCTTAATGAATTGGCATGTTTAGTTATCTTAGTTATGATTGTTATAAAATAATATTGTTATCCAATTTATTTTCTGATTAGAACTACTGAAACCCCAAAACAAATTTCAGGTAGCTGGGGTTATGTATTATATAACTCCAAGGCCAGAAATGAAGAGGAAAGGATAAATTTAATGACTGAAGTGTTATGGATAAAGGTTAAAATGTCATTATTTTAATCTCACTTAAGTATTGTGTTCATTTTTCCTAAACCTTGAAAACTATAGAGCAGAGCCCTTGTTTGAAGCAATGCTATAGTCCTGAGGATTCTGGTTCTTTTGGTAAAACATGTCATTCAGCACTAGTACTGGTTAGAAATGCACTACTCGATCCTCATTAAACCACAATTAGTTTTTTTCTAAAATCTACATCCTTATAGTTCAAAATTTGTAGAGCTTTGTTTATAAAAACATGCCAATTTCTTTGCCACTCCATAGTTATAATCAACATTTTTATAAAAAATGCGTGGTCTTCCTACCGACGGTCTGCCATGATGCCCTCTTCATACACATATATCACATTCTTTGTAACAAAAATTTCACCTGCATTGTGACCCAAATGTCTTTAAAATGCTACAGAAATAATGCCTTACAATTTGGCAACATGTGAAAATAAATATACTGAAAGTCAGATTGGAAAAACGGCCGATGGAAGTGGATTGCGTAGAGCCATTGAATATTGTGCATTTTTCAACACCGACAAAAGATGGCGGCCAGCGTCTAAGCGCGCAAAGCATAATGGTCCGTCGTGGGTCTTTAAAGTATGAAATTCTCTCAGTCGCTATTTAATTGTAGTTTGTTTTCTTCGACCTCGATCAGATCACTGAGGAACCGGGCCTCAGTGTCGCGCTTGTGGCCGAGAAATTAAAAATCAAAATTAGGTTTGAATAAAATTCCGACACCGCGTGCGTGCGGGGAGCCGCAGCTCCAGAAAGCTTTCCCTCCCCATTCATTTTTTCCAAGACAGCATTTCTGTCTGGTTCGAAACATGTGTTTCCTGCACGAATTTGATTTTTAATAGCTGTAATTATGTTGTCGCGTTTGGCAGCCTCGTGCATGCCATTGACATTAATCGTACATACGGAGACCGCCATTGTGACACTTAGAATAATTATTAGGCAATTTACCTTGAAGGCAAAACAAACTTTGTGGCCTACCATTGATAATTTAAGAATAAAAATTGCGGAATGTGTTTTCGAAAGCGTCCAAAAGATTGGAGTATGCCAGTGTTGGTTGTGTTCCCTTGAGGTGTTCCCATTTCTTCTGTGTCCCCTTGTCGTCGACTATAGCGATTTCTCGAACTTTCGCCAAGGTTAAATCTCCGTTGTTCCATTGACACAAAAGCACTCTCACATGCTGAACCCGATTGAGTTTCACAGTTGGGAACTCCGTTCCGTCCATTAGGTTCTTGACAAACTCATCGAAAGCTGGCTTTTTTTTCTTCTATCCTTTGCAGGGGAGTCGGGGGCCAGTTGTCGTTTGACTGCGCGTAATGCTGCCTTGTTCTGGTCGGTGATGTCAATTTCTGTGTGGCTTTGTGCTGTATTCTCTGCGGGTGGCGAAGGGGTATTGTTGTCTCCTTTGCTGGGAGCTTTCGCGTGGTTCTGATCGGGTTTTGCTGTTGCAGGGCTTAAGATAACATCGGACAATGTCCGGCCAAATTTGCCAATTGTCCGGCCAAACACCAAACAGCTCGGTCATCTTGACCTGTCAAGTTGAAGTCACATATTGCAAGGCTTTTTAAATTATGCACGTCACGCTTTTTTAGTTCCGTGATAGATAGATAGGTGGTCACGAGAAAGATCGTTCCGACTGCTAATTACGCGATAATTGCACTTGAACATGTCGCGACAGTGTGAACATATTATTATTCCCGTTTTTGTAACATGTCGCGACAGTGTTAACGCAGCAAAGCAAACAATAACGCACGCCTGAAATGAAAATACATTTTTAGATAATATGACAGTTTTGAGTTGGTTTTATTTCATAAACGGACATTCCGACAATCAGTCAATGAAAGATAACTAATCTACGATCAAAATTTGATTAAAGGATAATATACAGCAGATAATAATATAAAAATGAATCGCATTGATTTGTAATAACTACTAAAATATTTATTGAGAATAATAAGAACAACATGAACAAACTTGAACATAGGGTATTATGTTAAACAAACTTAGTTTTACTAGTAAGGCAACATGTGAGCGTAATTATTTACTTCATATTTCGTGTGTGTGTTTTTGTTTTGTTTTTCGTCTTGTCCGGCCTGGAATGCAGCATGTCCGGGAAAAAATATGTTTGGCCGGTCATCTTGTCCGGCGTCCGAGCAGCTGTTATTTTAAGCCCTGCAGTGTTGGCGGTGTAGGTGCTGTCTGTACTGGTGGGTGGTTTGTCCTGTGGGTTGTCGCTGTTCGGAGTAGGTGATTTGGGGATGTCGTGGTTTGAGGCGAGTATTTCTGGTTGACTGGGTTCTTGTGTAGTTGTTGTTAGAGGCGCTTTGTCTCGCAGATTGGCTAGTCGTTTGAGGTGGCAGTCTTTCACGATGTGATCCAGTGACGAACAGTGAATACAGCTTGCCGGCTGGCCGGTATACTTAAATCCAATGGAGAGCCCGTTGTAGGTAATTCGGGCGGGCAGATCCCTGCTCAGTTTGTCGAATAGCACGACTCTTACTCCATTTTCGAATTGTTTAAGATCTGGTTCTTTTAGGTACAGGCGTTTGATACTGTAGACGTCGCCGTAAGTTTCAAGCAGTTCTCGTAGGTCGTGGTCCGGAAACTCGATCGGCAGGAAGGTTGAGACGTGTAGTCTTTTCTTGTGGAGCGGGCTGAGATCGAAATGTCGGCCCATTCGTCTGCCAGGTCTTGCCTTCTAAACGTTATATCGAACGCCATTCCCCCATAACAGGCGTAGGCGCCGATTAGTTGGTCTTTTGACAAATTCAGTGCCCTTAGAATTTCTGGAGTTGTGTAGGTCTCCCCTTTAGGTACTTGGAAACGTACCATTCGCGTCGTGCGCAAAACCATGATGATAACCACGAATTCGTCCTCTTCACTTGAATTTTGGACCTTTGTTTAATTCTCGAAGCTTGTCCCCTTTTAACCTGGGCAATGTTCTTGGAAACATTAACTATAACATTAGTGAACTTGCTAACCAAAGAATCTATTTCTAAATCACTTGACCTTGGTGAATCAAATATATCATTCATCTCAGTAAGAATATTTTCACTGTCAAATCTTTCACGAAGCGCAGACTCGCAACCATCACTCCATATAAATGACATCGGAAGTGGGGACATATCTAGTATATGGTATGGGTCGCATATACCAATTTTTGGTCAGGTCTTGTTTACATTGAGGTTAAAATCTGTCAACAGGCGACGTTCCCATATGCGACTCTAAATTTGCAGATTGAAAAAAAAATTGAAAACCGGCCAAAACATCAAAGATGCCGTAGTGCATGGGTGGGGCAGGTAGATTTTCAAAAAAATTAAACGAACAAAAGAAACTGTATCCGGAGATGTCAGTGCTTGTCAGTTTAATAAATCCCAGAAACCCTGAAAGCACGGGATCTTTACTGTAACCGGAGATGTAGACATTTTAATATTGTTCTTGTTACTTGTTGCATTTGCTTCGATAATGGACGGACGTGGCTACTACAATCCAAACTCTTACAATAACAATCAGTTCTTATATTTGCCGGGTACAACTCCGTTTCATGCTCTTCATCCCGGGCCTCAATATTTCCGAACAGCAGCAGCAAATTGTAGTCAATCAAGCACTCCAGTGAGCTCAAACACTTCAGTGGCCTCGAAGGCGAACAGTCCAGTGTCCTCGAGCACAATTTCGAACAGTCCGGCGAGCTCAGTCTCTGTCGGTTCAGGCAATGAAGATGAGACTCCACGAGGAAAGAAAACGTATGATAAGTGGAGTCAGGACGAGCAGAAAACGCTGATCAGTCTCTGGGCAGAAAATCATGACAGAATTGAGAGCAAGGATGCCCGTAAGGTTTGGGAAGAAACATCGAGACGAATCAATGATAAATTTGGCATAGAAAGATCAATCGACAAATGCCAAAAGAAGATGAAATACTTGATCGACCGATATAAAGCGGCTAAAGACTGGAACAGTAAGCAGACTGGCGGGAATAGAAAGCAGTCTATTTTCTACGAGGAGATAGATGCTGTCCTCGGGTGTCGAGACATTGTGACTCTTCGCCATGTGGCCGATGTAGGCACAAGCGCTTCTACGATTGACAGTGAGGAAACACAAAGCAATGAAGCTGGAGGCAACAAGAAAGAATCGAGAACCGAGAGGAAAAAAAGCAGGAAAAGGGCACGAATAGAAGAAAATGATGATGAGGAAAGGGAGATGCTAAGAGCCTCATTTGCTGGCCTTGCTGATCAACGCAAATACATGAGCACTTTTATGAACAATTACGCTAGAATGCAAGAGCAACAGGTCAACACAATGAATAGCTTGGTTGGAGCCCTGACAAATTTCCTGCAAAACAACAATACCAGCAAGAACTGAAACCAGTCAATCATGATTTTATTAGTTCAGTTTCGATAACTAGTGTATTACAAATTTATTACGTTACGGTTCAAATGGAAATATTTTCCAATATTTCATAATTAGAGATATGACATTCAAAATGAACTCTAAGAATATTCATGCTAAGAGGAGTAGAAATAATCAGTGGACACATTTAAACGTATAAACCGATTCATTTTACAAAATAATGTTAATCATATATTGGATATTGATCATGATTGTTATTTAAAATACTGTTGTAGTGCATTCAATTTTACCATAACACTTTGTTATGTCGATTCCAGTTGATTTGTTTCAACTCAAGATAATAAATGTAATCATAATATATTAAACCTTTCAAGTCTGTGTATTAAATAGATAGACTAGATAGCGAGGAAGTCTTTCAGGGTATCCCTAATATCGTCCCCATCACGAATCACGTTGGGTGCTAGATTTCCTGGTCCTTGGTCATCTTCATCAACTTCGTCATCCCAATCATCGCCATTTCTAATACAGATATTATGCAAAACTGCACATGCCACAGTATTTTTGATAGCAAAATCTATTGTACTATCAAAACGTTTCTGGAGTATTCTCCAGCGACTTTTTAGAATGCCAAAAGCACATTCCACTTGCACTCGGGCAGAGGATAGTGCTTTGTTAAATGCTATTTCATCGGGATCCCGTGTACCTTCGGGGTAAGGCTTGATAAGCCAAGGACTGAGTGGATAGGCACTATCTCCAACGAGGTAGGGAGCTATCTCGCGGCCATTTACGAGCACTGTCGGTGCAGTGAGAATGTTTCCTTGCTCAGCTTTCCTAAATATAGCGCTGCGCCTCAACACCCGAGCATCGTGCATGCTACCGGGAAATCCACACGCGAAATCAATGAATAGACGTTTACCATTGACAACAACCTGAATTATAAAGTCATGTTGTTGGTATCTACTGAAATAGTCAGCTGCACTGTCTATTGGTGCTTTAATTCTTACATGCGATCCATCGATTGCGCCTACTATGTTTGGAAGGTCGCTAAGGTCATTAAAAGTTTCAATCGATGCATTAAGTTCGGCAAGAGTTTCAGGGAATGTAATGTGGTCCGGGCTAAGGTCATACAAAGTATCTACCACGTCTTGGACTGCCTCAATCGCTGTCGTTTTTCCAATATTTAATGCCGGGGCCATGCTGATGTACGAGTTACCATGAGCCAAACGATAGAGTCCTACCGCGAGCACTTTGCCGGGTGGCAAGCAGTCCCTGAATCGAGAGTTTTGCCGGACCAATCGTGGACCCAAGATATTCAATATAACGTTGCACGTATCTCTGTTCACTCTCAATAGCCGCCTGAAATGATCTTCTGGAATTGCAATATCGTTGTAGTGAATTTCAAACCACGATTCTTCTGGACGGGGAATCGTCCATGAGTATGGAGCTACACGGATTCTTCGACGGCGTCGATTTCTTGCTCTCACGAGAGCACTGTTCAAAAGAGCCCTGTATTCGCTCTTCCATGTTTCGAACAAAACAAAGAAAGCAAACATCTGCTGCTGCTGTTGCTGAAACAAAAGGAGAATAAGAACTGCCATAGCAAAGTACATCGCCTGGTTCGGATTCATTGTTGACGTCAGTTCGCGGGAAATGTACATGTGATTGAAACTTAACTCCTTCTGTTACCGCGAGGTTTTCGCAAATCGACTCTGTAATGCGACTCTGAATCCCGAAACAAAAATATTATCTTCCGGTTTGTGGTTTCAAATTTTCGGAATGATTTTGCCCAACCAATTTGAAATTTTAGCTGTAATGCGACCCCGACCTATGTTCCTTCTCTACACTAGGTTCAGCCTTGAGAGCAAAATATAAAAAGCAATGATGCGAAAACTCTGTTATATCTGATACAGATAATCTCTTTTAACAATTCTGCTAATGATCTATCAGTTTTAACAAAAACGGTAGAATCATCAGCATATTGTGCGATTTTAAATTGTTTCCCACCTGCCCCAGGGAGGGGATAGCCTTCTATGTTGGGATTGCATTTAATGTTTACTCCCAAAACTTCCGCCACAAGAATATACAGTAAGGGGGGCAAAGGGCAACCTTGTCTCACTCCTCGGGCTCGCCGAATCGGGTTAGTTAAATCACCGTTAAAAATTATCTGAGACTTAGCACCCTGCATACAAGGTTTTTATCCATCTTTGAAAAGAGAGTCCAAAACCGTAATGGTCTAATATTCTCAAAACGAAATCCCTGTATACCCTATCAAATGCTTTCTCCTGATCAATGCTAATTAGAATACCTACTTCTCCGCTTCGATCTATCCGATCCAGCAAATCTCTTATAACATTTAAATTATTTGCTATTTGGCGCCCAGGGATTCCACATGTCTGATTGTCTTCAATGATCATATCTAGAACATCCCGAAATCTATTTGCTAAGACTTTTGCTACAATTTTATAGTCCACATTTAATAGTGATATTGGCCTCCAATTTTTTAGATACTTTCGGCAATTCTTTTTATAAAGTAAACGAATAAGACTCTCCTGTTGGGATTTTGATAGGCACTCGTAGGCTTCATTTAAAACCTCGACTAAGCTTGTCTTCAGTATAGGCCAAAATTTCTTATAAAATTCAACGGGCAAACCATCATTTCCGGGTGATTTATTATTTTGTAGGGACTGCAAAGCTTTCAATATTTCTTCTTCGGTCAGTTTTCCTTCGCACGAATCTCTATCTTCTTCAGAACGTTTTAGGGTAATATTATTCAAAAGGGTTTGTTGTAAATTTTCGTCAGTGGGTTCGGCTGTATAAATCTTTATAAAAATCTTCAATAACTTTTTGGATTTCCCTATCTTCAAAAACTTCTATATCATCTTGGTTAAATAAGGAATTAATAGAATTTACCATCCCTCTCTTTGTTTCTAAACAAACTATTTCGTGGGTTTTTCACCTTCTTCAATCCATTGGGCTCTACTTCTCATTTTAACCCCATTAAATTGTTTTTCTGTGAGAGCTTTTAGCGCCGTTTCCAAATACCTAATTCGCTGGATCAATAGCTTATTATCCGGATGTAGGTTTCGTTTTAATTTAATTATTTCCCGGGTTAGCTTATTCTTAGCTTCTGTTTCCGTTTTCCTCTTTTGTATGCAATATACATTTTATTGCTTTTATTGTTTTCAATTCTTCTTGGCCTGCTAGACAGGCCTCGGTTGAGTGCCCGTAGTGATCCAAATCAATTTCGACGCAATTACAATCACCCCCAATAATAACTTTGGCGCCTGGATAGAAAAAAATATGTAAATCCGTAAAAAAAGCTTTCCTTTCTTTTATCCTGGTGGGAGCGTAAATGTTTACGAGATTAAACTTAACTGCTCCTTTCTGTACTAAGACGCTTATAACTCTTGCTTCGGTATCATGTTTGAATTGTTTGATCTCAAAATTCGAGTTTGGTTTCATTAATACCCCCACTCCCGCCGATTTTACCCCGCCGAAGTCCCAAATTCCATTTGTGCCCCATAATTTGTCAATCTTATCCGCTTTACCTTTACAGTTTATAAATGTCTCTTACAAAAATATGAAGTCGTCTTTGCGGGTTTTTAAAGCTAGAACCAATTTCTCTCTCTTATCTTTATCATTCAAACCTCTGGTATTAATCGTTAAAATCCTAAGGAAGAGCTATAAAAGTAAAGGAAAGAGCTCACACGATTGAACAAATATTACCTTAAACGAAAGGTTTCTTTATCGGAGGTGCGTGTCCTTTCCGGTGTGAATTCGGAGAGCGATTTCTTTTTGAGGCCACGGAACTTTTTGAGGCAACGGAACTTGTTTCAGGGTCCATAGATTCAGTAGTTTTCTCTAAGGTCTTCTGGAGGTCTGTAAATAGTTGTGGGTCCGATGGAGTAGTCGACTTGAAGGAGAAAGTGCGAGAGAATTCGAGCGCCTTTCCTGTAGGAATTATAGGAGCGGTTTGTATTCGTGTAGGGGGGTGAGAAGCAGAATGTGGAGATGCGGGTTGATGACCAGATCCTTTCGGGTTCTTTTTCTTTCCGGACTGGCAAACATTGGTGGCGGCTTGTTTGAAAACAAAATTAGGATCAACTGGCGCCATAAAGCTCTGGGTTCGTTTGATCGCAGAGGAGGGTAATTTTGAAGTCGACGCCGTTTTCTCACTTTCCGTTTCTTTTACATCTGGCATCTCATCGCCCCAAGATAAACTTTCTCCACTAGTTGAATCTTTTTCCGTACTCTCATCCTCTTCTTCTTCTGCCTCAACATTACCCTCATGTACGACTTCAACAGTTTCTACTTCTTCTTCCTCGCGAAACCATGAAAACTGACATTTAATTACCAGGTGGCCAACATTCCTGCAAATTGCGCACATTTTTGGAAGCGGACAGGTTCTTGAGAGGTGTTCAGACGAGTCGCAGTTGTAACAACACATGTTCGATGCTGTTGCATTTTCGGCATGTCCGTGGTTGACCCATATATGAAATTCAAATCTGTAGTGATCCAATTCTTAAGTAATTTGGAACATCCCTCTCCAAACGTACCCGGTAATGACGGAGACCATTCGCTATGGTGGGGAATTTGGTGAAATACCCTCTCTTGTAATGCACCACTTGCCCATACTTGCATAACCGAGCGACAATGGCTTCGTCAGGTAGTTCGTATGGAGCATCAAATATTGTCAGCCAGGTAATGGGGCTATCGCAGTCTTCAGCCATCATTGTTTGACCGTTTATTTGGTACACTCCGTCCCCAACGCCCCCACTACTTTTTTTTTATCTAGAAAAAGAAAACCAATAAACAGCGTTTCAGAACGAGGCCCGATCGAACAAGCGATAACGATTCACTCATTACAACACTCACGTCATGATATCGCGGTAGTTTCCTCTGCATGCAGGATGCTCTGACACTAATCGGCTTGTGTGGAGCAGATTGTTCGCTGTGTTGCTCTGTTGCTGTGTGAAAAGCATGCTGTCGGGGAAAGAATAAAATATGTTAGTCAGTACGAAAGCATGACGTACTGGGCGATACACATTGTGCGTCCTCAGGAGTGCGTGTTCCAAAACCAGCGTTGAGCCGTGAATGAGTAAAACGATTCGGTTTGTAGTCGACCTCGTTCTAACTACTCTCGCTAGTCACTCTCGCTAGTTAGTGCGTACTACACTTGATCTTAGCCAAAAGGCGCACTGGCCATGTGGGAGCGAGAGCACAAAACAACGACAAATCTGCGTGTGCACTATGGCACGCTACGGCAATCGAGCAAGACCGCGCCGTGCGGCAAGCACTAGTGATGCACTGTCAGTCAGTGCTGCCTGGCAACCACTTGCTAATGAGAATGTAGACAACGAGAGCGGAGCTTACCCTCGGAACCAGTTTTTGTCTTTCGGCCGAGAAGAAGAAGCATCCCGTTTAGCACGGGATTTGGCTAACTTCCTTCGGCTTTTTTTGGTCGTCGCTATCGACACTAGGCGAGGACACAGAAGACGACGTCTCCTGCGTAGTCTCCAAAGGGGGGCGAGGAATGCCACGACGGGCGGGCGGATGGTCCACCTTCTCCTCCAACAACTTCAGGAGCTCTTCCGAACCATGGAAGTGGATGCTACCAGCCGATGCCGATAGAGAGTCCGAGTCCGAATCGGAAACCGAGAGCTCAGCTTGCCTCCCAGACTCCTCGCCAGACCATGAACCAGCTACCGACTGCACGAATAACTTGGTTAATTTGCTCATGTCCCCGAGCGGAAGGTCCTCAAAGTTCGTCAACGCAACTATGCCTACCTTAGTTAGGACGGAGGATGGAACAAAGTTAAGTGAGGACGGGGGTTCACCAGAAACGACGGGAGAGACCCGGGAATCAACCCTCTCATGAGAGTGGGCGGGCTCCACGGGCTCAGGCACTAGCGGAGATAGAACCCCCGCCCCCACTTTTGGGCTAACCGGCTCTTGCGAAGCGGCGTTTTGCGCAACCGCATCACCCCTCTCCTTGGAGGAGGGAGAAGCGAGATGCTTTGCAGTCCCCAAGTGCTTCTGCGAGTCCGATGCCCCATAACCGACGAGACCGAAAGGACTAACCACCTCCCGAAGGAACTCCTGCTGCGGAGTGGCGTCCACCTGATCTCCCGAAACCGACCTCTCAGTATCTCAGTAGAGTGGACGGAAGCGGGGCGACCAGGAGTCTCCAAGACCTCCATTTCAACAGGAGCAGGGGCCTGAGCCAACAGGGTCCTCCACAGGCGGGGCTGGAACAATGGGGGCCCCTGGTTGCACAGGAGCTGGGGAGAAGCACTGAGCTGCCCGGTGGCCTTTCTCGCCACACAGGAGGCACTTGCCCTTATAGGGACATGAACCACCATTGTGGCCGATGGTACCACAAATCCCACACGTCATCGGCTGGCCGCGGTACCAGATGGTGATGGGATAGCTCCTAAGTCGAAGGTGACGGGGAATGGTAGTGGACACAACCACCCGCACGAGCCGAGTACTCGTCTCCGTCTGGTGATACTTGGCATATGTCTACCTCGCTACACTCCTCACCTCCCCATACTTAGAGAGCAAACGCTGGAGGTCGTCATCCGTGACCTCGACCGGCAAATTTCGAACATATACATAGGAGGAACGGTCCTCCACAGACTGCACATTTGCCCGCACGGGCCCCAAACACAGACCGTCCATGAGCAGTGTCTCATAGGCGGCCTGAAAACGTAGCGATACGCGAAAAGTTTTCCCACTCGGCTGAACCCCTCTGACTAGGTCAGGGCGAACAACCTTATGCAAGAAAACTTGAAACTTTTCGGTTGATAGGTTAGGTAACCCGTCTTGCGTCAAATGTGTTCGCGGCAAGAACACAATTACCGACCGCGAACGGTCAACGGGGACGCTAATAAGTTCAGCATCCGTCAAAATACGACCCTGCGCTACTTGCGCAAAGCTCGGCCGCTCTGTGGCTGCCATACTGCTAGGAACTACCAGAACCTGACAGTTGAATGATGAACGAACCAAGGAATGAAGAGAAATGCGAGAAAAGAACACAAAACCCTGGAAAAACACTAGAAAATATGAAAAACACTACGCATGCGCAATAGAAAAACTACAAAATAACCTTACAATGGCCGGAACATCCGCACCAAAAGGATACAGTTTGCAGTGGATACTTACGAGCCCTCACTGGAGTGGTTAAAGAGAAACCAGATTGCCTCCCGCGTGAGGTAAGTGTTTTTTTTATGTGTTTGCTGTACCACCAGTGATACTGTAGTGCAACGCATCAGCATTGTGTTGAGCCAGGAGAGGGTCACCAGACGCCAACTTCGCCCGAGGAATCGAACCCAGCCTCCTGATAGCGAGAAAATATTGAATCCGCGATGGTGGATCAGAGAAAAATTGGGAACATTAAACAGGATACCATTAACACAAACAAACATATTCGTTTTTATATAAGGGAAAGAACCAATCGCAGTACGTCCAATTAAGGGGATCGCGATGGCAAAGAAGAGAAAGGAATACCAACCGCAGTACTTCCAATTAAGGGGACCGAGGTGGCAAGAGAAAGGGAACACCAATCGCAGTACTTCCAATTAAGGAGACCGCGATGGCAAGAAAGCAAATATTCATTTTTAATAGGAAAAACCAACCGCAGTACTTCCAATTAAGGGGACCGCGGTGGCAAGAGAAAAAGGAACTCCAATCGCAGTACTTCCAATTAAGGGGACCGCGATGGAGAGGACAATCACAAACAAATATTATTATTGATAAAACTATAGATATAATATATTTTAAGGGGGAAAAGGAATGGGTCATTATAGGGAGTTTCTGGAGGAATACGGTGATGGCAAAAAGAAAAGGAGGATTTAAATACCAGGAGCAAATTTACCAAGAACGTTCCAAGATCGACGAAAGAAACGAATTCGTTTCGCCGATTTGAAACGCTTGGCATAAAGAGAAAGGAAAAAGTCAAGACGAGATTGAACTGAGGCAACAACCTCAGCAACAACTGGACGGGTATTACGGAAACGGAAGTCATTTCTGGCATGCCAAATAAAGAATTTACATAAATTAAGGACATAAGAGAAAACAGGAGGAACAACCTTTCGTTCATCAGAATTATAACCAAAAAGTAGATGTTGTGGACTTAAAACAGGAGCAAGTGGCACAACCTGGAAGAAAGCTGACTCGATCGGAGCTAGAATGCTTTGTGCAAAAGGACAGTGGAAAAAAAGATGAGACAGGCTTTCGGTGGGATATCCACAGAAACAAGAAGTATTGACATTCATTCCAAAAGAGGCAAGTCTCTCGGCAGTGTAAAGGACGCCATGTCCAATTTTCCAGTTGACATCTATCGTGTATCTGTCAAGAGGAAGGATGGAAACTTGTGCCCAAGTTTCAGGTCAGTAAAGAACACCAAAGTCTGGAAGGAGGCTTAGCAAAACTGTCAATTAAAGAACTACAACAAAGCTTAAATGACCATCGGAGTCAGGAGTAATGGAGAGGATCTGACTGTTTGGATCGCAATGTCCACCAGCTAAAGTCCAAGACTCGAGCATGGACGCATAAAAAGGAGGCAACATGTCAAAAGGATAAAAGGCAGGTGTAGATAGAACTTGAAGAGGATCATCAATGAATGACCTGTGGACCCAATAGGTAAAGAAATAAGACCATTTAGTTGGAGATGCAATGTATCTCTTAACCCACTGGATTTGAAGGGAACGGACTTTGAGTAACACATCAACCACATTGAAACCACCTTTTAGTTTAGGCTGCATAATTACATTGCGAGAGACTAATTCTTTTTTATTTGACCAGAAAAACTTGTAAACAGATTGTTTGATGGATTTAAGGACCTATTCAGGCATATAAATGACAGAAGCGGTATACCATAGGCCAGAAAGGGCAAGGGAATTCAGAACTAAGGATTTACCCTGAAAGGAGAGGTTTCTTTGGCACCAGGAAGAGAGTACGTTATCGAGAGATTTAAGGCGACCATTCCAATTTTCATCAGAAAGGTCACCCGGGCCAAGAAAAGTACCAAGGGAAGGAAGTTTTTCAGAAGACCAAAGAATATTAACTGGGGGATCAATTCGACCAGATCATGCGCCCAGCCACAAACCTTTGCTTTTACTGGCATGAAGTTTGGAACCAGACGCCTTTTCATAGGAGTGATATACTTCAAAACAATGAAGAATCTCTTGATCAGAGGAAACAATCAGGGTTGTGTCATCTGCATATTGAGAAATTATGGCTGACTGGTTTAAGGAATGTGGGAGAGAAATGCCCTTTATGTGAGGTGAAGCTCGGATGTTACATGCCAAAACCTCGGATATAAGGACATAAAGCAAAGGAGATAAGGGACAGCCTTGACGGACACCACGAGATGGGTGGAAAAAGGATGTTTGGAAACCATTGACCAAAACAGATGATTCAATGGCAGTATAAAAGAGGCGAACCCAAGCGATAAAGGAGGGGCCGAAGCCCATAGCCTCAAGGGTGCGAAGCAGAAAAGCCCAGTCCACACGATCAAAGGCTTTCTCTTGATCCAGAGATATTAGGGCAATTGGAAGATTACCCTCAGTAGCATACATACATATGTCTCTTAATAAGGCAACGTTTTCCCCAATAAAGCGACCAGGGACAGAACATGTTTGGTCAGGCGAAACAAGAAGATGCATTACGTTAAGAAGTCGACCAGCAACAGTACGAGAGGCAAGTTTATAATCAACGGTTAAAAGGGTAATGGGACACCAGTTTTTACGAAAAAAGCGAAAACCTTTCTTAAATAAAAGTGAAATCAAACCTCTTCTCTGAGACACAGAGAGAAGGCCAACGGAATGGGAGTGATTAAGGACACGAACTAAGTCATGACCAAGGAGATCCCAGAATTCAAGATAGAATTCCATTGGGAGGCCATCAATGCTGGGTTTTTTATTCCTGACCATACCTTTAAGGGCTTCATGGCATTCATCAACGGAGAGTTTCCCCTCACAGGATTCAGAAGCATCAGCAGAAAGTGTTTGTTCAAGGTGACAAAGAAGAATGATTTGAACATCAAAATCAGTTTCTTCGGCAGAAAAAAGTTTTTGGTAATACTCAGACCAAGCAAGGAGGAGGTCATTTTTATTATTAACATAGGAGCCATCATCAAGTTTTATGCAATCAATCAATTTATTAGCGGCACGTTTTTTAATGAGACGGAAGAAAAAGGAAGATGAAGATTCACCTTCCTCAGCCCATTGAATACGATATCTGACTTGAGCAGCTTTGGCTTGCTCAAGATCCAGGAGAGAGATTTCGTTTAAAGTACACTTATATTCATTAAGCGAAGAATAATGTCCAGCATCGACAAGAGTTTTAAGTTTGGATGCCTTTAACTCCAAGGACTCTCGTAAAAATCGCTTGGCTTTATTTTTCGAGGAACAGTGTTTGATTGATATTTCTTTGATTTTTAGTTTACCCACATCCCACCAGTTTTCAAGGGAATTATACAAGGGAATGCGGGTCTGCCAAGTTTTCCAGAATTGAGTTATTTTATTTTTATATTCGAGGTCAGAAAGGATGCTGGTATTCAATTTCCAGAACCCGGGACCGATTTCAGGAGCATCCGGTACAGAGGAAATGAAGAGGAGGGTATCATGGTCATAGTATGGACAGGGGAAAATTTCATATGAGGAGGTACAAGGAATCCAACTATGTGGTATGCCAAAGAGATCAATTCTAGATGCTAAGGAACCATCACATTTTGTCCATGTCAAAGAAGAGGTATTAGAGTGAAGATGTCTCCAAATGTCAGCACAATTTGCATCACTGAAAAGTTGTGCTAAAGTATCGGAGCTGTCACGATAACGACAGTAAGAAGTTCCACCACGCCGATCTAAATTACTATTGAAAACAGCATTAAAGTCGCCACATAAAATGGTGTGGACAGAGAAATCAAGGGTAGAAGAAATGTCTTCAAAAAAGAGATTTCTGGCAGGGTTACGGTTACGAGCATAGACACATGCAACCCTAAAAACGGACCGTTGGAAGGAGAAATGGATTTGAAGAAAACGCCCTGCATTATCCTTCCATTGATTCTCACAAGATAAAGTTGAGCGAAAAAGAATGGCAACACCAGCCGAGTTAGTCGAAACGAAAGAGCCAGATGATGTAAACCCAATCTCGTACCCAGACCCCATTTGGTTTCTTACTGCGCATGCTCGACGAAAAAGATAGAGATCTGGAAGAATCCGATTCCGGAAGTCCTCGAATCACGGACTTCCGTTGAATCTGCGCATGCTTATCATTACGTCACCCTCGATTCTCTCTCAGCGCCTCAGGCCTCGGTTTTGCTTTGGATTTGGATGCTCACCCGGTATCTTGATAGTGATATTTTGCTTGCTAGTGTCAGGGCAAGCCTTGGGGAGTCTCTTTCATCTTCTGCCGTTTGTAGTTTGGATTTTAAGGCTTTATTTTCATGCATCAGGATCGAAAACTCGCTGAAATCGCCTTACCTGAGCCAGATGACCACACAAACAGCAACTGAATACACGGTAGAAGGAAGTCAAGGCATTTTTACTTACGATTCTCTCGTATTTTTATAGCTTCTTGAAAGCTGGAGTTCGTTACATTCCCATACAAACGCTTATATTTAAGCAATCAGCGCCTGTTAACAACTTTACGAAATCGGAAAACGCCACTTCTGTCTATAGAGCACTTACGAACATTGTTGTTAATATGGGAATGTAGAGTATTGCCTATCTGTTACGGTAAATCCCGCGGCTATATCCAGTCGAGTTCGATTTTCGAATTCTGAGAATATTCATGTACTGTGTGCGATGTATGTTGACGATAAAGTGATACGAACTCCCGAGTGGATACAAGCAAATATCTAAGAACCCTGAAGATTTTTAGCAGCATCCATTTAGGTAAAATCCAACGGTTTTTAGCGTTTAGATAACCCGGCCCCATATTTCCGATGCCTTTGTCCAAATAAATCAACCCTCCAGAAATGCTTTATGTTTGACTTCCGGTGAAATTGCATTGTTCAGAACAGCCAATCAGAATACACAAAAATCGGATTCTTCCAGAGCCTTATTTTTTCGTCGAGCATGCGCAGTAAGAAACAAATGGGGTCTGGGTACGAGATTGATGTAAACCCAGAAGAGGAGAACCAGGTGTTCAGTTCAACCTCAGAAGAACAATGGGTCTCCTGAAGACAAACAATATCAGGGGACGGGGAAAGGGTATTAAGCCAATTAATTAAACAAGATCGTTTATTTACAAGATCGTTTATTTACGGATACCATTTACAATATCGTTTATTTACGGATACCATTTATGTTTATAGCAATAATCACTACCATAGCAATAATTATTAATTTCACAAAACAACAAATATATTTATTAAGACTATTTATATATTTAACACGGCACCATTTTTTATACACATTTTGATTTATCGAGCTCGTAATTGAATAATTGACATTAATACCAAAAAGAAACAGAAAAATGGGAAAAAATGAGAAGAAAAATGATCCCCCAAAAAATGCGAGGTAAACAGTAAAAAACAAAGTTAATGGCGTAAATATGAGAAATAATTTGATCTTGATAATGGTGTAAGATGAAGATCAAGAGGGGATGGAGAATGCGAGGGAGGAACAGGAGGAGCTTTACCTAATCGCTGACCTCGCTGGGTTAAAGGAGTGGAGGAGAGACGGCCAATTTGCTTGGCAGTGGCTTTACCCTTAGCTCGAGCTTTGGTGTTAAGTTGTGATAACTTCTCAGTAAGCAACTTAGGTCTTAAAATGCTTGAAAACAAGGAACATTGTTTCGAAGGAGTGTCATCACCAGAGTCAGAAAAAAGTTCCTGACTCTGAGAAGGCTCGGATTCAGTTTGAGATGCCGAAACGTCCATGGGTGTGGATGCCGCGGCAGAAGAATGGTGAGCATCGGAAGCCGGAGGTGCAAGAATGGATGCCGAAACGGAACGATGAACAGCATCGGAAGCCGGAGGTGCAAGAATGGATGCCGAAGCGGAAGGTGTAGAATCAGACAAGGATTCAGACGAAACAACAGTAGAAGTCGATGGAACCACAGGTGTAGAAGCGACGGAAGAGATAGGAACTGCGGAGGACGTTTCGCCTTTGGGAGCCGGAGTGGAATCCTGTGTTTCGAAAGAAGGGGGGTCAGAAGTAATAACGGTAGGAGTAGAACTAGAAGGTGGAGGAGGACGACGAGGAGCAAACGGAGGTGTAGCAGTAGGAGGAGTGGAAGAGGTGTTCAAAGTTGGCCGAGCGGATGGCAGAATCCAAGGTGTTCGACAGGTGTTTGCCTGGTGACCGGATTCCCCGCAGCGAGAGCAACTTCCTTTGAAAGGGCAGTTTGAAATCGAATGGCCCCATTTAATGCAGTTAGAACAACTTTGGGGCTGACCACGATAATGATTGATAACATAGTACGTACCGATTTTAGTGCAATGAGGAATATGAGAAGACATAACAATAGAGACATAGCGGTCGCCAGTTTCGATGCCTACATGTAGGTCATCGACCGGAGTACGAAGATTGATGACGCGACCGAATTAAGAATAATACTCTTCGATGATCGCGTCAGGAACTTCGGAAGGAATGTTCGAAATACAAACAGAAGTGAAGGTGGAGTCGACTTCGAAAAGAGAACAGAACATACCATCGAAATAAAGGCCGGATTGGAGGAGTAAATTACGAGAACAAGCGTAGTTTTGTTTAAAAGTGATTCGAAAAGTAAATTTATTTATTTGCTGAACGCATTTGAGGTGATCCTTTTGTTTAATTACAGAACTGACTTTGTCACGTACAGCTTGGCGGGATAACTCGCCAACCTTGAAAGGGACTTTGAAAAGGAGAGTGTTTCGACGACGAACCTCGTATACATCGGAAATCATAATGAAAAAGAGAATATGACTTGGAAAAAAATCCAACAAGTTGTACAAGAATGTACAAGGAACGTACAAAAGTACGTAAGTTAACTACAAAATCACTTTTCCCCAACAATCACCCAATGGGGCAAAAGTTGGGTCAAAAGAACTAAATATAAATATTAATTAATTAAATATATATATGGAAACAAAGGATATAAATAAGGATACTAAATAAGTTCTTGAAAGAAGAGCACAGGTCCCCTAGAACTTGAAGTAACCAAGGAACACTGGCAACTTGTCCAAGGGAGACTTCACAACGAGGGCGAGGAGAGCCAAGGGTTGTAGTTGACGGCAACACTCCAAGGACCAAACGTAGGAACTCAGGAATCCAGAGAACAAATTGAAGCGCCTATAGAGGCCGGAACATCCGCACCGTAAGTCAAACTCAATTAGCGATACTTATCATATTGAAAAAATCAATCGAAATTGATTTCCCGCGTCAGGTAAGTATGACTTGCCTAACGCACGGTAAAATTACCTCGCGTCCGTGACGGTCGTATTCCATGTGGGAGCGCGACGACGACCCGTCCGTGCCTCTCCCCCTTCCGTGCCACAATACTTGTACCACCCTGTACGTGGTTGGTCATCTATCTGTAAAGGAAAAGGATTTTTGTCTTTTTATCATAGTGGGGTTGCCCCCGGTTTATTCTCAACTCTTCGTGTACTTTACAAGGTTTCCTGTGTCTGTGACTCATATTGTTCTCTGGGCGGCCTTTGTGCAAAATGTTCAGTGTTCATACATAGTTGCCCATGTTGCAATGTTCATAGGTCCAAAGTTTTGATGTCCTCTAGGCCATAGTCACTTATTTTCAATCGCAAGCGGAGGTCTGCTACAATATAATCAATGATTGTGTCCTTTGTTTCGTGTAAGTTGCTGAACGTGGCATGATTGCGTGTAATCCATGTCCAGTACAGCACTGTCTTGATTATGTGTGCCGCCTGGTTACAAAGGCGCTTGTCTTGATAATATATTTCAAGTAGAACAACTCTCTGTTCATCGGGTTGGAAAGAGCCAACAAGTTTTTCGATCTTAGGACCGAAGTATTTCCAGACTTCTTGAATTCTCTGGCATTCTAATAAACAATGTTTGATGCTTTCTGTTTCTTTACAGCTCGCACACCGTTTTGTTTGCGTGACATGCCACACGCCGGGCACAAAAGATCGTAAAATGGCCGAGGTTGAGTGTCCAAAAAAATAATATTAACACCATTTCTTTACGACTATTCTAAATTTGAAGAAATTTTGGCAGATTGGTAACAAAGTGAAACGTTGTTGTGACGTCATAAGGGATGTCTCCTTTTTTGGTGAAATATAACCTTTAAAACACGTTGCAAACAGATTATGTGATCAAAATGGCTTTATGAAATATTTTCATTTAGCAAAAAAATCAACTCTCTACGATAAATATATCCAGAGTTATGGATGATTCACTATTTCTATGACGTCATTATCAGTGACGTCAGGCTTCAAGCATAAATCAGACTGCCTACTATAAAAATAACACTAAAGGAAATACTATGACTTATGAGTGTTAGACAAAGATGTTCCGTCGATAAAATTCAAAAAAATCTGAACTGGCTATTTTCTGAGGACATCCAAATATATTAATGACGTCATAATGACGTTTACCAAAAATAAGCTGTTATACTCAAAAAAATCAAAATTCTAAAAAGAACACGTTCTTATCAATAAAGAGTTTTATTATTGTGTAAAATATGATGTACCAATATTTCGAACTCTAAAAGTTAAAACAAGCGATATTTTCATAAATGGTTTTATGTTAAAATTGCCAAAATTTAAAATTGAATAACTTTTGTTTACCTCTACCAATCGCGAACGGGGTTTCGATTCCTTCATTCTCATGAACAAGAGATTTAAAAAAGATATAATAAAACGTTTTTAGAGGTAATAAAAATGTATAGGAAACCTATTAGAAATCGACAAATGACGTCGTTGTGACGTCATAATGATGGCTACATTAGCTTAACTGATCAGGTTATATTTTGTTAACACTCCTTTATACACCTACCAAAATTCATTTATCTACGCCGAACACTTTTTTAAAATATAGAAACCCCGCCTTTTTACGTTCATTTGTGCCGGGCGTGCCAGTGATACAGCGTTTCTCTGACTTTAACTCCCCTCGTTAAAATTAACCAGAGGAGGTCATTTTTCTTATTTTCTGTTGTGCTCTGTCGAACTTTTTCCCAGAGAGCCTTCCAATCGCACTTATTTCTAATTCCCCAGTACCTTATGATGTCTGGTTCTGTGCATTGTTTACTAACCAGAGTCTTATACACTAGTTTGGTCGTTACTCTAGCTGGTAATGTGAGAGTTTCAGAGACTGCTGTTAAGCAATATTTCAAAAATTCTGTAGGTTGCTCGGCACTGGGAGTAGTGTTATCGCGTAGATACTTCCAATCTGGTCTCATGTATGCCAATTGGTTACCCAGAAAATACTTTAGCATGTAAAACCAATTGGAGCCTTGTCCTACATTAGCTTCGTAAATGACATTTACTGCTCTCAGTGCTTTGCATTTGGTTTCTAACTTCACTAGACCTAGTCCCCCTTTATTAACGTCATTAACTAAAGTCGACCTTGCCACTGGTTGTATTTTGCTGTTCCAGACAAAAGCGCAAACTAGTTTGTTGTATTCGACTATAACCCAACTAGGTAGTGGTAGCACTCGGGCTGCATACCAGAATCTGCTAGCCCCAATAATATTAATTATGAGGGCCTTACCTACGTACGATAACTCCCTTGTTTTCCAGAGATCAAGGCTATTGCTTAGTTTCTTTAATTTAGGCCCCCAATTGTCTTTCTCGGCGTCTCCGTGACCGAAAACTATTCCTAAAATCCTCATCTTGTCTACCCACTTTAGTCCATGGAGTTTATCTGTCCTATTTACCCATGCTCCTAGCCACATGGCTTCGATTTTGGTTTTGTTCAATCTTGCCCCTGATGCTTTTTCGTATCTAGTGACTTCATTCAGAAGTGCCGTCAGGGAATATTCTGTTTTAACAAACACTGTTGAATCATCCGCATACTGAGCAATTTTAAATTGCTGCTCTTTGGCCCCCGGTAGCAAAAAGCCTTGTATATCTGGGTTTCGTTTGATGTTAGCCCCTAGTACTTCGGCTGCTAAGATATACAGTAGGGGCGAGAGTGGACAGCCCTGGCGAACTCCCCTTTCTAAGCTAATTGGGTCAGTTAGGTCCCCGTTACAGAGGACCCGAGCGCGTGCTTGAGCGTACAGAACTTGTATCCACCGGCGAAATGATGGTCCAAAGCCATAGCAGATTAGTACTTTATCTAGAAGCGATCGATCGACTCTGTCGAAAGCCTTCTCCTGGTCTAGACTTATCAATATGCCGACCTCATTTGTTCTTTCGATATAGTCTAGAAAATCGCGTATTAGATTTAAATTGTTAGATATTAATCTATTCGGCACGGCGCATGTCTGTTCAGTTTCACCAATTATGTCTAGAACTTTGCGGAGTCTGTTAGCTAAGACCTTGGCCGCTATTTTGTAGTCTGCGTTTAGGAGAGATATCGGTCTCCAGTTCTTTAGTAGCGCACGTATGTCTTTCTTATATAGTAGGCGTATCAAGCTCTCTTGTTGTGAACTTGTTAGCTCACCTATGTCGTATGCCTCGTTTAAAACCGCCACAAATTATCTCTTTAGGAGAGGCCATAATTTTTTTGTAGAACTCAACCGGGATAACGTCTTTGCCAGGTGATTTGCTGTTGTTGAGTGCTTGGAGAGCTACGATTGCCTCCGCTTCTGTGATGTCTCCTTCACACATTTCCATCGTTTCATTGTCTAACTTTCTACTTAAGTTTTGTAGTAGAATGTCTTGTTCCTTCTCGTCAACTATTTCCTTTGTATTAAGACCCTGATAAAAATCGTGTACAACTTCCTTGATTTCTCTTTCTTCGTACATTTCTATCCCGTCCTTATTAAAAACTGAATTCAATCTGTTATCTGTCGCTTTTTTCTTTTCTAAATTGAGGAAATATTTCGTCGGTTTTTCCCCTTGCTCTAACCACTGGGCTTTGCTCCTTATTTTAGACCCTTCAAATTGTCTAGCAGTCAGGGCTTTGAGGGATGCTTCTAACCGTTTAATTTGTTCGATCGCTGTCTTATCCGATGGATCCAGATTTCTTTTCGCTCTTATTATTGCACGTGTTATCATGTTTCTTTGTTCGTTTTCTTTTTTCCGTTTTTGGGTGCAAAAATGTTGTGTTTCCTTCCTTACAGTTACTTTAAGTGAATCCCACCAGTTGCTTAAGTTGTGAAACCGATCCTTGTTATTTATTACATGTTTTAACGTTTCTTCCATTTTCTTGACGTAATTTTCGTCCTGTGATATGGACGTATTCATTTTCCAAACTTGCCTCTTTTGGGGCTTCACTCCGTCAAGGTTTAGTCTAAGGTCACATATTCGTGATCAGAATGGACACAAGGCTCGTTTTCACACGTGTCTATTTGTGTTAAATGTTTGTCTAACAGGAATTTGTCTAACCGTGAGGCTGCACTCAAGTCTTTTCTATACCAGGTGTATTCCCTGTTATCTCGGTGTTTTGATCTCCAAACATCAATTACATTAAAGGTTGCCTTCAAAGTCTGTAATTCAATTTTTCCGTCTAAAGCTGCTCCAGTGGAGTGGCCGAAATGATCTTTTTCATTTTCAACGCAATTGAAATCACCACCGATCAATAACTTAACCCCGGGATAGAAAAATTGATGCAATTCGTTAAAAAAATCTTTTGCGCTCCAGTAAGCCTGTCGGTGCATAGATGTTAACAAGATTAATGCTTATTCGGCCGCAATCGACAAGCAGACTTATCACTCTTCTCTCGGTATCGTGTTTAAACTGTTTCATACGATAGCGAGATCCCGCTCTCGTCAATATTCCTACCCCTGCTGATCGTTTGGTTCCGAAGGACCAGAAACCGTTATTGCCCCAAACTTTATCTATTCTAATTGCCTTATTTTTGCAGTTAACAAAAGTTTCCTGCAGAAAAACAAAGTCGTCCTTGCGCGATTTTAATTCCATAATTACCCTATCGCGTTTGTTTTCATCTCCCAACCCCCTTATGTTAATTGACGAGAGTTGTAGGAAGGCGTAAAATAAGGTATAACTCACGGTTAGACATTGCTTGATTACCAGTCCTGTTTACGTTGTTTACCACGATTTCTGTGTGAGGTATGTTTCGGTTTAGGTTTCGGCTTCTGTTTCACAGTTGGTTTCAGGGTTTGTTTCTCATCATCCTCGTCTTCGGTGTTTCTCGGTGTGGATGACGAGGACCCATAGCTTCTTTTCGAGGCAAGCGAGGCTATTTCCATCTCGGAATCGTTTGGGAATAGTTCTGGCGTGTTCTGCAGGTCGTCTGCCAATTGGTGTTTCGGCTCTGTCGGTTTCTGTGCTGGTACTGCAAAAGAAGGCTGAGTTTGCTGTCTGGTTGGAGCTTTATCTGTCTTGTTGATCAAAGCCGGTTTTCTTCCCGACCCTCTTTGGGCATGGACCTGAGCTGGGATGAGTTTTGTTTGGGTCGACCAGAAGTTCTTCAAGGTTGTAACTGCTTTTTTACTTCTGGCGTCCAACTCCGTTTCTTTAGCTACTATTGTGGCCCAGTCTTCTGTCACTGGTTTGGCTGCTGTGGTTGCAGGGGCATTTGGTTCGGATTTCGATTCAGATACTAGTTTCGGTTCTCGCTTGTTAGTGTCCTCAACATCACTCCATCCTTCTGAATCGTTGGGTTCAGCAGCTAGCTCTGTTATGTTCCACCAATTATATTGGCACTCCTCGGCGACGTGGCTGGTGTGGCGGCACAGGATACATCTAGTTTGCTCGGTACAATGATGTGCTACATGTCCGAGTTGCTCACAGTTGTAGCAGGCGATGAAGTTACACGCTCTTGCCATATGGCCCAGTTGGTTACACCTTTTGCATGTGGGCGCTTGCCCCGGGTATCGTAGTCCGATGAGGTGACCCAGTCTCAGGTAGCTTGGTATCTCCTGTTCTCTCTGCATCCTGACATAACGCAGCCCGTTTTCGATGTCCGTGTCCTGGAATTTTCCTCGTCTCACCGATAAAACCTTGCCGTATATTGCCAAACGGCTCTTCAACGCCTCATCTGGGAGCTCGTATGGGGCATCATACACCGTTATAAAGGTGATCGGGTGGTCGATATCTTGTGCCATAACATTCTGGCCTCCAACTTGTAGCACACCTGTATCCAGAAGTGCATTCCTCTTCTCTCTTTCCCTGAAGGTTATCACCACCTGTCTCTCTACCACTTTCTTCTGTATGCACATCAGATCCCCGTCATCGATTCCTCTATCTTTCAATGCTACCATATAATCTGCACGATTCATTTCTGATTCTGGCAACGTCAGGTACAGCGTTTTTGGTCGTTCTGGGAGTACATTGCACGGTATCCTTCTGATTTTCGGGTTTCTTTCTCTGACATCTACATCTATTTCTCTCTCTGGGCTTCCTGTGGTACCTTTGTCCGAGCGGGCTTGGGACGTACCGGCTCCTGTTGCACTGCTGGGCTCCTCAATCGATGTCTCCATCAATTTCGCAATTTCGCCATTTGTTCCAACCGGGGACCCTGTGATATGGGTGGCCGAGCGGGACTGAGTACTACCCCCTGTCGCCATAACGGCTATCAAAGGTTGGCCTCGCTTCGGGACCAAAAAAAAATATTGTTCTACTTAAAACCTAAACGAAAAGCCTTCGGGAGATCGGTAGGCTTAAAATCGTGAGGTTGCCGACATGGGTTAGCGCCTCAAGATACGATAAGGGTTACAAAGTGAAAAACAGATAGTATATTCTACACACGTTGGATCTTAGCCAAAAGGCCGAGATGCGATGCCCTTCCTTCTCCAGAATGGGGGACGCTGTCGCCAAAAGGCGCACTGGCCATGTGGGAGCTAGAGCACAAAACAACGACAAATCTGCGTGTACACTATGGCACGCTACGGCAATCGAGCAAGCCCGTGCGGCAAGCAGCACTAGTGATGCACTTTCAGTCAGTGCTGCCTGACAACCACGTTTTTGGCGTGTTTTCCAACTTGCCCAACTCTCCCCCCGAATGCCCCGAAATGTCTCGAAGCCAACGCAACCATTCTACGAAGCTCCCCTCTAAAATAGATTCTAGTGTCCTCGAACTTCTGTCTACGGCCATACCATCGGGAAAACACCGGTTCTCGTCCGATCACCGAAGTTAAGCCCGATCGGAAGAGGTTAGTACATGGATGGGTGACCGCGTGGGAATATCTCGTGCTGTAGGCATTTCGTTTTTGCTCTGCTTGCTGCTGCTTGCTGCTTGCTTCCAGCGTCTTCGCTTCTATCCCCCCCTCCCCGCTATTTGGGGGGCCCTACTACTTTTTTGTTTTTAATCTAGAAAAAGAAAACCAATAAACAGCGTTTCAGAACGAGGCCCGATCGAACAAGCGATAACGATTCACTCATCACAACACTCGCGTCATGATAGCGCAGTAGTTTCCTCTGCATGCACGACGCTCTGACACTAATCGGCTTGAGAGGAGCAGAGTGTTTGTTGTGTTGCTGTGTGAAAAGCATGCTGTCGGGGAGAGAATAAAATATGTTAGTCAGTACGAAAGCATGATGTACTGGACGAACAACGCGATACACATTGTGCGTCCTCAGGAGTGCGTGTGCGAGAACCAGCGTTGAGCCTAGCCACGTCAAGCACGAGCGAGTCATTCTAGTATTCTAGGCATTCTTACTACTACATTCGTATTGTTGTACTACGATCGTGTTATTGACTAACGCGCACTAGAAAAGACAACAGAATTGGATACAAGTTGGTTGTTCGGGGACGAGCGCGAACGCAGGTCCCCACTACCAGAAATTATACGCTCGAGTTACCCACATTTGGGTTAATCGCAGGGGTCAACCCAATCGAAGTGCAATGAAAGGGCCTCGCCTTGAGAGGACTGCCTTCATGATCACAGTTGCCTTCCGCGTCAGGATTTTTTTTTTTTGGTATTTGCTCTCCACCAGTAGTGCAATAGTGTAACGCACTAGCATGGTGTTGAGCCAGGAGAGGGCCACCAGACGCCAACGTCGCCTGCGGAATCGAACCGGGCCTCACCTGGTTATAGATATTATTAGAGATGTTAAAGTGTGGTTTTAAGTGGAAAGCGTAAGCAATAGACCAATCGCAGTACTCACAATTAAGTGGACCGCGATGGAAGGAGGTGAGTATGAATGGATATGGATGTACTGTGTAACATTTAACTGATTACAGGACGATACCAAATGATAGAGTAAGATCTTAACCATTCGCAGTACTCACAATTAAGTGGACCGCGATGGAAGTGTGGATACGATTGGATACTATGAATGTATATAATTTAAAATATTTTAGGAACCTTGGTAGCGCTCACGAAAGTAAGCTAACCACGAAGGCAGGAGATAATTTTTTAACAATTAACGGAAACCATATAGAAGTTAATATGTTTAAGAAAGTAGTATATCAAATGCCGGTTCTGGCGCACATTCCTGAAATTCCTCAAATTCCTAAGACCAATTAGTAAATTTTTTTTTTTTTTTTTTTTTTTTTCATCTAATGGACTATCCTCACTTCGTTCGGGGTCCATTAGATGAAAATAAAAACAAAAATACAACAATTTTACTAATTGGTCTTAGGAATTTGAGGAATTTCAGGAATGTGCGCCAAAACACGGCATTTCGTATTCTACTATAGTTCATTTATTGTATTTATACATTATATTAATAGACATATTTTTCCGGATTAGAGCAGTTTTGTTGTACTTTTTTTCGTTGTATTTTTTACATTTCAACACCCTATTAGAGGAACGATATTATACAGTATATCTGTCCTATTACGTTTATTACATTTATTACATTTTAGCATCTATTAGAGGAGTGATTAGTTTACAGTATTATCCATCCATGGTACTGCATATATTAACATTTATTCGAACACTTGGTTTATAGTGAATTTATTGTATTCTAACACCCTATTAGAGGAGTGTTGTTATAAGGTATTATATCATGGCTGAGCATATACTAACATTTATCCGAGTACGTCCTTTAAATAATTATTTACGAGGATGGAGGATGGATGTTCCCGATGATAATCCTCTAGGAGCGGATCCAGCTGTTTTACTTTCTAGTGTACGTAAACAAACTACCGAAAAGTTTAAGGAAGAGCTCCAAGACCATAATACCTTTAAGGCCCAATTAGCTTTAAACATAACTTTCGTACTTGATAAACCTGATGGTTACGTATACGAGACAGCTACCTTTTATAGCACACAATCTGTTTTGATCAATGATGCTGGTATCCGTGGGGTAATAGTAGAAGCACATGCTCAGATATACAACCAAATTGAGAAGTGGATCAGTCGTGGATCAAATTGGGTCATAGATAGAATCAATATTCTATGGTTAAACGTCGCTAAATATCAACCACTACGTGGAGGTTCATATTTACCACTACCTGAAGAAATAGCGAATAAAAAAGCTGTGATCAATGTAAACAACAAAGACGATCACTGTTCGCCCCATGTAAGGACATCCAGAGTACTAGTGGATTCCGGATGCCTAACCCCTGGATGCCGGATGCTTAGGCCGTGGATGGCGGATGCTTAGGCCGTGGATGGCGGATGCTTTTCCCAGCATTCGGTGGATGCCGAATGCTAAATCACTATTTGTCCTGATTTTTTTAATTTGCCGAATTCGATCGAATACTACCTTTTCGTTGCAAACATGGTACTGGAACGATTATGTGAGAGCGTATTTAAGACATTACGACCCCAAAGAAATACAAAGTACATTTATAGACTATAAAAACGTGATGATTTAATTGGTATCTTCACCGTAAAATAACAATCATATATAAGTAACTTCGGAATATAACATTCAATTTTTACGATCTTCTAATAGACAGAGTACAATTATTCGTATAGCTCGATATGAATAAACTGCATTCGATATGTGTTCGATGTATTCAACAGCTAGATTTCCACTCATGTTCAATTATTGAAACATAGCAAGATAGCAAATTCTTCAAACTTTGTCTATTTTATAATATGGACTTGAATATGGAATGATCTTGAATCAATAAAAAAATTATTCAATTCGCTGGACGGTAGGTAGCTAACGCCCACTTTACGATATAGCTGAAAATGTCATTCACATCAACAAAACGTAGACGGCGGTTTGCGTACAGGTATTGCTTAGAATTTATAGAGTGTCTAACACAGGGGTAGACTAGGTACGCGATAGTGCACCGCAATTTTCTGTTACAAAGTTCGCGAAACGGTATATATATATAAAAAACGGTTGCAGTGCGAAGAACTCCGTGCAATAACAAGAACAATTTTGAGGGAGTTTGAAGCCCACTGGACTGAAGATCTTCCAGGAATCCTCTTGGTAGCCAATTTCGTAGGCTGTATGTATTACTTTTATACTTCAATCTTACTGTCACTATCACCACTGTATGTATAATTGTGTTCATTGTTGGCTGGCAATTTAGCGATATTTCGACTATTCCGAATCATGTGTTCGAATCATGTGTTCGAATCATGTGTTCGAATCATGTGTTCGACCCTGTATACTTCACTATTTATCTTTGAGCGTGGAAACCCTTCCCCTATGAAGAATTCCATCGATGTGGCATGCACCGAAAAACAATATGCTAATATCTTGAAATATCTGCATCTGAGCAAAACAATCATTTTTAAGCAAAAAATGGAGTACAGTCCATGCTTTTTACTTTTAAGAAACGCTTGCCACTATTCGACGTCGATCGACGAAATCCGCACAGATCCTACATATGTCATTTATCGCATATATAAATACTAAAAGTGCGTTCCTCTGAGATAAAATCTATATTCAGATCAGCATCAGGATTTGTTTTCATACTGTAACGAATTTAAAATTTATTGGATTCAGCCTTAATCTGGATTCAAACAGAATCCAATTACAACAGACTTAACCAAAGAAACGCACCTACAAATTGCTTATGGCGTACCTGTTGGCTGACGCAGTCACATGTCGTTTTAAAGAGCCTCACTCGGCCGCCATTTTGTTCACAAGAAAACATTACCGAGTCATAGAAACACTACATCTTCACTCCGGTTTATCTAAATAGCAATTCCGACGGAATACGAGGGATAAATGTAACCATTAACAGAGGCTGACTGTGACTCTTTAACGACGCCTACTACGTGTTGGAAGCTGGAATCTAGTCGTTCGACGTCCTGATGAGCTTACACCTTCTAGGCGCGTCGGTAGGCTCTCATCTACGTCCTGCAGCTCCTCGTCATGCAGTTCGGCTTCCTCGTTACTGTCTTCACATATCACGTCTCCGTTGGCGAGTCTTGTAAGACGCACGTCCTCTTCCGGTGTCAGTGAATATGCACCATCGTTTTCGCTGATTCTTTCAATCTTTCCTAGGATACATTTAGGGGAATTAATATCACACATTTCCCCTAACGTGTACACTAGATGGTTGTCACTTGACAGCACAAGCCATTGGAAAACAAGTGTAGGTTTTGCGAACTCGTCGGTGCTCACATTCAGATGTACATCTTCTTTCAGGACAGCTAGCCAATAACAAACAGTCTCTCTTGCTCTATTGTGCTTAATGGCAACAACGTCTCCAGAATGGTATATAGTTCTCACCCGAACCACCTGACCCTGTCCTCTTCTAACAACACCACCCTCCTCGGATACGCTAACAATATCGTTACTACCCTCAACAGGAGTGATAGCGGTTGGTGTATTGCTGATGGAGTAAGGCAGTGTTCCAGTTTGCTCCTTAGTCTTTGAACGAACACTCAGTTGTCTGACACCTCTACCGTATTCTCTGGCGAACTCTTTCATTGTTTCTTCGTCCTCTTTTGTGATAAGGCCTTTGTCTCTCTTCTTTTTATGACGATTGGATAAGTTGGGTGGTTCTTGGCCGGCAATAATTTTCTCTGGATAATATGAACTTGGACCAGTGAAGTACGAGAAGTCCTTCTGGTAAATTCGCATCATGTTATCCTCCACACAACGTGCCCTCTTGTAAGCATACTCCAGCACTGTCGGCATATCATGGTCAGCACGCATTCCACTAAAAAAGCCTTCTACAGACAACGTGGTTAGACTGTAGAATACAATCTTGTCAAGAAGAGACTCCTTGCCGATTTCAGTTAGAACATTGGAAAGCTTCGTTAGTGAGTCCAAACAAACAGAGAATGATTCCCGAGTTATTTTTGAAACTGTCATATCTGGGCCATTCGTACCCCGCCTGCCGGTTCGCTCGAATGCTTCCTCTTCGTGAGCACCAAAGAACTCCACCACCTTTCGCACATGCTGGAGGTTATCCTCGAACTTGTTAACGCCGTCTTGTTTGGATTTCTTGTCTATGCCAAACACGATCGCATAATCTGCCATTACCTTCTGCAGCGGCACGAGGGCTTTCGGTGAGGTCAGTAGCCTAACTGCTCGGTTACCAGTGTCGCTAACAAAAATGGTATTTTGGAAACTACAAATACCAGACGGCTGGTTGAAGCAAATATCTAAACCGTCCCGATGCATAGGTCTATTGCCATACTTTGTCCCTGGTCCAGCAACATTTCCTTTAACCACATCTTCAACGGGGTACTCATAAATACAATTATCGTCACTTGAAGAAACAAAAAGCTTCCCATTCAATGTCACAGCAATTCCAGTTGGTGATGCAACAGTCACGGTTGTCACAATTGCTCTATTTACAATGTCTACGACCGATATTCGGGCGCCCAACTGTTTGTCGCAATCTCCCACCAGAAGATGTTTGCCATCTTGCGTACATGCAAGCGCCATTGGTAACGCTGAATCGGCCAGACTAAACAATTCCTCTACGAACCCCTTAAACCCTTCTTCATCTTGATGGATTTCAGATACTGCAAACACTTGCCGGAGGCGGATATCTGCAATATAGAGTACATCATCGCTGATCGAACTGCAAATGGCTACAGGCGAGAGAAGACCTTCGAAATCCATTTCACACGATAGCAGAAAATCATGCACTCTGACATGCCGTATACGTCGAGTAGCGCAGTCAGAACTCTCGTTCTCTGTATCGTCCTGGTCATCAGCTTCCGTAACAATTTTCGATGCATGGCAAAACAAGGAATGCAAATCGAGGACACGAATCACACCATTTCCAGAGTCACAAACATACAATTTCCTGTCAACAAAGACAAGTCCAGCGGGGCTCCTGAATTGTGCATCTTTTCCTTTCCCATTGCAATGTCCTACATATATTCCGCCGGCGATAAGAGTGACGTTACAAGGACTGTGCATATCGACCATATAGATGGCATGCTGTTCCCTGTCAGATACAAACAGTTTACTATATTTCCCACTAAAGCAAATCCCATGAGGGTACGTCAGAGGCTGCCCAGAATTTCGCTTCCAGAACTTGAACTCCAGTTCAGGCACAAGGGTGGCGGCGACTTTCCCGTCTGGAATCGCATCCTGGACACACTTGCGGTGTATTTCAATAGCCGTCTCAACGTCCATCCTGTCTTTGTTTCGGAGGGCATTCAAGGAAACACAGTTCTTCATTTCGTTTTTAGTTCCGTCATCGGGCTCATGCCGTCGCAGCAGTAACAGGAGTCTTGCGTTCACCAGATAGCCATCGATGTTAAGCCAGTTCCAGAACTCCGCCGACCTAACAGATTTTATATTGTGCGGGCAATCTGGCAGAGGTACCTGGTACGGATACTTGTCGACATTGCTTAGCATGATTTTCATGAATGCTTTTTGCTTCGCGTCGCAGTCCGTTGACCAACCAACATTCGATAGTCGCTTACATACCTCTTGGTTTTCAATACATGAGTAACAAGGACGAAGGAGAGGATGCCAGTCAACATATCCCACTGCAGAACATTGGTCACACAACGACTTATCGTGAAAGCATTCCAAGCAATGGAAATCGCACTCCGATTCAGAAACCAAACAACTTGAACATTTTTGTGCTGTTCTTAAGATGTCTTCATAAACACGTTCTACGTATTTAGCGTTGCCTTTGTTGCCACAGTAGTATACTCCAATAGGGAAATCAACCTTTCCGTCTAGGGATGCAGCCCTCACCTCTCTCGCTTGTGTGACAAAGCCTTGCGTTTCCAAGTACTTTATTATTTCCTCACTAGGCTTTTCAATGAGCTCTTCCACATTTCGAGGAGTCAGACACTGGGGTTCCACTAGACCAACTAGGCCATGAGACGAAGCGTACTCGATGGCTGGCTTTAGCGCCATTTCATCTGTTGAAAGGCAAGTTAAGTAGCCGCAGACGTGTTCATTTTCGATCTTCATGCATTCTTTGTCAGAGCACATCTGGATACATATTTGTACGTCTTCTACAATAACTTCACTTAGTATGTTCGCAGGTGGCGAATTTTTTGTGACAGTCCGAGGATGGAGAAAACTAAAATTGTGTGTTGCTACATATTCCTGTGGTGTTTGGAAATGGTTTCTCCCCTGCCCGTGCTTCCCTCGACCGGATAACAGGTACGATGCCAGAGGCTTGCAATTGAATTGGATGGCATGTTGCAGGCGAGTCAATGCTGGGTACAATTTGGTCATTGTTTGCTCCTCAATAACTCCCAGGGCATTTGCACAAAATGCATGAACTTGCTGGTAGAAAACGTGCGTTTCTGGAAGAATGCCAGAAGCTGTAAGAAACGTAAACATAGTTGCTGCCTCGTCCAATTTTTCGAAATCAAGAAGCATTTCTACTTGCGAGTTATGCTGATGATATAGTCAACTGTTGTCCACTGACGACGCCTTCTCAACAGATTCCTCAGCATCAGACTCATCTTCATTTGTGTTCCTGCGAATTTTGCCAGCGTCAAACAAGTCGTCCAGGCACATATCCAGAACTTGATTATCCCCCTCTGCGCTGATTTCTTCACTCAGTGAAATCAGTTCCGTAGCCAATGCTTCAAGGCGGACTGGCGCTTTGATGATCTCTTCTAGCCTTTTTTTCAAGTCCTTTATTGCTAGAGCACAGAGTGGTTCAACTTCGTTGGACAGTAATCTATCACACTCTGCGTCCATTTCCTTTGCTTTGGAAGACACGTTCTGAGCAATGGCAGTCATTGCCAAAAAGAGGCTTGAAATACTCCCTTGCCTACTTGTTTCAGTGGAAGTAGATTTGCCGCTGCACCTGTTGTAATGCTTAATGAAGTTATGGACCATGTACGCTCTTCCCAATTTAACGACAGTCCGACAGTTCAAGCACTTCACTGACAGTTTATCAATGACTTCCGCTTTATTCTCTTGTGCGTTGAACTTTCTATCGATCTTGCATTTCATTCGGTCGAGTCTCTTGTCTTCATTTTTTCTATTTCTTCCTTCGTTGGTATCATCGATTCTCTGCGTCGAAGTAGTTGCACTCTCATAGGACTCATAGAGTTGGCCTGCTGTCTTCGCCGTTCCTTTATTCATTGTGATCTTTTGCATCTGTACAGCGGTTGCAGCATCCTGGAGTTTTTCGCTTACATAGAGTTTCAAGAACTGCTGGTAGTTTTCATAACGACAGTAACAGTCTTTGAAGTGCATACATGCTTCCCTTATGTCCCGATCATTCACTATTTCCATTAATTCCTCGCCATCGTGGTAACACACTTTCAGATGATGATTTTATTTTAAAATATTCTTTCCATAGTTTAATGGTTGCAGCAAGTTTCAGGCCGCCGATTTCAGGAGTGCTCAAATACCATTGTCTTTTCTTGTCTGTCGGATAGTTACCATGTTCATCTGGAGGATTCATGAGTATTTTGATCCTCAGAGCATCTGGTAAATCGGCTTCGACGCCTTACAAACAAAGCAAGTTGATTAGTAAAAGGGAATTACATCAATTACAATCACTTATACCTTTAGAAAATTCTTTAGAATGCAAAAAGGATTCTGAATTTTGGCACAGGGCGCCCGCGCGTCAAACGGAAATCATACATGTAGATTCCTATCCTCAGCCGCCATTGCAAGCTTGTTCAGACAGACTACAGAATCTACAGAACATTTGCGTTTGATTTTAAAATGGAGATTGAATCAAGACAAAAACTGTAGTGCACGTGCCGCAAGTCAAAGATAAGCAACAACTAAAACAGACAATATCAACAATACATACTTTTCACATACCTTTCTCTTTTCGCAGTTCAGGCTTAGCACTAAATTCCAGAGGAGAGACATGAAATTCATTGCCAGACACACGAGCTTCTTGAGCTTTAGATAGAAAACAACATAACCTTTTTAGTTTAACTTTATCTCTCAAAATCAAAAGAATACAACTCGATGGTTCTGCTTCTGTTATTGAGCAAATGTCGACAGATGCGATCAGATTTAAATAATATATTTCATATCACACGAAAATGCTAATACAGTGGTACCTTTATTTCTCTTACTGATATAGCTCTCGCTAAGTGCCAACGAGCAACAGAACAGTGAATCGTGTTTTGCCCCCTGCTGTTTGGCCCTTTTCACAATGTGAGTTAATTAATTCCTCTGACTCATTGCTGACCTTCCCTCACGGCAAACAGTTACGCAAGGAGCTGGCCAATGAAAATGTATCAGTACGTATCAGTACCAATTATCTCCTTTACTGATCCTAAATAAACATTCCGTTACTGGTATTATTGCAAACAGCATTTGAAAATACCTTGTTTCGTTATAAACATGTCCATGGTCATTAACTTCTTTGGGTGAAGCTTGCTTTGTTCTGATAATTCCTTCCTAATGAAATTAAAAAGGTCGAAACAAAGAGTCAAAGGAGGGATAGGATTTATACAAAAGTGGCATTCTCAGTGTGCATTTGATGGCCTTTACATTTTAAACAAATTGTGGCTAATTCATTACCTTGACAAGTGACTAACTGATGGTTTGGACCAGACAGCTCCCTGGCTTGCTGTTACATGGCTGGAATTACTACAAAATGAATCATAAAAACAATTGTGCAGTTGGTATACTCATCCAGTCTTACTGAAGTCAATTTCTAGAACTGCAATGTTTGATTCTTGCCCTGATTTGCTTGGCAAAGAATATATCTTTTTCAGTAATGGCAAAGATAAGTGTCTTGATCTTGACAGAAATCATGCAAATCAATTACCAAAGTGGAAAAAGTCAAAGTTAAAAGTGATTCAAGCCCTGCCCCCTCAAACAATAGTTGCTATTCTAGAAAGAGGATGTTCCACTTGAATCTGGAAAGGTGTACATGTGATAATAAAACATCACAAACTATTTCAATCAACTTGAAAACAAATATTGTTTTATTATCATTGTAAAATGGAACCCTCATTTTATGATATGCCACAGGGCAGCAAAACTGTGTTGTAAAGTCAGGGCATCATTTTGACCAACTCTTGTTATATAAGGATTTCCAGAGCAAAACATTGCTGCTGGGACACCAAGAAATCGACAAGAAATGTAATCATAATAGGGATAGCATTGTTAGATCAATCAAAGCATTTTGAAATCAAGGTTCCACTGTGAATTGTTAAACTATCTTACCTTCTAACTGGCTCAGGTGAACTATCATCTCTCCTATTCAAGGATGATGAAGCATGTTTGGACCTGGAGAATGTACCAAAAGTAAAAAAATAGGATTACTATATTTTTTGTTTTCACAATAACACAAATAATGCAAATAATAATATTGTAAAATGTAAGCACCTTCTAACTGGCTCAGGTGAACTATCATCTCTCCTATTCAAGGATGATGAAGCATGTTTGGACCTGGAGAATGTACCAAAAGTAAAAAAAAAGGATTACTATATTTTTTGTTTTCACAATAACACAAATAATGCAAATAATAATATTGTAAAATGTAAGCACCTTCTAACTGGCTCAGGTGAACTATCATCTCTCCTATTCAAGGATGATGAAGCATGTTTGGACCTGGAAAATGTACCAAGAGAAAAAAATAGGGTTAGATATATTATTCACAAAACTGCATCAATTCCTAAAGAGTTGACTACATATTTACCACCCATAAATTGAAAAGTAGGCATAGTCATGGCAACATGTTATGATCACGTGATGAATCCTGGCAGTCACCAAGAGATATACATATTATACAATGATAATAACAACAATAACAAAATAAAATAAATACTCTTGGCCCGCTTAGATTAGCTCCTGCTACCTGCGGTGCCAGGGCGTCTATGTAATTATTTTGTAAATATTAACAAAATCGAAACAAAAAATATTGAATGAGAAATGAAGTAAAACCTTTTGTTCGATTTTGTTGCAGTTTGTAAAATAAATAAATAATAAGTGAAAACCATTGAAAATAAAGATTTATAGCTACTGTAAACAGGTATAAGATAAGTCGAAGATATTCTAAGGCGCGCGAGCCAACGGCGGTTGCCGGTCACAGGAGGATCGGCATGTATAAATTAATATATACGTCCAATACAAGAAACCTTTACTACTTTACCTCGATTGCTTGTTATCTTGACTGGTCTTTTCAGTCTTTCGACCTCGGGGACTGCGACTCCTTGTAAACCAATCCAGGAAAAGAGCAATAGATTCATAAAGTTCAACCATATAATGTCCGCCTAAAAACCTAGGTCTCAAAGGTCAAGACAAGACTCAAGAGCACATTAAAACTGAAGATTTATCATCATTTACCTCGAACGATCGGGACGCTTACGCTTTCCCATGACTTTCTGATTCGTCTGCAGTCTCGAAAGAGTGGGGAAATCGGAATACAAGAAAGAAACAGAAGAAGAAACAGCACGAGTGACACGAGCCAAGCAGTTCGATCGGAAAGCATCGATGAGAGTTCTTCAACCACGAGGATTTCATGATTGACATGTTTCAACATGTCAATTAAAATGATTTCTGACCCAATCACGTCCTTGCCCTTTCGCCTAGTGCAGTGAAGTGTCAGAAGTGGCTTCTGTCGCGACAGAAATCCAATCAATAATCAACTGCACTAGAGCAAGGTGCTAGTCGTCAGATTTGGCCGTAAAACGAGGAAAACGAAACGTCTCTCCCAGTCGGCGGTCGGCAGATAATATCGGGTTTCCCCTGACTGTAAAAATACGGATGCCGCTTGTGGCTGGATGCTGGATGCTTATCGGCGGATGCTGGATGCCTAGCCGATGGATGCAGGATGTCAAGCCGAAAAAATTGCGGATGACGGATTCTGGATGTCCTTACATGGGGCGACACTGTGCACTTTGGTCGATATGCGCAGCAATGTTTCCAGTTAAAAAAGATCCTCAAAGGACATCAAAGTATCAAATAGATATGGTGAAATCCAATGAGGTGGACTCACCAACACCAATCTCACAAATACCACTTCTAGAGAAGCAAAACAACATTTATATTAATGTATATGGATGGGACCCAAAGGAAAAGTGCTTAATCATATATCATATCTCAAAGAAGACTTTTTCGAAGTACATACATCTACTACTAATAGAAGACCCAAAGAGCGGTAAACAACACTATTGCTGGATAAAGGACTTCAACAAACTACTATTCGATCAAACAAAACATGATCATAAGCAGCACTTCTGTGAACGATGTCTACATGGATATTCCAATGAAGCTCTTCTTACAAAACACATTCCAGAGTGTAATGGTATCAATGACAGGGCCATACGCATTGAAATGCCTACCAATAAGAACGACAAAGTTTCGTTTCAGAATATACACAAACAGCTTAAAGTACCGTACATTATCTATGCAGATCTCGAGGCATTGACCACTAAGATCGAAGGACCTGCTCAAGATCCAAAGAAGAGCAACACACTTAAAACAGAAGAACACATTCCTTGTGGATTTTGCTATATAGTCGTACGTTCTGATGGTCATAGCGAACCACCAGTACTATATAGAGGCAGGGATACTATCGAACGTTTTCTACGATGTATACAAGAGGAAGAGGTGAAGATCAAAGCCCAAAAGGCTAAACCACTACGCATGTCATGGAAAAACTATGAGGCTTACAATAACGCAACGATTTGTCATATCTGTCAGAAGCCCTTGGTTGGTAAAGATAGAGTACGTGATCATTGCCACATCACAGACGAGTTTCGAGGTGCCGCACACAATACCTGTAATCTAAAATTACGTGTTTTTCCTACCATCCCAGTCGTATTCCATAATCTTCGTGGATATGATGCTCACCTAATAATGCAATCCATATCCATAACATTAGGTAAGATATCTTGTATTCCAAACAATATGGAGAAATACATTTCATTCTCACTTGGTAACCTAAGATTCATTGATAGCTTTCAATTTCTACCATCATCTCTTAGTACATTGGTATCAAGTTCAGAATCAGACACATTCCAACAAATTGTAAAATATACATCTAATCAAGAGAAAGCCAATCTATTAACTCGTAAAGGAGTATATCCATATGAGTACATGGATTCGTGGGATAGATTTGCAGAGACTTCTCTACCACCGAAAGATGCGTTCTATAGTAAACTAACTCTAGAGGACATATCCGATGAAGATTACGAACATGCAATAAAAGTTTGGAACGTATTTGATTGTAAGACATTAGGTGATTATCATGATCTTTATCTACAAACTGATGTACTTCTTCTAGCAGATGTGTTCGAGGACTTTCGTACAACATGTATGCAAAACTATGGATTAGATCCCGCACATTATTATACGAGTCCAGGGCTTTCATGGGACGCTTTATTAAAGATAACTGGAGTGAAACTCGAACTATTAACTGACTATGACATGTATCTATTCATCGAGAGAGGTCTACTTGGTGGTATATCCATGGTATCACAACGTTATGCCAAAGCAAACAACCAAAGTATACCCGATTGCGATCCCAATAAGCCATATAGCTACATACTATATCTTGATGCTAATAATCTATATGGTTGGGCAATGAGTCAATATCTACCAACAGGAGGATTTGAGTGGTATACACCAACAGAAGAACAAATAACCAATCACGCAATGGATTCAGTTAAGGGTTATATCCTTGAAGTTGATCTCGAATATCCTCGAGAACTTCACGATACACACAACGACTATCCACTAGCTCCCGAGAGAATTCAGGTGAATAAAGATTTGTTCTCAGAGTATCAGACCAATCTATTTGAGGAACTATATAAAGGTAATGGATCTTTGAAAGTAGAAAAACTTGTACCTAATCTATATAACAAAGAACGATATGTGCTCCACTACCGTAACCTACAATTGTATCTATCTCTTGGTATGCGTTTGAAAAAGATCCATAAGGCACTACGATTCGACCAATCACCATGGATGGAACCATATATACAAATGAATACAGAGTTACGAAAACAAGCGAAGAGCATCTTCAAGCAGGATCTATACAAATTGATGAACAATAGCGTATTTGGAAAAACAATGGAGAATCTACGTAAGCGTGTAGATATCCAATTAGTGCGTGCATCAGAAGGAAACAAACTACAACGTTTATTGAATAAACCTAGTTATGCTCGATCCACAATTTTTGATGATGATCTTGCCGCGGTACGTAACTACAAAAGTAAGCTATTGCTGAACCGCCCCATATATGTTGGAATGTCAATTCTAGATCTATCAAAGCATCTGATGTATGACTTCTACTACAATGAGATCAAGAAGCAATATGGACAACTCTGTAATCTACTTTATACCGATACCGATAGCCTACTACTACACATTAAAACTGAAGATATCTATACAGACATGGCAACTCATAAACATCTATATGATACTAGTAACTACAGCAAAGACCATCCGCTGTATAGTATCGACAACAAGAAAGTACTTGGTAAAATGAAAGACGAATGTGGAGGTATTCCAATAGTCGAATATGTTGGACTACGATCGAAGCTCTATTCTATATTGAAAGTAGATTGGTGGCGAGATTCGTAAAGCCAAAGGCACCAAGAAGGCAGTAGTGAAACATCGTATTCGTCATGATCAATATAAAGAGTGCTTAATGGATAAGAAAGTATTCAAGCATGGAATGAATATGCTTCGAAGCGAAGGTCATAAGATGTATGGCATGCATATTAACAAAGTATCTCTATCACCATTCGATAGTAAGAGATGGATTTCAGCGAACGGAATAGATACAATAGCCTACGGTCATGGAGACGTCTTTCCAGAGGATGAAGAATTAGATGGTTTTATTAGCAATATACTATCAAACGTAGTTGATACACTATCCTACAACAGTAAAAACGTCATTACAGAGGATGAAGATATGGACGACTTTATTTGTGAGTTGCTTCTATCTTAGAATACCTTTTGGTGGTAGTTCTGTATCTGGTGGTATCACTTGTATCTCTTCACGAACGAACCCTCGCTTTGGTGCATCTTTTCCTAAATAGTATAGAACTGGTTGATTTGATGATACCACACTTCGAGAAATATAATATGTCTGTAAACTCCATACAGGATCAGTCGTTCGTTTAGTTCCACCTTCCAATTCTCCAGATGCATAGAGATATCGAACTAAAGCGTCGAATGGTAGTCGCTTTTCATCCAATCCAATAGTTCGAGAATATGTAGGAGTCTTTATGTTTACTTGTTGTGTCTCTATAGAATTTGAAGGCTCTTTACCAGTAAGTCGAGTAACTTCATTGTTCATAGCCTTGATAACATCAGGAAGCCTCAATACCCATTCTCTACTACGCGCATCCGATCCTTCAGATGTAAGTACCATCTCTTTTGCATATTGATATCCAAATAATCTTTCAGCTATCGTTCTATTTGCTCGTTCAACAAAACTTTGTGCCCTATGATTACCAGCTTCACCTCGTTGAACTTTCGTACCACGTAGTTCTAATGTTTCAGACATACGTCCCATAAATTCTTTACCAGGATCTACTTGCAATGTTTTTGGCCATTCTAGTGGACTACGTTTGTAGATTCGATCAAATGCTGCAGACACTTCACCACTATCTTTCGATGCTAAAGGTTCAGCCTCTTTATATCTAGAAGCTACATCGATTACCACTAAAGCATACTTATATAGTTTCCTTCCACGTCCAGGTCGATCATGAGGTAGAAAGATCAAATCAGCTTGATGAACTTCATTAGGTTTCGATACAGTCCAATGCGGTCGTGGAATATAGTGTGGTGGTGATAGATATATTTGCCACACGGCTTGTTTCTCTAACCAACCCTTAGCTATGTCTTCTGATACGTTTGCAGCCACCGATAGCTTACCAATTGCAGCACGACCTTTCCAATAGCCCATAGGACCATAGAAGATATTCGCAAGTTTAGCATCCATTATATATCTATGTATTCTAACCTTCAACAAGAAGAAAAAAGAAAGAAAAAAAGGAATAAGAACTTATCTAACCAACTAGTTCTTATTCTTTTTTTCTTTTTTTAGTATCTCATCGATCGTAAAAATTCTCGTTTTTTAAAAGGCATATCGACTAATAGCGTATCCAGCGACTAGCATTCCACCACCAACATAGATCAACTCACTAGTTTTCTGTGCGTTAGATGGTTGATAGTAGTCAGAGAAACGAGGTTCTTTCATTGCTTCGAGTCGTTTCAGTGCCTGACGTAACTTATCGGATTGTATGAAAGCTCGGTTACTATCGAGTTGATTATTATGAGAATCGCGTTCAACAACTTCCTGTTTGTGCGTCCAATCAGACAATGTTTGACGTTCTTCGATATATGCCTCCCTATCAGCATCGAATTTTTCCATTTCCCTATCATGTCTCTCTCGTTCTATATTAGCAGTTTCATCTTTCCCACCAAACATCTTAGCAAGCACTCCACCACCAGTAAATGCCGTTGCATTCAAAACTGCTCCGAAAATAGACATTCCAATAGCTGCTAACGTCGCCATTATGGTTTGGTCTTTTGTTTCTCGAGATATTGTTTTGCATATATGCTACCAGCTATTACAGCAGTCCACTTCACGTAATTTATAATAGAAATAGAAGGATCACTAAGCATAGATTCCTTGGCAACCTTTTTTACGATCCAACCAATACCAGTAGCTATTCCAGTTGTCATAGCAGCATCGGTCGCTATTTTCGTCAATTCTTTATCCATCCTAATATATATCGTATATCTCTAGTCTTTAATTGTTACTCCATATCTGGTACCGTAGTCGTTATCGGACTTGCTGGTCGTATAGGACTAATGTTCTTAGAAGTGTCGTCTCTGTATCTTTTGTATTGATAGTATGCGCCAAACAATGCAGCACCCGTACCAATAACTGCGATAGTAGTATTAGTAGATATGTTTTTAGTCCAACTTTCATCTTCGTCTATTTCTTTAGATAATTCACTTTCACGCGAAATCTCTCTCTTTTGAGCCTCTCTAGCAAGTTTATTACTTAGTGCTAATGCTTTCCCAGTAGCAACCCTCTTTGGATCTTTTACTTTAGTTGGTGTTGTTTTCGGTGGATTCGCAGTTATCTGATCCGTCTGTTCTTCCATCTTGATTCGATCTAGTAGTTACTTGCGAAGGTTACTTGCGAAGGTTCTTGCGAATGAATGACTATGTGATCAGCTACATTGAACAAAACACTAGCTAGAGCTACAAATCGACCGTGTTTAAGTGCTAATCGACCAGCCGCCATAGATATCTGATGGCGGGCTAATTGGTTTTCTTGTAGATCCTTAAACAGTGCTTGTTGGTCGTCTATGAGACTGCGCGAGTAGCTTGACGTAGTACACCATCTACTAAGTGTACTGTTATTTGATTTGCTACTACGGCCTGGTATCTACTATGTAAACGTTTTACGTCCTTCTCAGATAGTTTAGTTATATCTGTTAGGGAGAAATTCTGTCCTAGACATTCTTTCGTTTTACCCAATACAGCTAAGGTCTTAAATTCTTCCCGCCATTCTTCGATATCCTCCAATTCGATTGGAAATTCCAATTTGGTTGGTGGACCTGTTAAATCCTCACCTTCCAGTTCTTTGACGTATTCATCCATGATAATATGTTATAGGTGCGGGTATCTCTAACACTACTGCAAAAGGATGTCGCAAACAGAAACATATGCGAGCAAACTTATGAGATCGAAGTATCATTCGTAATTCATTACATTCTTGTGAGCCTCCGTAATCATCAAATATCTTTTTACCATCTATAACCGATGCTGTATGAAATGCTACTACGATAGCTACGTTCTCACGAAAAGGTTTACATATACTCGTTAATTGTTGGGATAGTACCCAAATAGATAGTCCTATATGTCGAGCAGAGAATGCTAAATCTACTAGTTTGTCAGTTCTTCGTTTTACATCTTTTGATGCGGCGCAATCATCTAGAATCAATAATGTATTGGTACCTGACCAAAAGGTTGCACAAATATTTAATGTGGTATCGATAGCATCCTGAGATGGTGATATGACATAAAAATGCGGATCTCGATTAGCAAATCCATGATATGTTTTGTTGTGGGCATACGTAGGACAAATTAATACTATATAATCGAACTTACCACGAAATGGTCCACGAAGTTGTTCTATGATAAATGCAGTCTTTCCACAATTCGTTGGACCTACTATGAGTGAGTTGAATGGGATGTGTTCTACTAAGGAATCCATCAGTATGTTATACTATGTAAAGATCTGTTCAATATCTTAAGCTGAGCATCAGCAAGGACGTAGATATGCATGTTTACGTTTCCACTTCCTTTTAAAGTTCTATGTATACGAATATCGATATATTTTCCACCACCAGTTTGTGCCATTCCATCGCCATGAGCAGATGAATCTTTTGCTGTACGACAATCGACTAGGATGGCAAATCTGTTATTGTAAAATTTGGTAGGAGTCATAGAAGTATTGGATTTACCAAACCATCCTTTTGCGGACTCCCAAAAATCTGGTGTTAACATACCTCCTGGAAAGAATCTATTTGGAACTCCATTTACGTCTATCTCTATCTTTGAAATATCAGGATTTACGAATGCTTCACTATCTCGTGAACCGGCAGTGGGAGGATCTACGAATAGAAAAAGTAATCCAGCAAATGATCGTCGTGGAACGTTTATATTCTGAGATATCAAAGTATCTGATGCTTTAGCGATAGGTACTAACTTGAAGTGAACTGCGTGATCGTATAGGAATGCAGTACCTTTTTCATATGCGTGAAATGCCTTCCTAGCTAGCGTTTCATTCTTGATTGCTTCGTATTCTAACTGGATGTTGGTAAGCTTGTACGTACCTATCTTTGTCGAATCTGATCCAACGATTATATCGATAGAGCGGGCTAGAGTTAATTCGAATGAAATAGTGTCTTCTAATGCATGTGGATATAGAACTCCATGTTGTGTAAGAATATCAACGTCTAACGGAATTCTATATTTTGAACCATATGCAGCTAACAATGCATTCTCACCAACATCTGAAGTACCTGCATCGCCAGCCTTAGATCGTAGCTTATTTGTGTTATCTGATTGGATACCTTGTTGTACTCTCGATTCTCTCTCTTGTGTAGATAGATAGATATCGGAATATGTTTGTAATAGATCCGATCGAGCAATGTCTTCTACTATTTCAGCTCCTATCTTACAAACTCGATGTATAACTAAGCAACGTCCAACATTTGCAACGACTCGATTATTAGCATGTGCCCCAGACAATACCATATCACCCAATAATGCCAAACTACCAGGTACTAATACGATATCTTCTCCTAGTGTTGGTACTTCCACATAGAGCGTCTCACCTGGATTAGCAGATGATGGAGTGAAAGTTTTTCTATATAAGGTTCGTTGAGCTTTGAGTGTGAGTGGCACTCTTAGTGCTTCTTTAGGAATTAACTTAGACGATATCATGTTGAATATACCAAGATATATAGTTATGTTCAATATGGAAGATAGGGTCGACGTTGATGTGAGACCTGAGGATAATACCGATAGATACGAAGAACGACAACGAGATGAAGAAAATCGACGAGATAACGAAAATCGACGACAACGAGATGAAGAAAATCAACGAAAACGAGAAGCAGATGAAAGATATGTGGCTCACTTGTTGGGTGATGATCAAGATGAAGCTGGAGGTAGTGAGCAGATACCACTTCGTAACTTCGCCGCAGAAGGCGCTAGACCAAAGTACCAGGAAACATCGTTCACTAGAGGCATAACTGATGGATTCGTCCAAAAATTCGAATTCAAACAAGACTACTTTTCGGAAGAGGCAAAAAGGATTCTGGTTGGTATGGTAAAGGAAGAATATGAAGACATTGGTCGTCTAGAGGGTTTTGAGATATCCTATACAGACAAAGAACTATCAATTCGCAAACTTGGAAGCAAAAAACCCTTTACACATATATTCATTGGTGAAGGTAAAGACAGAGTACTGAATGAGATGATTAGTACCGATCTCAAAAGAATCTTGGGTCCTAATCAAAAAGAGGTAGCTAAGGAGATGATAATAGCAAATAAAAAGCAAGTTGAGAACGCTATGTTGATGAATCTTCAGAATTTGGTACCTGATACAACCACATCGAACACTAGAAACCCATACAATGAGCATAACATTACGGTCTCGCTTATGAGAAGTGCGTGGAGGGAAGTCCTTAACCGCTTTCCAAATACAGAAACAAGTGATCTAGAGGTCGGGATTAATTTAAAGGGAGATACATACATTCGACAATTGAATGATAATAGTTCGAAATGGCGTTCATTTAACTAGGACAATAATAATAATATAACTAGGAATTTATCTAAAGGTCTAATGGCAGTACTTGATCCTAACAAAATTTCTAGAGATATAGAAAATAAGCTAAATGCATTGAGACAAGAGAATAATGTGTTGTCAGTCGACATCGAGCAAAAACAAGTTAGAATACGAGACCCCAATACGATTGCTGCTGATATACCAGAATTAGAATTAATTCTTTCTGAGGATAGTAGAAGTATTGATGAAAACGAGCAAGGAATCGAAGACCTAGAAAATAGTATGCCACTCCGAGATAGGATCACAGATATTTTCAAAAGATATGGAATGACCGTTCTTGCAGTGACAACTGCTATTAGTGTTATCGTTAGTGTAATAGTTTCCCAGTTATCGAAATCCGTACCTAAACCAGTAAAAGATGGTATCGACAAAGTGGTAGATACAGTAAAGAAGGGATTAAAAACGGTAGGTGATTTGTTAAAGGAAATGGGAAAGAAACTTGGACAGATACTACCTGGAATGATTGGATCAATTGCGAATTTCATATTTACTATGGCCGGTCAAGCTCTAGGAGTATTAGCAGAGAACGTTTGGTTATTTATCGTAGCTATAGTGGTGATCACAATAGAGCAATACAAACGACGTTAGCGAAATAACGCCCATGCAATTCCAGCTCCTGCGATAGATACTATCGCTAGATTGATCCCATGTTGTGGAGTAGGATTTGGTAAGATACTATGTGAAACTCGTTGTGGAACTTGTTGTGGAACTTGGTGTGGTAATTGTTTCTTTTGTTTCTTCCCTTTCATATCTGGTGGAGATTTGGTTTCTAGAACATCTGCATTAATATCGTTTTTCCCTAACACCATACCTTCTGTGGTGTTCGGGATTGGATTTTTATAACCATTCTTCTTGCTGATGTAGTACTCGAGGTTGCTCGGTAGTAATCGTACCCCTATAGCTATTGCTAGGTTTAATCTCTTATGTGTGTGTAGTATAGCTGTAAGATAGTTTTTATAGCTTACCACTAAACCGTTTTCGAGAATAGCGTCTTCGACTAATCTCTTAAATTTTTCTTTGACATTGAAACTATCTATGATGGATTGGTTAAGATCATTCTGAGCAGCTAGAACGCAATATCCAAAAGCTTCAACGGATCGATTCAATCTACCTAATCCAGCATTTGTTAATCCCTTACCGATTGGTGGTGTAAACCAATTGTATTGTTTTCCTTCATGTTCATCGTTCCGAATGAATGCCACAAGATCGCCCTGATCCTTCTTACCTCCTTGGTCTGCAAATAAATTATTGTGATTTGGCCAATTATCCGCTTCTTTGTCGTAACCTCTGATTACATGAACGTTTTTGAAACCATCGTCGTACAAAAGCAATACGTCTCCTAATCCGTTATTCCTACCTCCGTGCCATCGGAAATCTGGTGTTCGAGATATACCAAATTCGATGCATAATTTCTCAAGAGCTGATTTGCTATAGAGGTTATCCATTTGCTTGAAAGCAGAGTCACCAGGTAGAGGAACTCCATGAGAACCACCAAGTTCATGTAGAATTCTTCGTATTGTGAAATAAACGTGAAATCGTAGTAGTCCTTGAACAATAGGAGGATACGTTTTGAAAATAGGATCAAACAATGACACTCCACATCCAGAAGTCGCACACCACGTTGCGAAATTCAATTGTTGAGGCCAATATTTGAAATCCGGACCATGTAACCAATGGTAGGACTCATTTGCTGTCATATGCTTTATAACGGTCTCCTTGAATATGTTCGGAACGCCTGCTTCGAACTTTTTCGTAGGTGTGACATATATCCATAGATTAGTTAAATCGATATCTTGTGCTTTTTCAGTAGGTGGGACCGCCGTAATAGGATATTTCACACTTTTATCTAGTATTAACGTATGTGGAAAACCATCATGCACATCCCACAATGCGTTATCGATGCGTTTTTGAATGGTAGCACGTGGCTTGGAGACATCATCACCATAGACCGCATAGCTATGATTCCCATCTCGAAACCAAATACTCGTCGAATATTTGCCTGATTTATGTATGCTCGTGGATGCATAGAACTGGTGAAAATCTGTATGTGGATATATTTTCTTGAACTTCACCAATAGATCAGCATTCAATGTTGCGACCTTGGCCTCCGATGCTTCAATCTTCGCGTTTTCCTCGGCTATTCTCTCTCTATCTCTACTAGCTAGGATCTCAGCTTTTGACCGTAAATTAGCATTCCGTGTTGGGGTCTCATCATCTCTCTCGTCGTCTCCCCCCTCATAATGGTAGCTGAAATTACCTCCGTGCCTCCTCATATTAAAGCTATACATACATACAGTTTATACCTTTAATATATAATGGTTATCTTAAATGTCACATGTCCTACGGCTGACCATACTGTCTACTTCGATAACCCTATTCTTATCAATAATATTTCGCTAGTTGAGGTCACTCTTAGTCACAATTGGTGGAACCTAGCAGAGAAAGGGAGCTTTAAGTGGGATGTCGATGGTGTGATGTTTCCACACGAAATTAAGGCGGGACATTATAGTATAGGAAGCTTGATGACCCAATTCGATCCCGCGGTTGATGCTGGTTTATTGGAATTCATAAACAACACATTTAGGAAATACTATATTTTCGATGTTAAGAAACCAATCCAGTTAACTAAGAATATCTGCGATTTGCTTGGTATCAAAGTAGGTGGGGGTCCAACAGGCTATGTGACTATCAATGTGGGAAAATACCCCCTGGTGCCAAAAGATATTAATCACATATATATCTACTGTGATGTGGTGGATTCAGATTTCTCACTTCTTGATGGGAAGCCATCTAAAATCCTACATACTTTTAAAACGACATCGCACGTTTTTGGTGAAACAACTTACTTTCCACCAACCCTCATACCCATTCGAGCCCTAGGAACGATACGGAACTACATATAGTTTGCGATGAGAAAGGCAATCTCATAGACTTCAACAAGCAGCCTCTACGTTTCGTATTGAAGCTTGAGTAAATCATACGTATATACAATGGATGGCGATTCGATTCAACCGTTTTCAACAGCACCAGGTATCTATCCATCGGGAGCTATAAAGGAACTTAGCGATATAAATGGATCGAGTTTTAGACTGCAAAAAGTCTGTGATACGCTTGCCGAGCTAGAACAACAAGCAAAGCACTACGAAGTTGTTCGCAAAAAATATGCTCGAGCGCGTGGTATCGTTCATGGGATTGCTGTGGCCACAGGTAGCCTGAGTGGCGTTTTATCAGCTTCTGCGTTAGGTTCATCATTTACGGGAATTGGGATACCTGTGGGTATTTCCTTAGGATCAGCGGGGTTCCTGTGTGCCGTCATATCGGCTTCAATGACTGTTGTTAGTAAGAAACTTGGCGTTCGCGTCTCGAAGCATGAAAAGCTAAGGCGAATTCCGTGGAAGTCAAAGTCTCAAAAGCTCTAGCCGATGGTAACGTTTCAGAAGTCGAGTTCGGAAGTGTTATTGGTGAGAAATTGAAATACGAGACGCTTAAGCTAGAAATACGGCAAAAAAACAGGCAAGAAGGTGGATTAAAAAACGTAGAAGAACTTCGATCAGAGATCCGAAAGGAGATGAGAGCAAAACTTGGCAGTCTAGTGGGGTAAGAATAAATATCTCCTTCGAAAGAAACCGGTATGGATTTCATCTTAACTTCGCTAAAAGCATCTACACTTAATCCGTATAAATTACCGTGTTGTTTTGGTTCATATGCTAATTTCGAGATAACGCGTGGGTGACGCTAATTAACATACGTCAACTGCTTAAAACATAAGTAAGATATTTTATCACTGAATACTTCATCTAGCAAACATAGCCCAATGGGTTTGTCGCTGGGACTTGTGATCGAGATGGGAGCCGTTCACGAGTTCTGGTGTTCAAACCTTGGCGGACTATGTGTGGTAGATCGGCTTGTGTTGGGTAAGAAGCTCCCAGCCCAACACAAGTCGTAGCGCGTCTGTCGATGTGGCAGAAGTTAAAGTAAGTTAAAGTAATACAGTAGAAATCAGCGGCCAGAGTACAAGATACCTGTGTGAGAACCAAATGTGGTCAGAAGCTGAACTACAGTAGAACGAATACAGTGAAAAGCCGGGCCCGGCAAGTGAATAAAAACCTCTCTAGGAACAAAAAGGAGAAAGAAGGAAAAAGGTGAAAGTGGGTTCCTAGAGAGGTTCTGGTGACACCAGTTTTGGTATTTTGGTTTTTTTCATTATTAATTTTTTTTCTTCTTACGGTCTTAGACTAAATTCTTGAATGAGTACATATCAACGGATGTCGTTCTCACGAATTAGCCGTTTTGGTTAAATAGGAAATGAGTCGTTAAACTTTTGGCACATATGTTATTCGAAGTACATACTGAGAAAAAAAATATAAATTAAACTTTATCACTATTTAGACCGTGTCTCATATAGATGGGCTCAAAGTGGGAATTGTAAGCAATCAACTCATTGATAAAACGCACGACCGAACCCTTATGTATACCACACCGTTTAACAACGTCAATAAGAGACATACGAGATCCCGAACGATGTAGTACCTCGTAACTTGCTCCAACGACTTTAGTTCGAAGTATAGAGCTGGTACCTATATTGTTTTCTATTGCCGTATGAACAATCTCATAGACTATTTGTTGGACATTCTTAGGTACTCCTTGGGGGTCGAGTTTAGCAAAAGTCGTTGCAATGTGAGGAGCTATTCGATCGGTATTTAAATCTATATCGATCTTATCGTCATCATGTAGAGAACGTATAAAGACATTTCCACGACATATGCTTTTATTGTTTAGTTGCATAAAACGAGCGACCTCTCCTTTAGATCTAATGAACCCACATTGTATACATGCTTGATAAAGTATAGCAGCTAAAATAGTTCGTTTCGCATAGCTACGTTTGATACAAACTTTCTGTACTTGAATGAATGCATCGGCTACGATTACTAATACATTTGTGGGGAACGAGAGGTCGTAATTTTGTTTATAAATAGTGTTGTATGCCTGTAGTTCTCGCATGATCGTTCGTAGTTGCAATTCTTTGTTATCGCTTCGCTTTGGGATTGTGCGGTCTAGATCATGTTGATACCGAAAGCTATCCGGCCCTACTATGCGTAACCGAGTAGTAAGATCGATAGTTGTTTCTTCACATGTTTCAGTCTCGGAAACAAGACCACAGGTGGGACATATGAATTCCGTTCCTTGCATTTCCATCGGGCATAGACATTCGGAACATGTTTCACCAGTGTTAATATGTAACCATGGTTCGATACGTAGGCTTGCACAAATTTCTGAACCAAGTAATCTAATAAGGTCATCCATACTAGTTGTATACCATATGCCTGTCAATTGTCCAATTGTTTGTTAAAAAAAAAGAGAAAAAAAATGAAGAGGTCGCATAACAATTTCTCTTCATTTTTTTTTTTTTTTTTTTGTATCGTGATTTCTACTTATCCTCCGATTCTACAACATTTAGATCTTTCTCACTAATGGAGAGGTCATCCAATGCCTTATCGAGATCGTGAGTGTCCGCCACATTTTGATCTTTTTCCGATTCCACTACATTTAGATCTTTCTCCGATTCTACTACATTTGAACACGTGATATTCGCCGACTCGTTAGCTCGTTTCTTATCAAGGTTCTTCTTATTGCGAATGGTACGGCGTTGAGGTGCACCACATTTTGCACAAAGTTCGTAAATAGTACGACAGCCTCGACTACACGTCAAACATGGAACGAATATAGCACATCCTCTTCCTATCTGGAAGTTATGTTGAGAGCAATACTCTGACGTCTTTGAACACTTACTTATACATTTCGTGGTCTTTCCTCGCATCAACCAATCACAAGTTCTTGTCTCAATCATCGTGCAATATACCTATATATGTTATATATCTAATTGGTATCTTAGTTGTGACGTCTACGTTGGGGTTCTTCAATCATACGCACTTGTCTAATCGGTGTGGTATTAATACGTACTAAGATAACAGCATACGTTAATATCGTGAAGTAGAGGATGTATGTTAGTACCATGGATGGATATACTGTATACTAATCATTCCTCTAATAGGTATTAAAACGTAAAAATACAACGAAAAAATAGTACAACAAAACTGCTCCAATCTGGAAAAAGCAGTAGAAACCGACGGGCTCTATCTCCACTTCGCTGCTATCTTGGAGACATTCGAACCACACCAAACAAGAAGAAGGACAGACTTGCCACCATATCTATCTGCCAAGACTAGCCAGACGTTGGAATGCTGGACTATCTGGCCAAGGCAACACAAGGCCATCCTCGTTGCACAACGAAGGAGTCTCGAAGTCTATATCTCGCACAAGATACAATGGACCGAGAGCAAGAGAATCGCATAGTGCTTTCCCAACACTTTCTATTCCAACATCTTCCATACCTACATAGCACAAAATACCTTCCCCCTTTTTTGGCGATGCGAGATATGCCTCCAAAGACATCTGGGTCGCACCAGAAGACACTGCCGTAGCCATGGCTTCCTTCCAGGCCCGTATTGGATAGAACATTGGCCACTTTCCCCAAGAACCGTACATTCGTAGAATATCCATTATGACAGATATACTGTATAATATCGTTCCTCTAATAGGGTGTCGAAATGTAAAAAATACAACGAAAAAAAGTACAACAAAACTGCTCTAATCCGGAAAAATATGTCTATTAATATAATGTATAAATACAATAAATGAACTATAGTAGAATACGAAATGCCGTGTTTTGGCGCACATTCCTGAAATTCCTCAAATTCCTAAGACCAATTAGTAAAATTGTTGTATTTTTTTTTTCCATCTAATGGACGCCGAACGAAGTGAGGATAGTCCATTAGATGAAAAAAACAACAAAAATACAACAATTTTACTAATTGGTCTTAGGAATTTGAGGAATTTCAGGAATGTGCGCCAGAACCGGCATTTGATATACTACTAAGAAAAAGGAGGACCCTCGTGGTACTCACAATGGTAAGAAACCACGAGGGAGGGAGATGGAGGTTTAAATATTAGGGGAAAATTTACCCAGGACGTTCCAAGATCTTTTAAAGAAGCGTTGTTTAGATTTAGATTGAAAGCGTTTAGAATATAGTGGAAGGTAGAAGTGAAGTCTGGCGTAGAGGGAAGCTAGGATCTCGGCCACTCCTCGAAAGCGAAAGTTATTTCTAGCTTGCCAGATAAAAAAAATAGACAGGTTGAGGACATAAGAAAAGACAGGAGGGACAAGTTTTCTTTCTTCAGAGTTAAATCCGAAGAGAAGATGACGTGGAGATAGATCGGAGAGAGTGGAACGACCTGGATAAAAGCGGAATGTATAGGAGCTAGAATGCTTTGTGCGAGGGGACAAAAAAAGAAAAGGTGTGGCAGAGTTTCTAGGGAAGTACCACAGAAACAGGCAGGGTCGACAGCCATACCAAAAGAAACTAGTCTCTCGGCAACGTAAAGAATTCCGTGTGCAATTTTCCAATTAACATCGATAGTGTGACGGTCAAGAGGAAGAATGGAGACCTGAGACCAAGTCTCAGGCCAGTAGAGTGGTCCATATTGTGGAATGAAACGTGTGATACAGTGGGGAGGATTAGAAAAAATTCTCACAAGGGACGTGTAGCATAATTTGGTGGATATGGATGTGATAGAGCAAGGGTGGTCAATGTCATAGGAAGATATGGCAAGAGAATGTGTGGATGGATCCCATTTGCCCCCTGCAAGAGTCCAAGACTCAAGCAAAGAGGCATAAAAGGGAGGCAGGGGATCAGTAGTATAAAAAGCGGGAGTGGAAAGTACAGTAAGTGGTTTATCAAGGAAATGTTGGCGGATCCAGTGGGAGAAGAAGAAGGACCATTTTGATGGAGATGTCTCAAATCTCTTCACCCACTGGATCTGGAGAGCACATACTTTAAGAATGATGTCGATGACGGGGTTGCATGATGGCGTTCCGAGAGACTAGTTCTTTTTTATTGGACCAGAAAAATTAATAGGTGGACGCTTTAATGGAGGAAGAGACCCACTCTGGCATAGGAATGACTGTGGCCGTGTACCATAAGCCAGAGAGGGTCAAGGAATTGAGGATGAGGGATTTGCCTTGAAAGGAAAGGTTTCTTTGAGCCCAAGAGGAAAGAACGTTATTTAGAGATGTGAGGCGACCACTCCAGTTTTCATCGGAGAGGTCGCCAGGGCCCACGAAAGTACCGAGACAAGGAGGTTTGGTGGAAGACCATAGGAGTTGGACTGGAGGATCATCTCGACCAGACCAAGCCCCCAGCCATAGACCTTTACTTTTAGTTGTATTGAGTTTTGAACCAGAGGCTTTTTCATAATCGGAGTAGATTTGGAAGCATTGATGAATCTCTTGATCAGAAGTTAAAATTAAAGTGGTGTCATCTGCATATTGCGAAATTAAGGCGTGTTCATTGGAGGAAGGAAGTGGAAGGCCGATAATCAGAGGACTAGCACGGATGCTACAGGCTAGTACCTCGGAGATTATGACATATAAAAGAGGAGATAGAGGACAGCCCTGGCGGATGAAAAAAAGGGGGAAAAACCGTTAACTATGACAGAGGATTCGATTGCTCTATAAAAGAGGCTCACCCAAGAGATGAAGGAGGGGCCGAAACTCATGGTTTCCAAAGTACGAAGGAGGAAAGCCCAGTCCACACGATCAAAGGCTTTCTCCTGATCAAGAGATATCAATGCTACTTTTAAATTTAGTTCAGTAGAGTAAAGGCAAATATCCCTCAGAAGAGCTACATTTTCTCCAATAAAACGTCCAGGAACAGAACATGTTTGGTCGGGGGAAACAAGAAGATACATTATTTTTAATAGACGGCCCGCAATAGTACGGGAAGCTAATTTATAATCTACGGTTAATAATGTTATTGGTCGCCAGTTTTTACGTAAATATTTAAACCCTTTTTTAAATAATAGAGTAATTAACCCTCTCCTCTGAGAGACTGAGAGAAGCCCGGTGGAGTGGCAATGATTCAAGACATTAACAAGGTCTTGACCGAGGCAATCCCAGAATTCAAGGTAAAATTCCATTGGTAACCCATCGATACCAGGGGTTTTATTATGTGTCATGCCTTTGAGGGCATCCAGAACTTCGTTGAGGGACATTTTGCCCTCGCAGGATTCAGCCTCAGAAAGAGATTACTTTCTTTCTAAGTTATTTCAAAGAGAGGTCTGGATATCATAGTCAGTGTCTTGAGCTGAAAAAAGAGATTGGTAGTACTCAGACCAAGCAGAGATGAGATCGTTTTTTTGGGAGACATAGGAACCATTCACAAGTTGGATACAGTCGATGAGGCTATCGGCTGCACGTTTTTTAATTAATCGGAAAAAGAAGGAGGAAGAAGATTCACCCTCTTCTGCCCAACGGACTCGAGATCTTATTTGGGCAGCTTTGGTTTGTTCAAGGTCAAGAACGGTAATTTTATTAAGGACACGTTTGTAGTCATGTAAAGAAGAGGCGTGACACCTTGGTCAATAAGTGTTTTGAAGCGTGCAGCTTCCATTTCAAGAGAAGTACGGTTGGATCGTTTGGTTTATTAAATTCAGAACAGTGTTGGATAGTAATTTGTTTAATTTTAAGTTTTCCTATGTCCTACCAATTTTCAACGGAATTGCAGAAGCCCTCCAGACTTTGGGCTGGAAGACGCTTAGTCAACGGCGGCGAGCACACAGATGTACACTAGTTTACAAACTTATGAATAGTCAAATTGACTTTGATTTTAATATTTTATTAAATAAAGATGTACATAATCATAACACTAGGCAGAGAAACAATGCCCATCTTAAACAAGCAAGAACAAACTGGGGAAAGCATTGTTTTACCTATCAGGCTTTGGATGAGTGGAATTCCCTCCCATCCGAAATACGAGATTCGAACTCATTAGCCAGTTTTAAAGCGCATTTTACTTTTTAACTTTTTAGATTTCTTATTGTATATACATTTTTATCAATTTTTACTTATCATTGTTATTAATTAGTTGTAACTATTCTCTTTAAACTTTATTTTACTTTATTAGTTATGTTACACAGGGCCCCATTGAAAAACTCCTCGGAGATATGGGCACCCTGTCTAAACATCGTTATTATTATTATTATTATTGCCAAGAAGAAGTGCCAGGTATCCAGCTATGGTGGATACCAATAAGATCTATCCTGGACGCACAGGAAGCATCGGGTTTTGTCCAGGAAAAAGAAGAATTGTGGGGGTGGAGGTGACGCCAAATGTCAATACAATTTGCGTCTGAGAATAAACGAGATAGATTTTCTGAACTATCTCTATAAACATAAGAAGAAACGCCTCCACGCCGATCTAAGGAACGATCGAAGACCGCGTTAAACTCTCCACATAGAATTGTGTGGACTGAAGGGTCCAGCACAGAAGAAATATCTTCACAAAAGAGGTTTCTTGCAGGGTTTCGATTAGGGGCATAAATACATGCAACCCTAAAAGAAAGAGACTTATTTGAAAATTGAATTTGTAAAAGACGACCATCCTTATCTTTCCATAAATTTTTAACTTCAAAAGAGGACCCAAAAAGAATTGCCACACCGGCAGACTTGTTCGTCCCGAAGGAACAAATTGGTGTAAAACCAGAAGAAGAAAACCAGGTATTTAACTCAGTCTCATCAGAGCAGTGGGTCTCCTGGACACAGACAATGTCAGGAGGGGAGGAGAGGGTATTCAACCAATTTATAAAACATGCCCTTTTATTATCATTACGGATACCATTTATGTTTATAGAAATAATTACTACCATTATAACATATAACAAGAACGATACACTTCCAACATTTAATTTTTGTTTTGTACGGCACTTATTCACATTTAGGTTAAATACCATAATTTTTAGGTGGATGATGGAAAAAAGGAAGACAGAAAAGAGTGCGTATGAATTATGTAATATATGAACATAGTTTTTTTAGTTGTACGGCACTTTTTTAGGTAGAGTACCATAAATAATAATAATTTCATTTAGGTAAATGATAATGATAATTTTTTAAGTTGATATGGATGAGAGAAAAAAAAGGGTTATATGGGCGAGAAAATAGGAAAGAGTGTGAGTACGTTGTAAAAGGCTACTCAACGTCTGGAACGTGAAGAGGAACTGCTCAGGTCACTGCCAGTCCTCTTCAAGGTAGTAAGGTTAATCTCCATTGGAGATGGAGACTCAAGAGTAGTAGCAGGAATGGGAGCAGGGGTTCGAGGAGATCTTAAACCTTTTCTTGGAGAAGAAGTGTTAACGGAAAATGTCCGTTTCATAGGAGAACTCAATTTAGTTGTTACTAGAGGAGATTTTTTTGTTCGCCGTCCAATGGCAGCAATCATAGGACCTAGGACTCCAGTCTTAGCGCTCAAAGACGGAAGAGTAGAATACGAAGGTGTTTTTGGAGTTGACTTGGTGGACTCCAAAAGAGGTTCGGAGGAAAGAATCTGTTGCGCGTCTTGGAGGAGTTGCGAGTCTGTAATGGAATCGGCCAAAAGAGATTCGGAGGAAAGAGGCTGTTGCGCATCTTGAAGGAGTTGCGAGTCTGTAATGGACTCGGCCTGGGTCATCTCATCATCGACTAGGAGGCTAGCAAGGATGGACTCAGAATCAATATCTGTCGTAGAGGAGGAGGAGGAGGTGTTTTTAGGAGGAATCAACTCAGAAGTTGACTCCGTCGCTGTGACAGGAGGAGGTGACTTGGAAGTGGAGGAGGAAGGAGGAATCTCTGCGGGTGCAGACTGTTCTGGAGCAGTGGAGGTGGAAGCCACAGGTCCGGAAGATTTAGGGAAGGGAGGAAGGTTGGATGAAAAAGGTTCGGGTGAAGGAAGAATGAGAGGACGAGCGTTGGGAAGGTTCCAAGGTGTAGTACAAGCCCAGGGTCACCGCAGCGCGAGCAATTACCTTTAAAAGGACAGTTGGATATCGAGTGCCCCCACTTGTTACAGTGGAAGCACGATTGAGGTTGACCACGGCAATGAAGAATAACATAATAGGTACCGATCTTAACGCAATGAGGGATGTGAGACTTAAGGATTATCTGAAGAAATCGGTCGCCAGTTTCAATACCAAGCTCATCCACAGGAGTATTTATATTGATCACTCGACCAAAAGAGCCAAAGAAATCTGTGACTATGGAGTCAGGAACTTCGGTTGGTAAATTGGAGATGCATACAGACATAATATTGGAATCGACATCATAAAGAGGACAGTACATACCATCAAAATAGAGGCCTTTCTGTAGTAATAAATTTCGAGAGCATGAGTAAGGGGTCTTGAAAGTGATGCGAAAGGTAAATTTGTTTGTAGGATGAATACATTTAATATGGGACGCTTCTTTAACGACAAGAATAACAGCAGCACGGACTTGTTCGCGAGGGATTAAACCGACTTTAAAGGGAACTTTGAGTAGTAAGATATTTGAGCGACGAACTTCATATGTAGCAGGAATCATGGTGAAAGTGAAGGAAGACTCGGTTGAAAACCAAGAAAGTACTCAACAGTACTTAAAAGTTTGGGGAAAAAAGTCCCAACAATTACCCAATGGGGTAAGAGTTGGGCTTAAGATAAACTAATCTAAATTAAATTTAAACACATAAACACACAATGCTTTTAACGAACGAACAACACTGATTAATAAAAGATACAGCACTTAAGTGCAGAAGTCGAGAACGCCTTTTTGGTCTTAGGAGTCCTCGACTAGAGTCACGCCACGCCAACAGGGGTCTTGAATTTCGTCAGGGACGGGCCTCAGAACAGCATAATCTCACTCTGGAAAGCTTGACAGGGTCTTGTGACGTCACAGGGTCTTGACAGCCGCAGTAGAGAACACAGGGACACCTACTTAACGCCTATAGCGGCCGGAACATCCGCACCGTAAGGCTAATTGAGAAGGCTTATCTATTTCCTTTTTTGTTTTTAATCTAGAAAAAGAAAAGCAACAAACAGCGTTTCAGAACGAGGCCCGATCGAGCAAGCGAGGAGAGAATAAAATATGTCAGCAAGTACGAAAGCATGACGTACTGGACGAACAACGCGATACATTGTGCGTCCTCGGGAGTGCGTGGACGAGAACCAGCGTTGAGCCGTCCACATCGTTCCGACTACTTTCGCTAGTCACTCTCGCTAGTTAGTGCGTAGTAGTAGTAGTCTAGCCACGTCAAGCACGAGTGAGTCATTTTAGTATTGTAGGCATTCTAGTACTACATTCGTAGTGTTTTGGTCGGTCAAAATTTCATGATTAGCGTTTGTTTACCGTTTGTCTCCCTATTTTATCAGGCGAGATGAAACGGAACACAAATGCTATACATCTAGTGTGGGAACCCTGTGCCGATGAAGAACGGGGCCCATAGGGTGGGAACCCTGTGTTTTCGACAGGTTATAATCCAACTTTGCATTATTTTTTCTCTTTTCTTTTTCTTTTTCTCTATATTTTATTTGCTAGGAATCGGAGCCTTGTGTTTTCGGCCGGTCGAAAACCGAAATAAACCCGTGTTCACCCCGCGTTCTCCACCGGGCGAAAAATCAAGATTAACGTTTGTTTACAATAGGGTGGGAACCCTGTGTCCTTGAAATGTTCAAATCCAACTTTGCAATATTTCTAAAAAAAAAAAAAAAAAATCTCTTTTCTATTTCTTCTTCTCTATATTTTAAAGTAGAGATCGGTTTTTTGTGGTTTCGGCCGGTCGAAAACCGAAATAAACCCGTGTTCACCCCGCGTTCTCGGCCGGGCGAAAAACCAAAATAAACGTTTGTTTACCTGCGTTTATCGATATAATTTGTTATTCCTTGATCATCTTTGTGTACAAAAGCCAAGCGGAGAGGTTGTTCTGATTACTGTGAGTTTTCGTATTGCCGGTGTGTTGCAGCCCGCCCTCCAGACAGAAGCCGAGGACTTGATTGGTTTGGAACGCCGAAATTGTGGGAACTGGTAGCCCCGGTCATCGACTAAAGTGCCGGCTGCCTCACACCGACAATGTTTTTAAATAGAGCAGGCTAAAAATATTCTCGTAGACCTACCCTACCTATACTGCTCGCTCATACGTGCCCCTACGACGTAGAGCGAGACAGTTGTTGAGTAGGTCTCGAGTTCGACTAACTTAAAAATAACTATGGTATGTGTACACAAAGATGATCATTTGTGTCTATGTGGCACAGCAGGCTTCTGTAAGCCCACTGAAAACTAGAAGGTGATCGTTTATATGTAATTAACACTTCAAAATCACGTCGGATAAACATTGTTAAATTACCATGAAAATAAGCTATGATATCAGCGAGTTTATCTAAATCGTCGTAAAAGTAAGCATTGCGAAAGCGCCAGAGCGTGTATTTCCCGGTATCTAATATGTACTTGATTAGTATGCTGAGCTGTGAAGTGTTAGCATGGAACGTGACCACTGTGAGATAATCCAATGTATGGTGATAACAACCTAATGTGCTCGCTATTCGAATTAGCTCTGCCCATAATTGCCTGGCAACCGGGCAGTGCCAGAAAATGTGACGAGTGAATTCGACAGCACCGGAGTTGCATGTTTTGCAACACGGGCTGTCGATCACTCGCCACTTCTGGAGTTTACAGGCAGTTGTTAGACCTGAGTGGATAATTTTCCAGTTCAGGTCTGCACATTTGTTATCTACCGTGACCTTATAGGCCTGTTGCCAGAACGAACGTAAATTGACGCCATTCCAGACTAAAACAGGATCAATGTTGTTATTGCTTAGTAAGCGGGTGTAGCAGAATTTAGTTTTAGCTTTGTTAAGCGGTGTAAAGGTTCCGGACTGCGAGTAACGGAACCCGTAAATCAGAGGCGAGTTCGTTAAACCAGGTTGAGCTGTTTCAATGCGTCCTATCCACGTAGCCGGCAGTGCTCGCTTGATCTAAGCGAGCTCTCTGCTAAACCGATCGGCTCCGGGTGGGAATTGAAACAACTCACGAATTGCCTCGTTCGGCAAAAACCCGGCAACGAACTCGTAACAGATATCTCGAACAAACACAACGTTGTTTTTGATCCATTCGCTAATATAGATCGGTCTACCTAAGTTTATATCTCTAATTATCGGATTATCGAAGAGCGGTGTGTCAAGAAACTGATCAATCGTCCATGAATCAGGTTCTTGGCGTATTTCACCGCCCGCTAGATGCCAACTTCTAAACAATTCCTTGTAGAAGGGGTTTAGAAATTGAAGCCTATGTGGAACTAAATCTAAATCAAAAATACGAATTCCCAGGTTCGCTCCGGCATACTTGCCAAGAAAATGAAAAGCCATAGGCTTCCATTTGATTAGGAAGTCGCCGACTAACAAGTTTACCAATTTGATTTTAAGCGCTTGACTTTGTAACTTAAAATCAATAACTCCCTGGCCTCCGAGATAGACCGGGAGTCTACAAATATCTTTTTTAACGGGAAAACGTTTCGAACCCCAGAAGAATTGCCACATGGCAGCTTCTAGGATTCCTATAGTCCAAGGCGGCATAATTAACACAGAGGCCGTGTACCATAGTGTGGAAGCGACTAACTGATTAATTACGCAAACCTTGCCTTTCAGCGTGTTACAAAACTTTGGCATTTTGGGTTCCCAGTCATCTCGGCTTGTGTCAGTGTTACCCACCCACAAGCCTAGTAGCTTAATTTTACTGTTCGTCCATTTAATCTGAGGACCGGTGTTTACTACGGTTTGATTCCGTAGGGATCCGGAAAGCAAGGCTTCGCATTTGTTCACATTTATGCGAGTACCGGAGGCGCTCCCATAAATTGTCAACAAATCGAAACAGCGTTTAACTGAATGCTCATCCGATAGCGTCAGAGACGTGTCGTCCGCGTATTGCGAAATAACACTAATCTCAGACGAACCGGGGAGTTGTATTCCCTTTATGTTTTCATCGCTTCGTATGAGACATGCAAATGTCTCTGCGATCAAAACATAAAGTAACGCACTCAAACTGTATCCCTGTCGCACGCCACGAGTCAGGGGGAAAGGGATGGTCGTAAAACATGGACGGGGACGCGGGGACGTGGGGACGTGGGGACGCGGGGACGTGGGGACGCGGGGACGTGGGGACGTGACCTTAGAAACACAGTATTTTTGACCGCTAAAATAAATAGCGAGTAATTATGTGTGTATTCAATGCATTGTTTTATCACTAACTCGTCATTTAGGTTAGAAAAAACGTAACCAAAAGCCGTTTGACCTCGCAAACCGACGCCATCTTGGAAAAGCCTCGTTTCCATGCGCCCTGAGTGAGGTAAATAACCCGGGTGGAAAAGAAGATACTCACTAAAACTAAAAGGGGTTGTTTACACGATAAGAGGGCAATCCTTGTACTAGGGTCATCATCCTAATAGTAGAATCATTCTACCGCTATTGTATTCTGCGTTCTGTTTACTTTTGTCTCGGGGATCATCCTAGCACTAGTTCAACCTTTGCACGCGTTACTTCATGTAAAGATCTAGAGTTCGCTAGGGACAACTCGCCTACCCGGCACAACTCTATGCTAGAGTCAAATTTTACATTGCAAGTTACTGGAGTTGTCTAGCAATTAGTGGGTAACTGTTCTGATCTTTCAGCCCTCGTCTTGAGGGCCTTCTCCAGCAGTATAACCGAAATATTGTTAATAGACTAAAGCCGTTTATTAGTATATAATGCTTGGTAAAAAAGAGTAAACACGCTAAAAATCTCAACATGAAATCTACAAACACGACATGTCTAGACTACCTGGATAATGATAGCCAATCAGCGAGCGAGAATGATGGCGTGACCTATAATGGCGGGAACTTACTGAACAATAGATAAATGCTAATGATGTGATAAGGAAAAGGGTAAACAAACGAACTCGCTAGTAAAGTCAGTGTTCTGAACAGCACAGTAACATACCCCCAGGACATTAGACAGCAGCAATAAAGAGCACCACAGAAAAAGAATCAACGTTAATGCACCAATGACCCACCAAAACTCTACTTGTGTCCTCTATGCTTGAATGATTTTGGCGGCCGCATCATATTGAGTGCTAGTTGATCCGGGCTACCTGAATCAGTTTGCTCGTAAACCCGGGCTATCTTTGAGCATAGGTCAACCCCCCTCCCTCCCCCTCCTCCCCCCTCCTTCATGTAAACACCATTAGCAGGCTCTGAAAACCGCCGACTTATTTGCGCTCACTTCGTGACTCCCTTTAAACTGGGCTATCAGATTTTCAGTTTGAAAAATCTTGTAATTTTCTTCATATCTAGGGCGGAGTATGCCGCATATTATGTCGCTTGATGAAGCTCTATGGCCGTCCGGTCCTTCCCAGGCTCCATAATCTCACTAAGGGAGCGTGGAAACGAGGCTTTTCCAAGATGGCGTCGGTTCGTGAGGGAAAATATTTTTGAATACGTGCTTTCTAACCTAAATGACCAGCTAGTGATAAAACAATGCATTGAATACACACATAATTACTCGCTTTTTATTTTAACAGTCAAAAATACTGTGTTTCTAAGGTCGCGTCCCCGTCCCCGTCCCCCCGTCCCCGCGTCCCCGCGTCCCCGTCCATGTTTTACGACCATCCGGGGGAAAGGCCCCGAAACATGACCGTTGACTTTGATGCAGCTTGAAATGTCTGTGTATAGAATTCGAACCCATCGAATAAACGATGGGCCGAATCCAAAGGCTTGTAAGCACTAAATAAATACTTCCAATCGACCCTGTCAAACGCCTTCATTTGGTCGATTGACAGGATTATCGCCGGGATATTTTCGTCGTTGGAGTATGTAATTAAGTCTTTAATTAACAGTAAATTCTGGGAAATGTTTCTATTCTTAACACAGCATGTCTGGTCTGGACTAATTATTTCGCCAAGGATCTCGACTGCACGGAGACTTAGAACCTTGGTAATAATTTTATAGTCCAGGTTACACAGACTGATAGGCCGCCAATTGGGAATATCGAGTCTGTCACCTTTTTTAAACAAAGTACTGATAAGTGCTAGTCGCTGAGATGGAGTCAGCGAACCGAAATCATAGCAGGCATTAGCCATGTCTATAAAATCGGCACCTATCAGTTTCCAGAAATGCTGATAAAATTCGATTGGAAAACCATCTGTCCCCGGTGATTTGTTTTTAGCAAACAAATTCACCGCTTTAGTACATTCTGGGAGAGATATTCGCCCTTCGCAAATATCTCTCCCTTCGTCGCTAAGCCGTCGCTCTATTTTTCTCAAAATAAAGTCTTGTTGCGCTTCGTCTGTCGGTTCTGCTGTGTAGAGTTCCTCGTAGAAGTGTACATGTTCGTCGAATATCTGGTAAACGTTACTCGTGACAGATCCGTCCCGTCGCCTTATAGCTCGAATTAGGGATTGTTGCCCGCGAGTTTTCTCGAGGTTGGCAAAATATTTCGTGCAACGCTCACCTTCTTCTCGCCATTCGGCTCGGGAACGAATTAATCTGCCCCGAGCGGCGGTCAAGTCAATGTCTCGCAGTTTCGCTTTCAAATCATTAAATCGTTTTACGTCTCCGTCGCTGTTTCTCGTCTCTAATTTTTTTAGCGTGTTTCGCAGCTGCTTTTCAAGTTCCCTTTTCAAGTTCCCTTTTCAAGTTCCCTTTTCAAGTTCCCTTTTCAAGTTCCCTTTTCAACTGCATTGAACCGCGCCCGCGACATCGACAGAAGCACGGCTCTGCTACCGTCCAAACCTAAGGCTGAAGATAGGATTCCGTTTCCATTGACTTACCATCCGTCTAATCTGTCTATCAAGAAAATTATCCAGAGGAACTTTAAGATTTTACAGAGTGATCCAGAGACCGCCTCTATTTTCCCGCAGCCTCTCATTTCTTTCAAACGTGACAAGAATCTCCGTGATTCCCTAGTCAAAGGATCACTACAACCTGATCTTCAACCAGGCACTTTTAAATGTTCTAGGACACGATGCAATACCTGTGCTTACACTAAACCTACGACATCTATTTCAGGACCGAAAAGCTCTCTTAAAGTCAGTGATCATTTTGATTGTACTTCCAGTAATGTCATTTATTGCATCACCTGCACACTTTGTAACAAACTCTACATCGGAGAAACAGGGCGAAGATTAGGAGATCGATTCCGCGAACACTTGCTAGATGTTAGAACTAACAGCAAGGATCTCGCCAAACCTGTAGCTCGTCACTTTAACCTTCCTGGTCATTGCATTGATCACATCACTGTATGCGGCATTTCTCTGCATCAAGGTACTACCGACACTCGTAAACGCAAAGAACAGAACTTTATTTTCAAATTAGGAACTTTGTCACCTCACGGTATTAATGAACGCTTTTCGTTCATTTAATTTCAGAATTCACGTATTCACTCACACTTAGATCAGCATGTTTCCTTAATTTACTCATCAACACTTGCTGTTACAACTATTAGCATTTCTATTGTTTGCGCACTTTTCTTTGATCACAATTGATCCGAGCACATGTTTCCTTAGCGGTAATCATGCATTGGCGCAATTTCCTTTGATCCCAATTGATCCGAGTACATGTTTCCTCAGCGGTAAGCATGCACTCGACACTATAAACCGTTTCCCCACCCACAATTCCCTCTTTTGCTCTGACGAAGGGCTAGCGCTCGAAACGTCAGCTGCTACTCGCTTTCCACGGCGGTTAGCATACCTCAATCGACTTCAGTTGATTACATACCATTTTATACCGCCTACTCTCGCGAGCCCTGGCTTTTGAGAGGAAGACGGCAATTTTCCGAAACTTGAGTTTGCCCGATTCCCACCACTCGAGGAGCGTCGGGGAATCGTTTTTTTTTTTGTCTTCCAATCGGCCCAAAATGTCTAGATTTGTTCGTTGAATTCGGGATCATGAAGTAGCGACGTGTTAATTTCCAAACGCCTCTACCTCTACACACATATCCGAAGGCTAGAACCACATCAATTAAGTTGTGGTCTTTCCCAAGCGGAAATGGTATAATCCCTGTGCTGAGCACATGATTCTGTTTAGTAGAGTCTAAATAAAATCGGTCTATTCGGCTTCTCGCTCCGTTCGATGAAAGAAACGTGAAGCCTTTCGAATCGGGGTGATATATTCGATATATATCCGATAATCCTAGTTTCGTTGTGATTGTTCGGAGTCTTTTATAAGTGTAATCGTTGTAAAGCCGAGGGGTATCTGTATCAAGACCCGTGTCAGTGATACAGTTGAAGTCCCCTCCGATTACATTTATAAAAGAGTCATCATTATTTACACCATAATCATTTAGAGAGTCAAATAATTCCTTCCTCCAGCGAATGTTTGAACCGCCACTTGGAGCGTAAACATTCACTAGATTCAAGGATTTGTTCTCAAACACTGCTTGAACCTGAATTAATCTACCTTCAACATCGGTCTGTGTTTGTTTTATCTCTATATCAAGCGAGGATCGTAATAATATAGCTACTCCGGCCTCTCTTGTAGAGAACATACTAAAGTGATATTTACCACCCCATTCCCTTCCCCACGTATCAATGTCCGAGTTTTCTGCGAAAATTTCTTACATGTAAATAATATCATAGGCCGAAAGTGCAATGAAAACAGCGCTGCGCTTGATTGGGTCGCGTAAGCCTCGAATATTGATACTAATTATGCGAAGTGAGGTTAAGTTATCCGGCGTGAAGTTGAGTGGAAATTAACGTAAACATAAATAACAAGTAACGAAAATAATGAGTGAGGTGAAATCGGTATGAAGCGAAAATAAGTGAAGGTTGTGTTAAAATAAATATACTACGACTGTTTACTTGCTTTCTTTTTGTTGGCTCTCGGTTTCTTTGGAGGTGCTGGTGATTTGCTTGGCGAGGAAGGGACAGATGAGGCGAGCGGGTTGAATTGGTTAAAGATGTTAGCAATTTTACGCTTCGCAGATGTGGTAGCGTCCATCGCTTCGCTGGCGTGGTCTGGATTATCTGTTTGTGAGTTGGCTGGTTTTGGGATGAGGGGCTGGTTTTCTAGAGGAGTGGCTAGATCGGACCCGCCATCTGATGATTGTGATAAGGTTTCTGTGTTGTCTGCTTTAGCTGGGGCGGATTTTGTTGGCGTTTGTGGTAGAGCGAATGCGGCGGATTGGAGGGTGAGTTCTTCATCGGCTGTAAGATAGGTTGTGGGTGGCAAAAGCTCTTTACTAGATTCTTGTGGCAGTGCTACTGTGGCAGGTTGGGTGATTTTTTCTGTGGGAAGTGTGTGAGCGTCTTGGGGTGTGAGATATGTCTCCACGGGTGGCGAAGGTCTCCCTCTTGGTTCGTCTTGTTGTTGTTGGGGTGTTGGGACCGAGTTTTTCTTCGAACAATCGCGGACGAAATGGCCTGTGCCACCGCAGTAGCCACAGGTTTGAAGTTGTCCTCGATGCCACGCTTTGCTGCGGTACCAACCGATTCGGATGTACGATGGTATTGATTTTGTGATCTCCATCACAACAATGCGGGTGCCCGTCTCGATCGCTGAGTCGTCATAGAGTTGTCGTTTGACTTCAGTGATCCGGCCAAACGGCTCCATGGCGGAGACTATTGGGCTATTGGCCATCTCGTTAGGTAGATGGTGCATGTATACATAGGTTGTACGGTATCCAAGCGGCTGCGGTTTCAGCTGGGCGCCCTAAAAAATAATTCCTTCGTGGAGGAGTGAATTCACGAGTTGTTCGTTTCGTAGTGTCACGTCCACCCTGTTCCCCGGCATCGTCTGTACACAGCGAAGCGTGTTCGCCGGGAGACTCTGGGTTAATGCTCGGATAAAATCCATCCTCTCAGGCAAGACTTGGAATTTAAATTGGACTGAACATCGACGGGTTACAATGGGCGGCTGTTGTGGAGTCGTAGCGTTCGAGGTGTTCGCGGTGTTCGCGGAGTTGGTTGAAGCACTCGTTCCGGCTATCACAGCGTGGCTGTGTAGGACATGGCGGTGAAAAAATTCGTAAAAAAAAATTCTCCTGTTTATTGAAAGGGTTTTCCGAGAGAAAACCTCTAAAAAGAATTTTATAGAAACTTAACTCGTGAGAGGCCAGAGCTGTAGATCGCAGTTGCCTCCCGCGTCAGGTAAGTATGACTTGCCTAACGCACGGTAAAATTACCTCGCGTTCGTGACGGTCGTATTCCATGTGGGAGCGCGACGACGACCCGTCCGTGCCTCTCCCCCTTCCATGCCACATACTTGTACCACCCCGTACGTCATCTATCTGTCAAGGAAAAGGATTTGTTCGTCCAGTTAATAGGGATGTTGGGTTCTTCCCAAAGGGAAGGGGGCCATACTCGGAGGTAGTGCAATACCGAGACGACCCGTGGCTGGGACGAGGCAAGCCTCTTTTCCACAGCCTAATTCCAAAACTCAATTTAATATATGAGCTGCTCAGTGAACAGCGTATCAGATATTAAGCTGATAAGAACAGAGGTACAACTGTATTTTATTGATAACAAATCAATTAAAAATTACATTACAGCCTAATTTGCCCTGTGAGGACCGGCCTCCCTAAAACTAAACGTAGTAGGGGAATGAAGGTGGCCCGGAAATTATAATGTTTCTTATTAGCGTAATCGCCTCGGGAATATTTAGAATAAGGTATATAAAAATAGATACATATACACAAGTAGCCACACTAGGCGGTACAGAGTTAACCTATTGTAGGTTACCCTGTATAGCGAAAACTTATAATATTAAATATAGATAGCCACACTAGGTGGTAAAGAGTTTACCTATTATAGGTTGCTCTGTGTAACGAGAAGTATTAATATAAATAGCCACACTAGGTGGTAAAAAGTTGACCTATTGAAGGTTACTCTGTATTTTAAATAATTGATAATAATAACTAATAATTATTAATTTGTTTTTGTTATTACCGTAAAAAAAGGTATTTTAGATAATTAGATACATACATCTTATTAGATGATTTTTCGGGTAATACGGGCGTTATTTACGAGTTGCGAATGTATTTTTCCGAGCCCCGCAGGGTCGAGGAAAAATACAAGCAACGAGTAAAATGTCAGCCCGTATTACCCGAAAAATTATCTAATAAGAGATTTATTATACAACACTTGAATTTCTTTGTGATTGATTTCCTTTTCAGTTCGAAAACAAAATATCCACGATATCAAGAAATCCGTGCGTCTTTTAGATCAATGACGTGAGCGATGGAAAGCCAGAAAAGTGCCTTTAATTTCATTGGATAATAAACTAAAAGTATGACATGTGATATGAATCTCGTAAAACCAGCTTGTTTTTATAAGCTGTGACAAACGTTCTCGAATTAGTTCAACAAGGAAAAGTGTTTCAAAGAGAATATAAAGCGAGAAATTCAAGCCAAAAACGTCTAATATACTTTTGAACTTGACAAAGAGGCTCTTAACATTCTCTTTAAGAAACAGTGTTCAGTCTAAAGTTTATCGTCACTATCAAGAAGCGGCAAAATTCTCTTGAATCTTCTGGTTGGTGTTTTTAACCCGCCACAAGGATAACCAGCATTTCCACCGAAGTTCAATGAACAGTTGTTGAATACGGCACCACAGAACATTGCTGGTTTTAAGTCTTGTTCGGCAGACATCATATTTGGATTGGTCATCAGTGGTTTGAGGATTTTCTTCTCTGGCTCCGAAGATTCCTTCGACGTATCGCGCGTCCCTTGGCCTTGAATGTGTTGACTGATTTTGCTGGACATGTCTTTCTGTTGTTGTTCTGAGGCTTCAGAATAACTGTCCAAGGATTTGAGATTTCTTTGACCTGCCAGACCAATAATATTGAGAGGCTCAACATTCTCTTGTCGTAAGGTTGAAATCATGGTTCTTCGTACAGAATGATTAGTGTATCGGCCATTCAATCCCGCGGCTTTGCTCATTTCTTTCATGAAAGAGCCAAGTGAGTGTTTACCAAGGGGCTGTTTCTTGAACCAAGTCTGTGATGCTGGCCTTGGAATTGATGCCAGGTAAAAAGGAGCATCTGGGTAGTTCATATCTGCTGGTCTTCGGGATATGTACTCCGTGAAAATACGAACAGGACAACATGGTCCATCGGTGGCGTACATTTTGGGATTAAATGGCCGGTCAGGAACAAACTCGTTCTCGCCGGTACGAGTTTTACTGCCACGCTCAATGACCCACTCGACATACATTTTTCCCTCTGGCCCATCCTCTTTCTTTACATGGAAGTCACCAAACCTTACACGATGGTGTTCATCCCGAGCCCTCCAGCCAAAATAGATGGTATTATTGAACCAGACTGTACGTAGAAGGGTTTGAGAAGAACAGTTTCCAAGCTGTTTTTGTTGCCATAACTGTTGGATCTGTGTGTCGTTTAGTCCAAGGGCTTTATTCGGCCTTTGACCTTTACCAGAGCGACGAAGTTCTTTTCTTTTGCAAGACAAAGCTTCTCTGGCCTTTGAGAATTGTCTGTCAAGGAGTATGCTGTATGTTTTGGCTTGTTCTCGCAAAAAGCGGTCAAAACTACGAAAGTATGAGGTAAGTGTATCTGGCTCAAATTCGTCACCATCTTGTTTTCGTACTTTCACTACAAAGTGTGAAAGCACACTGTCAAGTTCAGTAGGCGGTATATTGTCAATAGTTCACTGGAAAAATCCACCCTTTTCCATAGTATGTAAATATAGTGTAAATACTTTGTAAAGAGACTGTAAATGGAAATTTACAATCTCAAGGCACATTTACACACTTTGTAAGATATAATGGACTTTGTAAATTGCTTGTAAATTGTTTGTAAATTCGTATTGATTCCCCTGGTTTCTGTGTGAACCTCTGTAAATTCTTTGTAAATAACATGTAAATATGTTGTAAATTCTAGTTGAACAGTTTGTCAATACTTTGTAAATCCCTGGCAAATGTTTGTCAATACTTTGTAAATCCCTGGCAAATGTTTGTCAATACTTTGTAAATCCCTGGCAAATGTTTGTCAATACTTTGTAAATCCCTGGCAAATGTTTGTCAATACTTTGTAAATCCCTGGCAAATGTTTGTCAATACTTTGTAAATCCCTGGCAAATGTTTGTCAATACTTTGTAAATCCCTGGCAAATGTTTGTCAATACTTTGTAATCCCTGGCAAATGTTTGTCAATACTTTGTAAATCCCTGGCAAATGTTTGTCAATACTTTGTAAATCCCTGGCAAATGTTTGTCAATACTTTGTAAATCCCCTGGCAAATGTTTGTCAATACTTTGTAAATCCCTGGCAAATGTTTGTCAATACTTTGTAAATCCCTGGCAAATGTTTGTCAATACTTTGTAAATCCCTGGCAAATGTTTGTCAATACTTTGTAAATCCCTGGCAAATGTTTGTCAATACTTTGTAAATCCCTGGCAAATGTTTGTCAATACACTAGGCGAAAATGTATATTTAAGGTAGTTTGAAAGGTACCGAAAGGCGACTGAAATGAGAGATTTTGTGTCCTTTACTGTCCTTTACTGTAACATATAAACACTGTAACAGTGTTTATATGCCAAAACATACAAGACTATTAGAGTGACTTCTCTTTGCAATCTGTCTCAATTTCAACCCAGTGCTATAAAATAACCCATTGGATAGATAACAAACCACAATATTTTTTTCTCCAATATAAATGTATTTGTTCCTTTTCTCAAATAACAACAATAAAAATTCGGAGATATCACCTACACTGTATATATGTCCTGTTATGATAATTGGCACTTATATGATACACAAGTTGACATCTAAAATATTTTGGAAATCAAGCACAAGTGACAAGTGCAAAAAACAGGTTAAAGGACTTTGCATAAGGAACCATTCATTATTTATGGAGAGGGGGGAGAAAATTATTCCATGAGTAACTGTCTCTCAACAAAACACAACAAGAAAGGTGTACTAATCATACTGGACATTCTTATGAAACAAGGCTGCTTTGTACTTGATTCATATGAACTGGTTGCAAACATTATGGACATACTTGAAAGCAGTTGGTTTGTTACTTGTGACAGTACTTTTGTAGTTGATCTTTTTTTGGTATGGCCTCCAATCTCATGTAAAAATGCAGATTGGGGCTGGTGGCAATAATCACATTTGTGAGTTTTTTCTTCTTCTTGAACTCATTCTAATAGCTAAGTTCTTTTTTTATACATGTATGTAGGTGGTACAGTCATCCAGTATATTGATATAGAACAAAATCATGTTGTTAAAATATAAGTTCCTATCAACAGCTGTATTATTGGAACATCTATACCGGCCCATCTGATAGTTAATTATATCATGACCCACCCTGTGTTCTAAAAAAATGATTGGTGACCACCCTATTATCCCCCCCCCCACCCCTCCGCCATAATTAATGAGTGGTCCCTAATATTCGTAAAAATAAATGTCTGAAATAAAGACATGCGAATGCCTTTATATGTGCAATTTAGTTTAATAGAGTAAATAATTTATAGCAATGATTCACTGTTAAAAGTCCATTCGAGTGTTTGTAGCCTATTCAGACTTTTCCTCAGCCAGGAGTACTCCCTGAAGAGCTGTTTTCCTTTTGCATTACCCATTTAACGTAGCTCTCAGGGAAGGATCTACATGTATGCGACTGTTGATCACTCCTATGCATCTGATATGCTCTTGAATTGCTCGCCTTGTCAAGCTTGACAAGTAGTGCTGGTCAAGTGCTCATTTTCCCTCCTTCAGCTCCTTTCTCTCCTAGGGGAGGCTCTTCACAATGTACACAAGTCTCCTCTCTCCATCTTCTACTTCTTCCTCACTATCCTCTGATGACACATAGTTTGTGGTTGCTAAAACCAGTTCATGTTCTCTCATTTGGCCAATCAATCTTTTCCAGTGCATCTGATCAGTTTAACTGTTTCTGAAAAAAAGAAAGAAACAAAACATGAAATAAAAATGCAGTTTAGGTAGCCAATGACAATTAAATATATTGCTGCTTTAACTTCCAAGGAGAAAATTTGAAAAGCAAAGAAATGGCTGAGTCACTGAAAAGTCTCAATAGCTCTAGATGCCACTCGCATGGTGGTGGGTAGCCTATGTCGCATCCGAACTGAACCCCGGTTAAGTCCATCTGCGAATTAATGAACAAAAGCTTGTTTTGGACCCCCAGCAGAGTAGCACAATTATATGTACCCTCCTGATTGGTTTTTACAAATGCTCATTCTTACACATCTTCTGAATGGCCATTCAACTGTCAGCAGTGCGACTTACAGCTAATTTACATTTCAAAATATGGTGGCTTTTATGCACGTCATTTATGAGAAAAGCAATGGCATCTGTACTGTATATCAGTTTGAAATCAAGATTTGTTTGCTAAAACAAGAGCAGTTGACCGGAGTTGAGTTCAGATGTGGCACATACTAGATCTTTCCAAGCTGCACTGGAGATTTGTTTGTGTGTTCCTCAAACAAGCATTTTGTCGTGACAGATTCTATTTAATGTGTTCAGCAAGTTTCCTTTCATGTGGCACTATAAACCACGGCCGGCAGCCTATTGTGTTACATTACTTCAAAACCTGACCTAAAATTGAAATAAAACTAACATTCTCCGGTAGTAAAACACAGGGAAATGACGACTGAGCTTGTCTAGGGCGAGAAATTCCAAAGTAAACAGCTGACTCGCATGCAAACAAACAGTTTCAACCGAGCGGCCTCTGACATGAACTGCCCATCATAACAATCTCCAAAGCTGGTGACAGTTGAATGACAAGTCAGAAGACGTGTAAGAATCAGCATTTGTAAAAACCAATCAGAGGAGGGTACATATAATCGTGTTACTCTGCTGGGGGTCCAAAGCAAGCTTTCATTCGTTAATTCGCAGACAGACTTAACCAGGGTTCAGTTCAGATGCAACGCAGGCTAGGTGGTGGGCTGATTCACGAATCAGACTAATTATGTTTGTGGAAGTTTGGTCTTTTTTCCTATAACTATTACCTCTTGAAAATTATAGTACCCACCAAAGAGGAAGTATAACTTTCCAATCTGAGCAAATTTTGGGTTTGTATTCCAAAAAGTCTATTTTTAAAAACGCTAACCATCAACAATGGCTGCTCACTAATTTAGGGTTCTTTAGAGCTAATCACTAAACAACACTGAAATATAATACTGTAATTCTTAAATGTTTATGTGAATTAATCTAAACCCTTACCCTACATTTTGAAAAACCCTAACCATCAACAATGGATGCTCGCTAATTTAGGGTTCTTTAGGGCTAATTACTAAACAACACTGAAATATAATACTGTACTTCTTTAAATGTTTATGTGAATTAATCTAAACCCTTACCCTACATTTTGAAAAACCCTAACCATCAACAATGGATACTCGCTCATTTAGGGTTCTTAAGGGCTAATTACTAAACAACACTGAAATATAATACTGTACTTCTTTAAATGTTTATGTGAATTAATCTAAACCCTTACCCTACATTTTGAAAAACCCTAACCATCAACAATGGATACTCGCTCATTTAGGGTTCTTAAGGGCTAATTACTAAACAACACTGAAATATAATACTGTACTTCTTTAAATGTTCATGTGAATTAATCTAAACCCTTACCCTACATTTTGAAAAACCCTAACCATCAACAATGGATACTCGCTAATTTAGGGTTCTTTAGAGCTAATCACTAAACAACACTGAAATATAATACTGTACTTCTTTAAATGTTTATGTGAATTAATCTAAACCCTTACCCTACATTTTGAAAAACCCTAACCATCAACAATGGGTGCTCGCTAATGTAGGGTTCTTTAGGGCTAATTACTAAACACAAAAATAAATTTACTCCTTAAATGTTCCTGTGCCACTGACCCAAACCCTAACATAAAAAAAAAACTAACACCAATGAACGTACAACGTACAACAAATTACCTAACACGGTCATGGGTCAGGAAAGGTCAATTTTTCACCATTTCAAGCAAGCGTACAACATAGAGTATTCTTTGTAAACCAACAATTTCTTCGCAAAAGTACTCAACACCTTTCAAAGGTTCATAGGTAGAAAAATGCCAAGAAGGGTTAGAAGCACTTTAAACATAATTACATGTACATTTAAACATTACAACAGTTCTTGGAAAAAAATCCATAAAAATAGTTTGTCTGAATAATTTAACCAAAGAAATGCAGGAAAATGCTGCAAACTTTGCTTGTTATTGTGTAGTGCTTTCATTTGACTTGACTGTCCTTTCTTTCAATATCATTGTTCCAGTAAATATTGAGATGTTAGCAATGTTGTATTTTCACCAAGTTATTTGGATCTGTTACCACTGAGCTGCAACATTCGTCTCAAATCAGTTCTGCTTTCCAAAACATATACAACATATATCTCAGTGCAAGCTCTTTCACTGGTTGGACTTAACTGATTTGGTATTGTGATCGATAAATATTTGATTTGGTAAAATTTTCTGGAATTTCTTAAGTGTTATTGCTTTAATTTTGGTTCTCACATTTTGTATATCTCGAATACTGCATATTAGTAATATGTACATTAGAAAAAAATGATTGTTTGGGACTCAAGGGTACATGTACCAAATATCCTGCTTGCAGAACCTTCATTCCTCCCTTTCTGTAATTGAACTGGTGGGGGAAGGCGGCTCTGCCCCCGTCACAACATTGTTTGATCTACATGTAACTACCATCCACAACCATGGATGAATAAATTATAAAAAACATACAGTGCGTAAGCTTCCAAGCATGGCAAGTGTTTTTGTGTCGCTTAGTAACACAACGCTTGCGCAACACCCAATGTTGTGACTGAGGCAGAGCTTTCTTTCCCCTTTCATTTCGATTATAGGAAGGAAGAATAGAAGGTTCTGCAAGCAGGGAAGGGTACCAATGAAATGACCTTATAAACGACAACAAAGAAATAAGGAATATACATGGAGGACAAGACAGAGAGCAAACATATTATTAGAAGTTTCCCTTACGGAAAAGACTGGAACATACTAGTGAGAGTTCAAGTGCTCTCAACCCAAGTAACTTGATCTTTTTCTCTCTAATGTAAATGCATATGGTCCTTAATTCTCAAAAAATTAATTTCAAGTCACTTGGTAAAAATTTTAAATTGTACATTTCACCACGGTGTCTAATAGAGAAATTGACAACAAATAGGAAAAAATACACTGTTGACATAATATATGTGCATTTCCCAGGCCCCACTCGAGGGTCCACCTCTGCCTGGAATATAGTGAGTTCAAATTTTTTTTAACCAGTTCAAAATATTTACACCAGTTCATTTTTGTAAATCTGGTTTATCTTTAAGATTCTAAAAGGGAAGTTATGTTAACTGATGTTAGAGTTATTTTAAATGTTGGATTTGGATTTAGAATAGTTCACATGATTATTGAAGGAGGATTATAGTATGTGTTAGTGATTTAGCCCTGAACACCCTAAATTGGTGACTACATGTCAGAAACAACCAGTAAAGGGTGCTTAATTGTGTCATAAAAATATAAGGCTATAGTATGACTAAGTGGAGTAATCAAATGAGCTCATTTGGAATTTTAATAACGAGTGGAGAATACGAAGGACTTCTAAACACCCTAAATTATTGAGCACCCATTGTTGATGGTTAGGGTGTTTTTAAATGTAGGGGTAGGGTTTGGATTAGTTCACAGGACCATTGAAGAATCATTACTTATCTGCATTTAGTGATCTAAATTAGCGACTATAGCTCTAAAAACCCTAACTTAGTGAGCACCCTTTGTTGATAGTTAGGCTGTTTATAAATTTAGGGGTACGGCTTGGATTAGTTCACAGGACCATTGAAGAACTTCCCATATACAGTGCTTGGGTAGGGTATTCTGCAGTTGCCCCAATACTCCGGTTACTCTTTGACTTTATCGTACTTAAGACTTAATGAAAAATAAGTCTTGTGCAGGTAAATAATCGTGTAGTATGGTGTACAGTTCACTCATGTTTTGTTCACGTAAGTATATACAGACAATTGCGAAAATCTCAGGAGGGTTGGGTGTTTTTTTTTTTTTTTAATTCCCTCCCAAAAAACTAAACCTCATCTTTTTATGAATCCCAAAAAATTCAAAAATCCCTATTTAGAATCTTGGAAAAAAAAACAGTTTGAATTTTTGAACTGGTTTGAACATTTTGAACCAAAATATTTTGCAACCACAACATATACCTTGGTAAAGAGCCCGCACTTTTGATTCCAACGTTCAGAGTTCGATTCCCACACGAGCCACAATTTACTTTAACTTCTTTTTCTCCTTTCTCAGTTTTATTTAATATTTTCCTCTATTTTAAGCTATTAGAGCTGCCTTCTACACTAAAAACATACTGGTGTTTTGTAGTTGTGTCCAAGGAAGGAGAATAAGAAGTGCAAAAAATTGTGGCTCATGTGGGAATCAAACTGATTGTTGAATTCAAAAGCGTGTTCTCTAAACCACTTTACCATAGAGCCGATTCACTTGAACACTGCAGGTTTCAAAATAAGGTATACAAATGTATGTGTAAACGTTCCGAGACCATGAACTTTGGGAACTTGCATTGTCAAGCGTAAATTGTTCGACTCGAGAAATTGGGTTATTTCAATTAAATGGCATTTGGCTCTTGGAGTAGGTACTGTCATGCTAATATTTGAGGTTTAGTTACATTGATTTTGGATGAAAATTTGAGTGTGGTCAGTTCTAGACTCTTAGGTGGAGATAGAGGTAGAGGGGTAAAATTTCAACAGAACTTGCTGAAATTGCATACAGAGCCCAATGAAGAACAGATAAAGACTTCAGGTGATTTTTTAAATATATTTTTTCCCAGTCTGCATTTTATAGGAGTCTACATTTTACACCCAGTCTGCAGATTACACTGACCGTAGTGAGACCAGCACTTTCACTGTCCTCCTACAAGTCTCACCTTTTACAATATTATACGTCAGCCCTGAAAACATCTTATAACCCAGACAATCCACGCACATGGAAGTCAGTTTGTGTAAAATATAACTCTGTCGGTAGCCTACTCAGTCCTTTAACTTCTTGTTTTTAGTCACCTTGTGGTTGTGAAATCCTTATCATTAGTTCTTTCTTTGACTATTATTAATTTAATTTAGTGTCATGGTCCCGCAGTAATTGGCTTGAGCTATTGCGGTCAACCTGCCTTTTATCATTTTGTTTCTACATCATTGTAATTTGTTAAAACTATTGTTTGTGGTATCATTCCTGATATTTATGTTTCCTTCAGGCGAAGCTTGAAATAAATAAATAAATAAACTCCAAAATGACAAACTTTCTCATGATGAAAGACAAAAATAACTACTCAGATTAGCAGAGTATACTTTCCAGGTAAACTGGAGAAAATGTGGGACAATTTTGCTGAAGGATGGCAGAGATTCGAGTGGATGAAAATTATTGCTTTCGAGCTTGAAATCGAAATCAATTTTGTAGAATAAGCTTTTGCAATGCACTTTAATCTTTGCCATCCTCTATCGTAATTGTTTAAAAAGCATACCAGGACATTCACATAGTATTTCTCTTCTATCTTACGGTGTTATTAATGTGTAGTTTTGTTTTAAAGAAGCTCTGCCGGCGTTTGAAACATACACGTGCTTTGTCGGTTCAAATTATTTATATAATAGGGCCGCTAGAAACTTCTTCTATAAAAATCCCTCAAAATAAACTCGGGAAAAATCCACGAATGATTCATTGACAATAACAGATGAAGCATTAGTTTTCTATTAAAGATTCCGTATTGAAACTAAGTCTTCTTAGTGAACAACATTGAGTCGAATTCGAAGGTACGGTGTGATAATTTCTAACTAGACTCTAGAGTAAAATTTTCCGGCTAAACCACATAAATTGGACCTTCAAATTCGTATATAATCTTACCTGGATATTCGGATATTCTTCTGATGTTCATAGTTGTTTGGAGTCTGTTTTGCTTTGTCCTTGAAGTCATCTGCACAGATATCGTAAGTTCTCCATGTTCGATGACAAAATGGCGGACGCAAACTGGGGTGTTTCGTACTGCATTGTGGTCCATACACAAACCACAGGCGTCCCAGTCTCTAATTATTCCCCAACTTCGTGAAAAACACGTTGGGCGAAGACAGAGGTCGGCTTGCTGGATTAGTACCGGCTACTGGTGAATAATGAGACCTCTAACATGTGTAACAGCCAGTAGTCCAATGGAACTAATAGCGAGTGCTGGAACAACACTGAAGACATTCAGTATAAAGTATTTACAAACCGATCTCGGGCCGCCAAAGCATCGATTTACAAAGTATTTACAAACTACCTCGAGGCCTCCAAAACATCGATTTACAAAGTATTTACAAACTTCCTCGAGGCCTCCAAAACATCGATTTACAAAGTATTTACAAACTATGTCGGGCCTCCAAAACATCGATTTACAAAGTATTTACAAACTATCTCGGGCCTCCAAAACATCGATTTACAAAGTATTTACAAACTATGTCGGGCCTCCAAAACATCGATTTACAAAGTATTTACAAACTATCTCGGGCCTCCAAAACATCGATTTACAAAGTATTTACATACTGAGTGTTCACCTCTGTACATCACAATTTCCAAACTATTTCCAAATTACATTTACAAACTATTGACATACTTTGTAAATTGTGTGTAGTATAAATACTCTTGTATAATTTTACAAACTATTTACACGGTAAGATAGTTTGTAAATCAATTTCCATACTATGTAAAGAGTTTGTAAATCAATTTACAAAGTATGGAAATTGGATTTTACAAATGAATTACATACTATGGAAAAGGGTAGATTTTTCCAGTGGTTCTCGTTTCGTTAACAGTTTTTGCCCATTTATAAAACACGTTAAGGTCGCTTCGTGTCTTTTTTGTTGTGTTTTTGTTTCTGTTATCCTCGATAAATTTTGTAACTTCGTCATTGTCAAGTTTTGTCTCTTTTTTCTCGCTTCTTACATTGCCACTGGAACTGTCAGTCGTTTCAGTTTCCTCAAGCAACTCGACAGCGTTAATAAGTTCTGTATCAAAGTCAATGTCGTCGAAAAGACCTGTTAAGTCAAAGTTTGGGTAGTCCGCGTTGAGTTCGTAACTATTCTCATCGGCCATTTTTGCTTTGAACTCAGTATACGGTCGTGTACTAAACCGGTCAATACTGGTTTACTAGCGGGTAATACGACAATCTAGTGGGTAATACGCTGGCATATCAGTCCGTTTTTGTGACCTAATATGGTAAAATTACGTCATAGTTGTGTAATAACTTGTGTGTATAGCTATTAAAGTTATATATATATTTATAGTAATACGAATATCGTGTATTAATCCCTCTGAATATAAGCCGATAATATATATAGATATAAAATTATTTGTTCCATGTTCGATTAGGCGATCACAGGCTAAGTGTTTAGAACCAGTGGTCACTTAATAGAAAATGGGCATAGTGTTAAACAGCTAATATTTGTATGCATCTTTGCACCATGTTCGATTAGGCGATCACTGGATAAGTGTTTATGTAGAACTTTAATGAACCAGTGATAACCCAATAGAAAATGGGTACAATATCAGGGATAGGCAAAATAAGAAAATATAAAACAAAAATAACAGATTCGTCCGTAATAATAAAATATTGTTAAAAATTGAAAAAGATAATTTGGGTGTCGGTAACAGAGAGTCAGTCTAAGCGACAGCAGTGGGGAAACGTATTGGAAAAAATATATACTAAAATTAGATAAATATAATCTGAGGGAAAAAAATCATAAAGTACCATTGGGGGGACCCCAACATCGTGTATCCGCGACAGAGGCATGTAGCCTTGAAACACCGGTCACAGACACCAAGATGCCTGTGACTCAGGGAAAACCCTGAACGACACATGGAGGGGGGTCCCTCATAGCTCCTTAGTAATCAGAATTAAAAGGAAAATAAATAAACAAATAAGTAAAATAAAATAAAAATATAATGCAGAGTGATTGAGACGTCACAACTACAGTACTTCCAATTAAGGGGACCAAATAGATGTGGCGCGGCAAAACTCAGCAATAACAATAAGAAGTTTGAAAATAATAAAAATAATAATTCCAATGTATAGGGTCAAAATTAATCAGAGTTACACCTTCCCCGACTCAGCCAGACATCGCCTCTTCCAGATTGCATAGGAGCCCTTCAGAGCAATTGCACTGCACTCCTTGGCGACTCTGCCACTTTTACGTATCTTAATACCAAGAGCGCGCAAGGCTTCGTTATTGGCAGAGTCCCAAGAGCCCAGAGAGCCAACCAGCACTGCATGGGGTTCTACAGCGAAACCTGCAGCAGATAGATTTTCGTCTTGTTGTTGTTGGGGTGTTGGGACCGGGTTTTTCTTCGAACAATCGCGGACGAAATGGCGGTACCAACCGATTCGGATGTACGATGGTATTGATTTTGTGATCTCCATCACAACAATGCGGGTGCCCGTCTCGATCGCTGAGTCGTCATAGAGTTGTCGTTTGACTTCAGTGATCCGGTATTGATTTTGTGATCTCCATCACAACAATGCGGGTGCCCGTCTCGATCGCTGAGTCGTCATAGAGTTGTCGTTTGACTTCAGTGATCCGGCCAAACGGCTCCATGGCGGAGACTATTGGGCTATTGGCCATCTCGTTAGGTAGATGGTGCATGTATACATAGGTTGTACGGTATCCAAGCGGCTGCGGTTTCAGCTGGGCGCCCTAAAAAATAATTCCTTCGTGGAGGAGTGAATTCACGAGTTGTTCGTTTCGTAGTGTCACGTCCACCCTGTTCCCCGGCATCGTCTGTACACAGCGAAGCGTGTTCGCCGGGAGACTCTGGGTTAATGCTCGGATAAAATCCATCCTCTCAGGCAAGACTTGGAATTTAAATTGGACTGAACATCGACGGGTTACAATGGGCGGCTGTTGTGGAGTCGTAGCGTTCGAGTTGTTCGCGGAGTTGGTTGAAGCACTCGTTCCGGCTATCACAGCGTGGCTGTCGGACATGGCGGTGAAAAAAATCTTAAAAAAAATTTCTCCTTTTTATTGAAACGGTTTTCCGAGAGAAAACCTCTAAAAAGAATTTTATAGAAACTTAACTCGTGAGAGGCCAGAGCTGTAGATCACAGTTGCCTCCCGCGTCAGGTAAGTTTTTTATGTTTTACTCTAGGTCACCCCAAGGGTGCCGTAAGCAATAGGAGGGCCACCAGGCGCCAACAAGCTATGGAATCGAACCGTACCCCACTTAGCCTGCTTGCAGGCGGTGGAGGGTGTTTTTTCGCGCAGCAAACGGATCATCGAAGCGGCCGCCATATTGGCCGAGCGTGATTGAGACCTGGGATCGAATGACAAATGGAGGGGGGAGGGGGGAGGGGGGTGGGGGAGAACAAGCAGATCTGAAAGACCGCCTGCACGAAAGCCTATGGTTTCTGAAGTACGCCCACCACGCACACGATTTCCGTTAACTTGTAACCCGACCAATAGGAGTCGACGTGTGACAGCCTTCCAATTTTGATTTGGTTTGATTGAAATGCGTGCAATATTCAAAACAAACTTCGCTCGCTGTCAAATGCAATGCAAAATGCTAGTAAAATTGTCAATTGGTTCTTAGATACGGAAATTTCAATAAAACCAGCTATTTTTGTTCAAAGTTCTCCATTGAAAGGACTGCGACAGTACCACTTTAGATATATATGTAGACAGTTCGGTTTTAGCTTGTTGCGCAGTTCGCCCCATCAGTCTCTCAAAGAGTTTGCAAATCCTCCGAAATACATACATTTAATACCGCAGTCAGGTGCCACACAAGCGGCTGCTTCCTTTCTTAAAAGAATTAAGCTCGCATAAAGATAAATACAGGATCGAAAAAATCTCTAAACTTCAAAGAAAACTCCGATGGAGACAATGTTTTGTCTGGAACTCGATATTGAAGAACTCGTGGACAAACAAACTACGAGTGCAAAGAGTACACAGGTAAATGTTGTGATCGTCTTTCTCTGACAACTCGAAGTCCATCTTAGTGAATGTTTGCCGAAAGAAATGGATGACCGTTGCATAAATGTATTGAGGCGGATTTCTGATTATTTCCTAGTTCAACGGCCGTGAAGTCAATAGCCGGATTGCATCTCTGCAATTTGGTCGACAACAATACTTTTCAGTGGCGAATTAAATCACGGTTCGTTGTCAAGTTCTCTTTACCGTACATATCATACTCTTTCCAAACCTGTCGAAAGCACAGCCAGAACGGCAGGTTTAAAGTACAGGTCACAATTCTCAGGTCAGGTTGTTAAATTCTAAGACAAATTGAAGGCTCTGTATACTAGCTTCCTCCTGCTCGGTTTTCAAAGTACCTTTACCCATCCGCGGAGAAAGAACGAGCAGCTGTGTTCTCTCTAGAAAACCTCTGGAACCAGGGTACAAGTCACCTTAGTCTTCAAAAAAGACAAAGCCTTTTGTATTATTCGCCATATTTTATCAACTGCAAGCTCACTACACAACTCTTATTATAGTTACGCCGCTTCGCAGGCTACACTTATTCCTTTCAGTTCTTGCCGCGATAAGCTTTGATTGACACCGTTTCAGCCAATCATATACCCCGTCCGCTGGTGGACGGGATCTGACTTTTGTACTCAGAAACCATAGGCTTTCGTGCAGGCGGTCTTTCAGATCTGCTTGTTCTCCCCCACCCCCCACCCAGGTCTCAATCACGCTCGGCCAATATGGCGGCTGCTTCGATGATCCGTTTGCTGCGCGAAAAAACACCCTCCACCGCCTGCAAGCAGGCTATACCCCACTACACCAACAGACGATCACAAACGATCACCACCGACAAGAACTACCGGGTAAACCAGACGTCACAAGAAAAAATACTGGACAAAACAGGTCAGACTTGGCACAGACTATTTTCACAATTAGTCGGTTAGTTTTTTATTACGACAACAGCATGACACTTGCCAACCGACAAATGCCAACTGCAAACACCAAATAATAAGAACGGTCGAGTCCCCAAGGGACCCACCGCTATTTACCACATACTAACAATTAACATTTAATATGGTGCAGCCCTTGACGGTTTTTTCGGGGACTTGTCCGGTCCGCAGGAGTAATGCCTGATGGTAAATCTCTCGCTCTGGAACGCGATGGTGCCTTCATCAGGGGCAGCCGGGACAGGCAGCGGCGTCACCGCATCAGGGGGAGCAAGAGCGGCCATCAGGAGGCCTTCTCTCTCGATCAGGTCCGCCTGAAGACCGGCAAAACTTGCCCACTTACTACCGTCGTCATCCGAGTAGCTCTCCTCTTCCGACATCTGCCATTCCGGGACAGTCGGGGCCAGCACTGGGGGCACAAGTACTGGAGGAGGAGAACGAGGCACAGCCTCATCGCTGTGGTGTGGAGGATCCAGTTCCACCGGGTCGGTCGGAGGAGGTAGGCCCTCCAACATCTCCGTCTCAGCTTCAGCTTCATCGACTTCGATGTTGTCGGGCACTGGACCGGAGGCTTCGGGCAGAACTGCCTGGCGTGAGGGACACTTGGCTCGTAGGTGCCCTTTCTCCCCACAGGAGAAACACACACCCTTCTTGGGACACGCACGGGCCAAATGTCCGTCTTTCCTGCACATTGTGCAGACTGGTAGTTGACCTCTATGCCAGGTCACGAAGGGAAACGACCTCAGCCGGAGACGGCGCGGGACGAACTGGTCAAGGACCATCTTGACGACACGTGTACCCGTCTCCATAGACGGGTACTTCTTGTCCTTTTCCCGCTGTATGGACTTGACAGTGCCATACCGGGACATCAGTGACTTGAGGTCCTCGTCGGGCACCTCGTAAGGCAGCCGGTATACATACATGGCCGTCGACCAGTCGTCCGCAGACTGAATGTTGGCCTGGACGTGGCCAATGGTTATTCCCTCCATGATGTTTTTTTCCCGCCGAATCGCGGTTTACGTGTGTCACACGTATCGTGCGACCGCTCAGCTGGGTGCAGGCAATCTGGGCTGCGGGCACCGCAGCATGGAGGTAGTCCTGGAAGACCTCACGGGACATTTTTGGCACTCCCTTCTCGTTGAGGTAGAGGGTAGGGAAGTGCACGATGACGGTAGTTGGCCGCCCAATCCGTTGCATAACCAATGCATCTGACGTGTCTGCTCTGGCAGCGTCAGCAAACGTCCGAAGAGGCGAAGATGACGTCATCGAAACGAAACACACCAACTCAAGGCTCCGATTCAGGCCGGAACATCCGCACCTGAATCTCGGCTATGAGCGATACCAACACCAAAGGACATTGGGAAATCAAGATTGAATTCCCGCGTCAGGTAAGTATGACTTGCCTAACGCACGGTAAAATTACCTCGCGTTCGTGACGGTCGTATTCCATGTGGGAGCGCGACGACGACCCGTCCGTGCCTCTCCCCCTTCCATGCCACATACTTGTACCACCCCGTACGTCATCTATCTGTCAAGGAAAAGGATTTGTTTGTCCAGTTAATAGGGATGTTGGGTTCTTCCCAAAGGGAAGGGGGCCATACTCGGAGGTAGTGCAATACCGAGACGACCCGTGGCTGGGATGAGGCAAGCCTCTTTTCCACAGCCTAATTCCAAAACTCAATTTAATATATGAGCTGCTCAGTGAACAGCGTATCAGACATTAAGCTGATAAGAACAGAGGTACAACTGTATTTTATTGATAACAAATCAATTAAAAATTACATTACAGCCTAATTTGCCCTGTGAGGACCGGCCTCCCTAAAACTAAACGTAGTAGGGGAATGAAGGTGGCCCGGAAATTATAATGTTTCTTATTAGCGTAATCGCCTCGGGAATATTTAGAATAAGGTATATAAAAATAGATACATATACACAAGTAGCCACACTAGGCGGTACAGAGTTAACCTATTGTAGGTTACCCTGTATAGCGAAAACTTATAATATTAAATATAGATAGCCACACTAGGTGGTAAAAAGTTGACCTATTGAAGGTTACTCTGTATTTTAAATAATTGATAATAATAACTAATAATTATTAATTTGTTTTTGTTATTACCGTAAAAAAAGGTATTTTAGATAATTAGATACTTTGTGTGTATAGCTATTAAAGTTATATATATATTTATAGTAATACGAATATCGTGTATTAATCCCTCTGAATATAAGCCGATAATATATATAGATATAAAATTATTTGTTCCATGTTCGATTAGGCGATCACAGGCTAAGTGTTTAGAACCAGTGGTCACTTAATAGAAAATGGGCATAGTGTTAAACAGCTAATATTTGTATGCATCTTTGCACCATGTTCGATTAGGCGATCACTGGATAAGTGTTTATGTAGAACTTTAATGAACCAGTGATAACCCAATAGAAAATGGGTACAATATCAGGGATAGGCAAAATAAGAAAATATAAAACAAAAATAACAGATTCGTCCGTAATAATAAAATATTGTTAAAAATTGAAAAAGATAATTTGGGTGTCGGTAACAGAGTCAGTCTAAGCGACAGCAGTGGGGAAACGTATTGGAAAAAATATATACTAAAATTAGATAAATATAATCTGAGGGAAAAAAATCATAAAGTACCATTGGGGGGACCCCAACATCGTGTATCCGCGACAGAGGCATGTAGCCTTGAAACACCGGTCACAGACACCAAGATGCCTGTGACTCAGGGAAAACCCTGAACGACACATGGAGGGGGGTCCCTCATAGCTCCTTAGTAATCAGAATTAAAAGGAAAATAAATAAACAAATAAGTAAAATAAAATAAAAATATCATGCAGAGTGATTGAGACGTCACAACTACAGTACTTCCAATTAAGGGGACCAAATAGATGTGGCGCGGCAAACACTCAGCAATAGCAATAACAAGTTTGAAAATAATAAAAATAATAATTCCAATGTATAGGGTCAAAATTAATCAGAGTTACACCTTCCCCGACTCAGCCAGACATCGCCTCTTCCAGATTGCATAGGAGCCCTTCAGAGCAATTGCACTGCACTCCTTGGCGACTCTGCCACTTTTACGTATCTTAATACCAAGAGCGCGCAAGGCTTCGTTATTGGCAGAGTCCCAAGAGCCCAGAGAGCCAACCAGCACTGCATGGGGTTCTACAGCGAAACCTGCAGCAGATAGATTTTGCTTGATACCATCATACTTTTGAACTTTAATTGATATTGCTTGTTCAAAAGCAGACATGGTATTCTCAAAGGGGCAGGCGACATCTATTAATACGGCCGTTTTCTTCACACGATCGATAACAACAAGATCTGGCCGTAGCAATGGGTCATCGGAGAATTCCTGGAGTGCTTTTTCCATGCGAACCTCTGCATAGAAGGATACAGAGGCATTCGATACAAGGGTATTTAAAATGGCGTCATGCCTACCTTTGATGGGGTTCGTTCCTCCCCCCTCATCACGCATCATATAAGGACAGTGATTCAAAATGTGAGGAAGGGTTTCAGAGACGAACCCGCATCGAGGGCAGGCTTTGATAATATTACGACCCTTGTATTTAGCACGGACCGCTCTGGTAGCGAGGAGGTTAGTGCGGGCATTAAAAGCAAACCTCCACTCCCTATTTCTCAGCCCTTTGGAGTTTTTAATCCAATGATTTGAATTTGGATTTTGGCCAAAAACGTCTGCGGTCTTTCCCTGATCACGTAGATCACACCATTGTTTAAAATGCCTATTGGCGCAGAAGTCCCGCAGAGTTTTCATAGGGCCTCTAGATGATAACGTATTAGTAGGGCGTTGAGAGACACAGAGCGAAAACACTCCATGGGAGTGTGTGAGAGACACACTTCCGTCAAAGGCAAGAAGGGCGCCTCTCACACGCACCCAGAATGACCTGATGTCGCCACGTTTCCCCTCTGATTCGTGAGGTTTCGCATGTAGCCATTGCAGTGCTGATTCAACTGACATCTACACTGGCCAAAGGTAACCCAGTCCGCCTATGCACTGTGTCAAATAGGGAATTTATAGCTGTTTCCCTCACTTCAACATCTTTTGACGACAGTACACGGAGCGCTGACACCACCAGACTATTATCGATGTCTTCATAGAAGTCTCAAGTCTCAAGTCTCAAGTTTATTTCACACTATTTACATAGATACACAATTACTAACATTACATTAAAAAGAGAAGAGGAAAAAAGGAAGAATATGTTGATTATATGTTCGTGCGCAGTGATCAAAGGAGCAAAAGCTTTCGAGTTGATCACTGCCTACGTTTGTTTAGGAGTACATAATATTAGACTAAGCTGAAATAGTTGGTCAGTTGCTTGTTAATTTTGATTTTCTAAAAGGATAGTTTTATAACGTTTTTTGAATACATTAATAGAGCTAGAACGTTTAATATTCAATTCAATTGTTTCCCAAATTTTTGATGATATAAATTTGAATGTATAAATTCCATAATTAGTTCTCGCTTTTGGTCTAACAAAATTTAAATTAGCAGCAAATCTGGTATTGTATGTATGGCGTTTTGCAGCTGGTGTGAGGACTTCAGAAAAGACCGATGGTATATTCGTTTTCTTATTTATTATTTTGTAACTAAATGTTGCAATTCTTAGTTTGAAGATATTATCAAGTTTTAAAATTCCAAGAATATTAAAGTATGGTGTAGCACTTTCTCTGCTGTGTGCAAAAAATATGTTTCTAATGCACTTATTTTGTTTAGTCCGGAGTTTTGTCAGTTTGGATGTATAGGTGTTACCCCAGCTCATGAGACCATAATTTAAATATGGATATACTAGTGTATAATATAGTTGCTTCAACATGTTTAAATCAAGATAATACCGGAGTTTATTGATTATTCCAATATTTTTTGCCATTTTACTATTTATATGTTTTATTTGTTGCTCCCAGTTAATATGTTCATCTAAGTATATTCCTAAGTATTTTATATAGCTTTTTTGTTCAATATTAGCAATATTAATTTTAGAGGTTTTTTTATTTGGTGAGCTTATTATCATGTAATGTGTTTTTTGAAGATTAACTGATAGTTTGTTAATAGCACAGTAATGGAGGATTAGTTTAAATTCTTCATTCATTATCGTTTCTAGATCTGTTATGTTATTACACGAATAGAAAACATTTGTATCATCTGCAAATATTCGAAAGGAAAGTTTCTTAGAGCAATTAGGCATATCATTTATATAAAGCAGAAAAAGTAACGGCCCCAATTTTGAGCCTGTGGTACTCCGCACGTCATTTGAAGCATACTAGATTCAGTATGTCCTAATTTTACGTATTGTTTTCGATTATTTAAGTAATTAGTAAACCATGACAATGGATTTCCTCTAATTCCATATTTACTTAATTTGGATATTAGGATCTGGTGATTAACTGTATCGAAAGCTTTGGAAAAGTCGAGAAATAATCCACATGTTAATTGTTTATTATCTATAGCCGTTTTTAAATTATCTGTTATATCAAGGATTGCCTGTTCGGTGGAATGCCCTTTTCTAAATCCAAATTGATGATCAAATAAGATATTGTTTTTATCCAAAAATGATATGAGTTGATCATACACAAGTCGTTCTAAGATTTTGCTAAAAGGTGACAATGTTGCTATAGGTCTGTAGTTATAGGCATCAGTAGCTATACCACTTTTATAAATTGGAGTGATTCTAGATATTTTAAGAATATCTGGTACAACACCTGTTTTGATTGATTCATTGTAGATATAAGTAAAGGGCAGTGAGAGAGCTTCACTTGCTATTTTTATTAATTTATTGGGAACATCTATTGAAGCCTTATTTTCCTTTAAGTTTGAAAATAGTTCACAAATCTTTGATGAGTAAACTGGAGACATCACAAAGCTAGACACTGGAGAATTGTGAATATAGTTCGTTGGATTTTCATTGGAATCCTCAATTAAACTAGCCAAACTTGGGCCAACATTAACGAAATGATGATTGAATTGGTTCGCTATATCTAATGTGTCAGTGTATGTCTTGTTATTTCTTACAAGTCTTGTTGGGTATAACTGGCCTTTTGTTTTTCGTTTAATTAGTGTTCCAATCAATTTCCAAGTAGCTTTTAAATTGTCTTTACACCTTTCGAAGTTGATACTATAATACTGTCTTTTACTCTGTGTTCTTATTTGATTAAGTTTGTTAGCGTACTTCTTATATTTATTTACTTTTTCCATATCATTAGAATGAAAGTGGGTGCGATACATTTTCTGTTTAATTTTTATTGACTTTAAAATTCCATTTGTTATCCATGGCTTTGTTAATTGTTTTATTTTACTTTGCGGTGTTACTTTGTATGGAGCATGTTTATTTACAATCACTTTTATCATATTTATTGTATTAACTGTTGTTTCATTAAGGTCTTTGCTGTTAATAATAATATCATTCCAATTTATCACATTGATATCACTAAGATAAGCTTCTTTATCAAATTTGCTATAGTCTCTATAGAACCGTTTTTCTTTACCTCGTTTTATTGAAATATTGATTATACAAAAAATTGGAAGATGATCTGATATATCGAAGAGTGCAATTCCAGATAAGATATGCTCGATTGAAGTATTTGTGTATATATGATCAATCAATGTTTTAGAGTGATCTGTTAATCTTGTTGGTTTTGTTATGATGGGTAAAAAATTATTTGCATAAAGCATATCTAAATACTTTTCTGTTGGTAAATGAGTGGTAAATTTAAAGAAGTCAATGTTTATGTCACCTAAAATATATACTTGGTATTTACATTGATTTAGATGTTTAAGCAACTCTTCTAATTGATCAGTAAACCGCTCTATATTTGCTTGAGGGTGCCTATAAATACAACCGATTATTAAATTATTTTTACCATGACTGGGGTCTATTTCGACCCAGCAAGATTCAACAAGGTCAATATCAATTTTTATATCGGGCCTAAATATAGAACTGGTAGACACTGGTAGACACCAAGACCACCATTGTCCACTGAAGTATAGAACACGTGAGAGTTGGTATTTCTAGTGTAGATGGTTACGTACTTCAGTGTCTAGGTCTTTCCCCATTGTTTTTGTGAGGCTTCCGACACGTTGATGGTATTCTAGTCTTGGGCAGAGAAATATCTATTTTCTGTTCTTGTTCAGCAGTTTCTTGGGCCTGTTGTTCCTTTTCCTCATCGCTCTCTGTGAGTTCTTCCTGTTCGGGTCCTGGTTTCGTCGGTACTACGGTAGCTGTAAAGGTCACTGGTGTCGGGGTACTCACTGGTTGCGGCTTCTCTCTCTACTTGCCTCAAGATCTACAAAGAGTACAAGTGGTAAATACAAGTGCAGCTTAGCCAAAAGGCCGAGAAGCGATGCCCTTCTTTCTCCAGAATGGGGGACACCGTCGCCAATAGGCGCACTGGCCATGTGGGAGCGAGGGCACAAAACAACGATAAATCTGCGTGTGCACTATGGCAATCGAGCAAGGCCGCGCCGCGCCGTGCGGCAAGCACTAGTGACGCAAGCACTAGTGACGCACTGTTTGTCTGTCTGTCTGTCTGTCTGTCAGTCAGTCAGTGCTGCCTGACAACCACGTTTTTGGCATGTTTTCCAACTTGCCTAACTCTCCCCCGAATGCCCCGAACCCAACGCAACCATTCTACGAAGCTCCCCTATAAAATAGATTCCCGTGATCTCCAACTCCTGTCTACGGCCATACCATCGGGAAAACACCGGTTCTCGTCCGATCACCGAAGTTAAGCCCGATCGGGCGAGGTTAGTACTTCGATGGGTGACCGCCTGGGAATACCTCGTGCTGTAGGCATTTCATTGTTGCTCTGCTTGCTGCCGGCGACACCGAGACCTGAGCTACAATGGCAAAGCACTTATCATAAACGGACTGTTGACATCGACACTGGTATCATGCGACAGCAATCTGTATGCCGGCCTGGGCAATCTTTGAGATTGAACAGGCGGTGTACAGATTTTTCTGGAACAACAACCACCCACTAACCAACCGAGACATTCTAGCGCTCCCGCTCGCGGAAGGAGGCTTCAACATACACAGAATACAGACAAAAATACACGCACTGAGACTTAATACACTACGCCGATTACTGACCGCCGAACCGGCACACTGGAAACACTTTACAGCTTACTTTCTCCGGGTCTCCAACATGGAACTCGGGAAACTAACGCTAGCACTGGACTATACACTACAACAAATAGACACGAACATCCCGACTTATCACAAAGAACTACTGACCGCCTGGTACAGACACAAAGAACACAGAACACGGAATTACACACCAGTAATTCTGACGGACATACTCAACGAACCCATATTCCGCAACACACTTATTACAAAGAACGACAAGCCACTATTCCACGCAGCCTGGGTAGCGGCAGGACTGACACAAACTAAGGACTTGTGCTATATCGCAATACCGGGCTTCATGCCCACTAGAGCGATACACGAAATACTGACACAACAAGACAGTCAACAAACCCGAACGCTACAGCAAACTGCACGAGAACTAAATGAAATCTTACAGGCAATTAGCCTGCGTACAGCATCCCCTACTTGAGGGAGAACGGCGATTTCATCGTTTCCGTTTCTCCCCATGTAGGGTCTGCGACTCAGAGCCCAAAACCGTGTCCGTGACGTCACTTCCAAATTTCTGGTAATTAGCTATTTATGCATAACGAAGTCAAAACGAGATGGCGATTGAAATGAGATTTCGAAGTGTAAAGTCTGTCGCAGAGGAAATTTCTCTCAAATTTGGAATCCCATCTCTCCAATGTGAACAGCTTAATGCTTTATGTAACTTTATTCGTGGGAAAGATGTGTTCGTGAGCCTTCCAACATGCTCAGGAAGGTCACTGATATTTTGAACTGGCGGCCCTTTCAAACCAACTCGCGGCCAGGTTCGGGCTTTTTGAAGAAAAATGCATTTGTCATTGAAGTTACTCCGCTTGTTGCCCTCATGAAGGATTACACGGAGGTCTTTATTAACAATGTTGTTTGGAGGTTGGGGAAAAATTGTTTTTACATAGGAGTATAACAGGGATCGAAGTAATGAAGCATTTGTTTAGTTCTGCTATGTTTCTCTCTCCCTGCCAAGAATATAATAGTGGTTCGTACCGAGCGAAACTGTAAATAACATTTATTTATCTCTGTTCAGACAATTAAAATCCCTGCTCAAATATTCACCTTAAATCCATGACCAAGTAAGCGCTTCACTTGATCCTTCATGAGGGCAACAAGCGGAGTGATTTCAATGACAAATGCATTTTTCTTCAAAAAGCCCGAACCTGGCCGCGGCCGACGGATATTTGAATATTATTAGTGATCTGTATATTGAATCAGGGGTAATACTGTAAGTTACACGTGAATCACAAGTTTCTTATTATTCTCGATATGGCATAGGAGTCCATTGTGGGCCCAGACAAAGTTATATAATGGTCGGTTGTACGCGACTTGCACGTAATAATCTCGTCTTATAAACATGACAACATTGCCTTTAAAGTACTGGACAATGTCGGTTACGGGATTTTCATCGTTGTGAAAAATCATATTTCTATATCGCCAGATTGTGTACTTGGCAGTGTCGATTAAATACTTAATCACAATCGAAGTGCTACTTTTATCCGGTTGGAACGTAATAATAGATGCATAGCTTAAAGAATCGTTAGAGCCTAGCCTACGAAGCATATTTTCCACCTCCGCCCACACTTTCTTAGCGGTGGGGCAGTGGTAGAAGATATGCATCGTATTCTCAACTGCTCCATTATTGCAAGATTTACAGGTCACATCCTGGATCAATCGCCATTTTGTTAATTTTCCGCTGTAGGCAGCCCGGAGTGGATAATTTTCCAATCCAGGTCTGCTATCTTATTGTCTAGATTATTAACATAGAGCCTTTTCCAAAATGACTGCAAATTGGTATTTTGCCATGTCATTTTCGGCGGCTGCAGAGTGGGCTGTAAAAGCCACTGGTAAATATTCTTCGATTTAGCTTTTTCTATGGGTGTAAACACCCCGGTCGTTTGGTTTTTGAACCCGTATTCGAATTTGTTATCTGAAAGGCCCGGTTGAGCAGTCTCTATCCGCCTCCGCCAGGCGCTCGGCAGGGCATTAAATACCGTGTTTAACTCTCGATCGAAATAGCTCTAGGATCGCATCTCGAGGTAAAAAGCCCGGAATAAACTCGTAGCAGATGTCTTTTACAAAAATAATGTGGCTCTTAATCCACGCACTTAAGTACAAAAGCTTTCCTGTATTTGCTAACGTAATTACCGGGTTGTCAAAAAGCGGGGCCAACAAGATCTGATCAATAGACCATGTCTTGTGGTCACGCTTTATGCCACCCCCCAGTGTCTTCCAATTACAGAAAATTTCCCTGTAGACGGGATTCAGTTAATGGTAATCTCGAAGTTACTAAGGCGAGATCGAAAATTCTTATTCCTAAGTTAGCGCCTGCGTATTTTCCCAGGAAGTGAAAGGCTAGGGGCTTCCACTTACTTGGGTTGTCACTAAATAAAAACTTGACCCATTTCATGTGTAGCGCTTGACATTTCGTTTTAAGATCCAAAACTCCTTGTCCTCCTGATGAGGTGGAAGTTCTACAGGTAGTTTTTTAACTGGGAAGGATTTAGATCCCCAGAAGCCTCTTCTGCTATACCACAAATCCACGGTGGGATTGTCAAAACATTAGCGGTGAACCATAGGGTGGAAGCCGCTAATTGATCGCGTTTGTCCCACGATTTCAGAATCTTACAAAATTTATCTAATTTTGGTTCCCAGTTGTCTCTACGTACTCGTGTCTATGTTCCCACATACAATCCTAGCATTTTAACTTTCGTGTTCGTCCACTTAATTTGAGGCCCTACATTCAATTGCGTGAGGTCTTTGAGTGAGCCTGTCAACAGACCTTCGCATTTTTTTGGGTTTATCTTTTCGCCAGAGGCGCTTTCGTACATTGATAAAAGCTCAATTTTTATATCGGGCCTAAATATAGAACTGGTAGACACTGGTAGACACCAAGACCACCATTGTCCACTGAAGTATAGAACACGTGAGAGTTGGTATTTCTCTCCGGAAAGCGTCAGAGTTGTGTCGTCCGCATATTGCGAAATGACAGAAGTCTCTGCCGAGTTCGGGAGAGAAATTCCTACTATCTCGTTATCACTTCTAACTAAACATGCAAACGTTTCTGCAATCAACACATACAGTAGGGCGCTTAGGCTGCAGCCTTGTCTAACTCCTCTGGTTAGTTTAAAGGGGTTAGAAATGTGCCCGTTCACTTTGATACAACTAGAAGTGTTCGTGTATAGTATCTTGACCCATCTTATAAAAGAGGGGCCAAATCCAAAAACTTCTAGAGTTCTAAACAGAAATTCACAATTAACTCTATCGAACGCTTTCATTTGATCGATCGAAACAAAAACTGCAGGAAGGTTTTCTTCGTTGCAGTCCCTTACCAAAACTGCAGATTTTTAACAGATATATGTCACAGATAACTGTCACATATATGTCGCATATATGTCAAATATATGTCGCATATATGTCACATATCTGCAACATATATGCTACATAACTGTGACAGATATCGGAATTTGATAATTTTATGCAGTTATATAACATATATGTGACATATATGCAGACATATATGTAACATATATTCAGACATATATGTCACATACAGTTACATGTAATTCATTCAGGTATATATAATTTTATTTTTATTTTCCTCATTCCAATACATAAAACTTTCATACAGTTTGAAGTTGCCTGCATGCACATAGTTTTAACATAACTTTGACACACAGTACAAGCATGCATGCATACATGTATAAACACTATTATTTTATGGGCTAAAATAAATCAAATCTGCATGTATTTGGACATATAATATATACAGTATGTACATGTATACAGCTATGTGAGAAACATAAAATATGGTTCTATTACAGTGTATAATTCTACCAAGAATGCACAAAATATGCACAAGAACACACCAAATATGAGACTGTATTTGGTTAGTTACGTAGCAATGGCTTCCCGTCACCATGGTAATTCCCATTTCTCGAGCACGCGTACAAAGGTTTTGGTTATTATTAAAAAAACTTTTGTTTCATTGCAGAATTTATATAATAAACAACTTATTAGTCAGTTAAGCATCTAATACAATATTTTTACTTGTCATCCATATTTATGCAGGACTTAAAAATACACAGCCGTATTAGATGCTTAGCCGACTAATAACCTATTTATTTGATATGTTAAGTCAAGGTTTAGCAAGTCAAAATGCTGATAATAAAACAATTTTGCATAATAAAATATAATTATCAATCTGAAGCCAATAAACATGCTAACACTACCATTTGCAAGCTACCATTAAGCGTGAACATTTTTCTGGGTTTGTTTATGTTTGAAAATTAGACGTCTAACAGCACAAACCATTTCAATTAACTTAATTTCAAACTTAAATTAGTTTCAATCTTGATGTTGGCAGCACCTTTGATGTCTTCTACCATCATGAAACTCAGACTATGCCTATAGAGACAGTTGTTGGCTTGCATCTCTCCAAATTCTGAGCATCCAAAACTTGCACCAACATTTCTATGATTTAGCATGAAGCGTGAAGGCAATTTAAACCTGGTTGAAAAGTTTCCAAACCTGAATCCCATGCTGCTGAAAGTAAACGCAAGACATGTACATATGTCAAAGGTGGTCAACATTGCGGTTTGGGCCTCCAGCTGTCTAGTTTTGAAACAAACAAACACAGAAAAGGTTTCATGATTATGGATTGCTTGCAAACGGTAGTAAAACAATTTTAGGTACCAATATAAATAGAATTATCAAGGCCTTGACTCTCAATATGAATCCTATAAAAAGTTTATTATTTTAGCTGGCTATACCTACAGCCTTAAATGGCCAAGTTTTATCCTAAATTGTTGGTACAAAATAGTGGGTATTGGTTAGAGTTAGGTTTGAATATTTTCTTTGCTTTTTTAGGGTTGCCACCCGTCAGGAAAAAAAATTCCTGAGTTTTCATTGCCAATAGGACTGTTCAATATTCCCTCGTTCAAAACAAAAGCCATTGTCCAAACCTGTAGCCTACCCTTGCAGATGATTTGAGGGACTTTTCCCTGACCGTGGCAACCCTGTTTTTTTTAAATACCCCTCCTTGCTCCACAGCAGTAATGTATTGCATTATCTTTCTGACTTGTGACACTTTCGCATCTTCAAAATTGGACCAGACAAATGCTGTAGATTGAGAAAATAAGCAATATTACTCTGTACTTCACTTAATTATAACCTTTTACATGTATGTTTTCAATGTAAAATGCATCATCATTAATTATCATTTGTTTTATACATGTACATGAATTAATATTTTTCCCTCCATATGATTTTGTGTGAGGAATAAGCTCCATCAAATGCTCGAGAGGGTTTTGGAAATCAAACGTTTTTCTACGCTCTTCTCGGTGTTTGATTTATTTATGGTTAAATGGATAATTACAGACCTGACTCATATATTATGGACATACAGTACACGTACAATAAAACTTCTAGTTCATACATGTAGTTCTGAACAGCCAATTACTGCTATTGTATTGATTCTTGGTGAAATTAATTGATGATTTTCTGAGTTTAAGTTACATGTACTACCAATGTAAAAATGAAAGGCAGGATTCCACCAATCCCACCAGGGATTATTGAATGTCCCACCTCACAAATTTCAACCCAGGTTTTCCTGGCATCCCACCCGGGATTCCACCATCCCACCCGGGATCCCGTCATCCCACCCAGGATTGCATTTTATTACATTATTTTGTAACAATCCCAGCTGGGATCTCAGCATCCCAACTGGGTTTGCAAAATCCTGCAGTACGGCATAACATACAAAAGTTTAAATCATTGGCCTGATTGCCAGTAGAAGCCAGTGACCAGTGGCTTTCTGCCAGCTCTCAGGACGTACTGTAGCTGCCTATTTTCCTTTCATTTTTGACATTCTACCCTTAGGCTATTATCATGACCTGTATGCATACATGGCCCCACACATGCTTGTCTTTCAAAACCATTTAACAAAAAATCATGTGACATGGGCCTTACATGTCTGATGTGCATGAGCAGGCTAGAAAAAAGCTGTTCTGCCAATGCTCTATATTATGCTTGTTGTTTTGCTGTTATTAAAACAAACTCAAGTCAGATCATACAATAAAAAAACTTATTGACTAAGTTACGTTGTGCTGATCGAACAGAAAAATATTTGGCTCACTGTCATTTTGTACAGACCTTAATTGCTATGCTCAATCGATATGCCAAAAAATTTTCTGACCCGGCCCTTCCACTCAGTCAATAAGTACCTACATGTATTCTCCAGAAAATCTACTCTGCAAGCAGAGCTTTCTTCAACTCTCCACACACACAAAAAAAAAACAGAAAAGAATGTTGCAGCACTAATTTGTGTTGTTTTCATATTGATCAAGCATGCACCAATATTTTTTTGTGCCCTGGCTCACTCAGTCGTGTCACATTTGTCTGACATTGTTGCAATGGACTCAGGTTTGGTTACAGCTAGCCTGAAACTCAGGAGGGAATGTACAAATGTACACTGTATGTGCTACACTGTCGTTAATCGTGTTCTGCCATAATTTTACATAAAAGTGAAAATTCTTCATGCATCCCAACGGTCGCCCTTTATCTCAATTTCCATTGGCCAAGAAAAATGAGATGGTAAACATTGTACATTTCAGATTGTTCATTTCCTATTGTTAATGGCTCTTAGCTAATCAAAGGTGCCGAAGTTTCAAAGAACTGGCATTATCACATATTTAGAGTATTTAGCCAATCAGCATTCTTTCCACTATAAAGCCTCATAAACATCCATGTTACCTGGAACACGATTAACGACAGTGTAGCACATACGTCCCTTCCTGAGTTTTGAGAGATGGACAGCTGTACACAGGCTACATTAACAGGCTTAACAAGTCCAGAAGCTTGGACAAAAAATACAAGCAAAGTTGAAGAAGGCTCTGTTCGCAGGGAAGAGAAAATGCACATGTACATTGTAGCTGTCATTTACTGACCACCATGAATAGCCACCTCCAAAGAGAACATTATTGGTACAAGCAGAAAACCCCTGAAGAAAGGCACACTATCAGCTATAAAAGGCTACTAAAATTGTGGAAGGAAAATTCTAAACATACATGTACATAATACACCAGGAGATTAACATAATAATACCATAGAGGACAAATTAATCCCTAATTTCAATAAAAAGTTTGAGGTTGGCATGAAAAAATCCAGGTTAATCAGGTTAAGGCCAGATAAAAAAAATACTTGTTTAGCGTCCCCGCCCGACCTGAGAAATAATAACTTTAGAAAGTGTAAATGCGCCCGCGAACACCAATTCTTGTACCCAAACCCCTACGTGTACCACTTAAAATATGTGCCAGCACATTAAATATTTTAACATCAACGCCATTTTGTTTCTACAGCACAAGGTCATGAACATGAGGTGAGTGAATAATGTCTAGTCAAGACAAAATAAACTTCACATAGAAAAAAAATAGAAAACCTCCCTCCCTACCTGGTAAAATTAAAATGGGTGGACGCTTATGGTGGCCTATAACTGCCATAAGAAAAATTCCTCATTTTTGTATTTTTTTCTCATTTTTTCTTCATTTACTATTGTTTTTTATTGTTTCATTATTTTTTGTACTCTTTAAATAAAAGAAAAATCAATTTAAAATAGAAAAAAAAAAAATTTAAAATAAAAGTTAAAAAAAATCAATTTAAAATGAAAAGTAAAAATAAAGAAAAATCAATTCAATTTAAAATGAAAGTAAAACAAAATCAATTTAAAATGAAAAGTAAAAATAAAGAAAAATCATTTCAATTTAAAATGAAAGTAAAACAAAATCAATTTAATTGAAGTAAAAAGAATTTAAAGTAAAAATAAATTAAAATCATTTCAATTTAAATTAAAAAAACCCGATGGCCTATCGCTGCCATAGACAATGCATTTTTTTGTGCAAATAAAACAATAACGGCCATGGCCTATGGCTGCCATAGGAAAAAGAAAAAAAGTTCGATCGCTGGCCTATCGCTGCCATAGACCAGAATGCATTTCGATGCCCTCTTACAGTAACATTCAACATGGCGTCGGTTAGAATCAGGAACGATGGATGGACAGAAGACGAGCATTTAGAAAAAGCCTTGTGCAAATATGTCAAGGAAGGTCTTAAGCGTGAAGAGATACTCGACTTCATGGCAAGAGATTTTGAAGAATATGCTTGGAGTCTGAGGACTTTGGACAGACGGCTGAGGTACTTCGACATAAGTTTTACTGACCGGAACGTCACAATTGACCAAGTCAAAACTGCCGTCATAAAAGAACTAGACGGACCAGGACAGCTGCTCGGGTATCGAGCCTTGCATAAAAAGGTGCGCCAAGTTCATGATTTAAACGTGCCTCGAGATTTAGTGTACGCTGTCATGTACGACGTCAATCCAGAAGCAATGGAGCAGAGAGCCCCTATGTGCAAAAAGAAAAAGCCGAAAGGACATTTTTCATCCCCTGGGCCAAACTTTGTTCATTCACTCGACGGCCACGATAAATTGATGGGATTTCAAAATAGCACCTTCCCAATTGCAGTGTATGGTTGCATTGACACTTGCAGTCGAAAAGTTCTCTGGGCTAAAGCTTGGATTAGTAACAGCGATCCCAACATCATTGGGAGGTTCTATCTCGAATACTTGTATAAAACACGCACGATTGCAAACAGGTTAAGACTTGATAAGGGCACAGAAACTGGTGTGATGGCGACTATGCATGCCTATCTACGACAACACCATGGTGACATAGATCCAATGGATACAGTAATTTTTGGTCCATCAACTTCAAACCAGGTGAGCCTGTTTGCTCTATTGGGGGGGGGGGGGGGGGGGGTGGGCACCATATTTGTCACTGAGTAAAAGCCTCAATTTAAATGAGAGGTGGTATACATTTTTGAACCCCTAGTTTCAGAGCTTGGTTGGGTGTTATGTATTGTTGTTTTGCATACCACCCTCAATTAGGCTCATTTCACAGCCATAGGAATAATCTTTTCTGCGTCCATGAGTCCCTCCCCCCATGAGAGTATCGTCACAGGGGAGAGTATTGCATGTGTGCCCAAAACTCCCATAGTTTAAAACTGAGCTTAAATGTTTAATGTTAAACTTTTTTGCAGCTGCATGGTGGGCCGGCCTAGCAAAATAAAGCTCTGGCACCCAAAATATAACCTATGTAATCATTGAATAAATTATAGCATGTGATGTATATATAGCTAATTGAAGAAATGTTGTCATGTTCAAAACTTAGATTATAGACTATGAGACTAAAAGGTATGATGCAATGCTGCACTTTGGTATCATATTTTGAACTTCAATTAGGTTTACATATATATATATATGAAATTACAGATTGAGAGGTGGTGGAGAGAGCTCCACGAAAGACTAGAAAAATATTACAAGCTGCCACTTAATCAGCTAAAAGATCATGGTTATTATGATCCTCAAGATGAAATTCATCGGTAAGATGACTGGAAAGGAATCATGTACTTTTTGCATTATGACAATATTTAGTTCTCTCAAGTCAACATATCAGTGCAAGACATGTAACAGAATGATTTCATGAACCTGTGAAATAAATGTTGGCTCATTATTATATAATTACTATACTCAACTGTATACCTGACTACACTGTATGCACACTTTATTTCATAGGTTGATGAAAGCCACATACTCTATCATGTAATTCACTTCTAATATTGATTTCATTGAAATGTTCATTGTTATTTGTTAGGCTTCTTCTAGCATATATAATGATCCCAATAGTCCAGAAAGAAATTGACACCTTTGTGGATGTGGTATGGAATTCTCACAGGATCCGTGAGCAGAAGAACACTTCTCTTCCTGATGGGGTCCCCAATCATGTGTACAGCTTTCCAGAAAAGTATGGACTACAAGAATGTGGTATGAAGTACACCTCTCATTCAATTTTCTGATTAATATGTTGCAACAACTACTACTCGGTCAACTCTCTACCCAACTGACCAACATTGAACTGGAAGGGGAGGTCAAGGGCCTACCTGCTCTGCTATAATTCTATGACAATTTGTGGTTTTCTAAAAAGTTTTTGTCCAAGATTTCCATCCTGAGGGGGATGTCATTGTATTTACTTTTATCTTTTTTTTGTTTTTGTTTTTTACAATACATTTACATAATCCTGTATTATTTTTAAAGGTCTTGAGGTTACAGAAGAACAACTGGAGGAGGTAGCTGACTTTTCAAATGTATTGTTGGACAATGATACCTATTTGCCAGATGACTTAAGAGAAAAGTGTGAATCAGTTATTGGAGATCCACTGGATCTAGATGTTGGTGATTTTGCAAATGCTTTTCGTTACCTAAAGGAAAACATAGATTATAGTGTATAGCTACATGTAGGCTTTTCTTTAGTATGTATCATTCCTTTTTATACACCTATTTCAATAAACGTAGTCGGGTCAGAAATCTGAAATCTGAGACCGAATGGAATTGTGGGAGGTTGGGTTTTTCTCATAAAATCTGCAAAATTTTCTTTCATTTACTTTTGATATGGCGACGGTCAATCTCAATCCCTTAAAGGTGGCGGCATTTGTAGTCATTCACTAGACGTTCTCAAAGTACGTTTTTTTCTCATGCCCACAATTCCTTTGGGTCTCAGATTTCCGACCCAGCTACGTTTATTGAAATAGGTGTATATTTATTTATTCATATACAAATGCAAGCTGGTATAGTGATATGGAATTCATAATCAATTTTGCACTACAATTTTTCTTACAATTGAACTAAGCAAACTAGTGAGACAATCATGTAGAACAGAAAATAAGTGCAATTAATTATTGTTTATTCAAAAAAAATAAATATGGCTGTTAAATTTGTCTGTGCTTAGTAGGGACTGAATTTTACAGTGACAGCTAAGGTAGAGTTTTTAAACTATTCTAAGATTACTGTGATTTTTGATATTCTAACAACTCTGATATTTTTGCTACCCAAACATTGCAGAACATAACAGTATAAATTGTTCTGCACTGTTCAGAATATTGACAGAAGCAGTCTCATTTGATCAGAGTTCATTGTATAAAAACCACAGTATAAAAACCTGATCATGAGAAAGCATCAATAAAAGTCCAATAAAATACTCTTTATTCTTTAACACGAACAAATTACAAATTAGGGATACAGTCAATGTCATAAACCTTGTCCACCTACAAACACATTAACACTACAAGTGATGTCACGTGATACAACATAAATTCGCTCTAAATGCTCAATACTAGCATTAATTGTGAACGTAGAGTTTATATATATAATTCCCTGTTCACTGTTACTCTCATTATAAAGTTATAACTCGAAATTTAAATTCTGAAAACTAATAAACAAAGAATCACGTGATATTTGTTGTCATGTTAATCTCTATTTTACATGGACAATGTTAATGGTATTGACTGTATAATCAAAACCAATACTTATATAAAATCTCATAAATAGCAACAATAATAAACTATAGTTTTTCCACACCAAAATAGTCCCCCTCCCCTCAAAAAACCCCTGCCACTACATTGTTTGTTTTATGAGCCCTTTTAAGCTCTAGAGTGGTTTTTACTAACCTGTTATAAACAAAACTGAAAAAAGGGATTATATAGTAGTGCCCTAGTGCACTACAGTGTACATGTATTTGATGTGTAAATGAAATCCTCTCTAGCTAATGAGTTCATTTAGCACTGTTTATGGTTTCATTTAAAACTGGATGATTCAATGATGCATCCATTTGGCCTATTTTGACATAACTGCCTCAAGTGCACCTAGTTTTAAAAGTTGACAATACATATTGCAATTGTGCTTCTCAATAAAAGCATTAATTGCTTTGGTGAATAAATTGCCAGTGCAAAACAAAACCTTGTCATCAGACAAGAGTTCTTTTGAGCAAATTTCAGGATCAAAGAGAGTACATCCACAGCCTTGGATATCAAGAACCATCACTTCTTTGTCAGATCTTTCATAGGAAAAGTGAACAAGGCATTCAGCTTTTTCAGTCATCTCACCTTTCTTTCCACAGATATCCCCATTGTTGTTTACATACTTTTCAAATGTGCCTTCTATGAACTCTTCCAAGGTGACACATTCGTCTTCGCCAAGAATCTTCCCAAAGAAAACCTTCTTATAACACAAAGTATCTCCAAAATCAGATGTTTTTCCATTTTCGATCAGCTCCTCATTCATCTTGGCTGTAATGTTACGTGCTAAGTAATGCATCTGTACAACTTTTTTCGTATGTTCTTCCAAAGTGTGGCCGATTGATTCAATATCTTTGATAGCCTTGGTCAAATACCTCTTAACTACCCATTTGGATCCTTCAAAGTTATTATGGTGACTTGTCGCTTTAAAAGCCTTACGGAATCCTCCAACCCCAAAAGGTTCTGGCTCGATGTTGAATTCTACTGTCGTTGGCGGTTCTGGCCACACCATATCTGTCATATCAAAGTAGTAAACTTGGACTGAAGATGTGCTTTTCTTGATGACCTTTCCAAGTTTTAGAATATCTACTACAGATAAACTTCTGGGTACAAACTTACTAGGACTTGGACCTGAATCTTTCGTTGCCGCCGACGTAGTAGAGGTGGGCATAGAGTTGGGCAGACTTTCGACTTTTACGACTTTTCGCTTTTTAGCATGAGAGGGCTCCACTATCTCGACATCAGCTTTGTCAACAAATCTCACGTGGATCACTTTTAAACTAGGTATTTGCTTAAGTGAGGAACAAGACGGGCCTTGCTCTCCTGCTACAACATCACATATCATGCTGTCATTAGTCATACCATAATGTTTAACACAAGCTTCTTTGATATTTTCAATAGTCAGCTCCCCATAATCTTCGAAGGACACGAACTCCCTAGCCCCGATACGCGAATATTTTTGTGCTTTCCCTGTGACTTCAGCACTCAATCTTTGCACTACGATGGTCTCACATTCTGTCTTTGAAGGTCCCGACTCTTTCTTGCACTTTTTAAGGCGTTTGGTTTTCATTTTATCTTGAAATTTTCTCCAATCAGACATTTTTATAGCTCTCAACAGAAAGGACAACGCTGGACTCCAAAACCACGTCCGGATCCACTGCCACGTGAGTTGTCATAAAAGTCATCGAAATGCATCCTGGTCTATGGCAGCGATAGGCCAGCGATCGAACTTTTTTTCTTTTTTTCTTTTTCCTATGGCAGCCATAGGCCATGGCCGTTATTGTTTTATTTGCAAAAAAAAATGCATTGTCTATGGCAGCGATAGGCCATCGGGTTTTTTTAATTTAAATTGAAATGATTTTAATTTATTTTTACTTTAAATTCTTTTTACTTCAATTAAATTGATTTTGTTTTACTTTCATTTTAAATTGAAATGATTTTTCTTTATTTTTACTTTTCATTTTAAATTGATTTTGTTTTACTTTCATTTTAAATTGAATTGATTTTTCTTTATTTTTACTTTTCATTTTAAATTGATTTTTTTTTACTTTTATTTTAAATTGTTTTTTTTTCTATTTTAAATTGATTTTTCTTTTATTTAAAGAGTAAAAAAAATAATGAAACAATAAAAAACAATAGTAAATGAAGAAAAAATGAGAAAAAAATACAAAAATGAGGAATTTTCCTTATGGCAGTTATAGGCCACCATAGACGCTAAACAAGTTTTTTTTTATCTGGCCTAATTACTGGAAAGAAAGGTATTTTGTTTGGTTAATTAAATAAGTAAGAAAGTTTTATTACTTTAATACTTACAAAATTTCTTTGCATTCTTCTACAGCACTTTGTCATGAATGTTTTACTTTTTGACTTTTCACCATGTCTGTGAGTGTGATTGTTTTCAACTTCAGTTGAAAATTCACAATTTTGTCTCCAGTTTCTGTTTCCTGTTAAATTGAAAGATGTGAGTGAAATTAAGTGTATCTAAATATAATACAGATGCATTTATTTTCATGCATTTAATAACAGTAAAAAAACATTTATGATAAAAATGTGCTGGAAACCTGGCTGCAGACAGGACGTGGAACGAGGAATATATATAGTCTAGATTAGTGCTAAATTTGCTACACAAATGTTTTCAAACGCCAATGGTTAAGTTCTTCATGAGAGGTAGCAGCAGGGAGGCTGAGCATACTTTTTGGATGTCGATTTGTTGTATCCAACGATTTCATTTAGACAAAACACAACGATAACCAACATGTGACACAAGAAAATCAACATGTGACACAATAAAAACAACATGTGACAGAACGAAATCCAACACGCCAACACTCAGGCATCATAAGTACTGCCCACCCCCCCTGCTGCTATTGTTATTATGTTCGTTGTCCACATTATCGTATTTGACAACCATTTAGAGAAGGGCTACCATACAGTATATTCACCCATCGTTACATACCCATTGTTGTCCACATTATTGTATTTCGATACCCTATTAGAGGAAGGCTACCATACAGTATATCCACCCATCGTTACATACCCATTCGTCGTACACTTTATTGTATTTGACAACCATTTAGAGAGAGGCTGACATATAGTATATCTACTTGTCTGGAGTTTAGAGATTATTATTAATAAATTTGAATCGTCGAACATTCTACTTATTTGTATTATTAAGAAATGGATTCTGATGCTATTCCTAATGGTAATGCTATCAATGCCGATTCTGATGCCAATCCTGATTTCATCTTCGATGTAAGTGCCGTAATTGCCGCATTTGAGAAAGCCGAAACTAATGGCGAATCTTACGATACTGTTATGTCATTTAGTTGGGATAACCCACGAAAAGGACCAAATGGATCTAAATATGTTTCAGCTTATTTTAATATTGGAAATGGACCTTCTCGTGCTATATTTCGGTTCGAAGGAGAAAAACACGTGGGTCAAATACTTCCGTTCGATGAAGAGGATGTGATTAATCTGAATTTTGGATCTAATAAGATTAAGAAACGTGATCGTCACCCTTGTTTGCAATTTCAAAAATGGAGAGAAATGGTTCCTACGGAAAAAGATGGGTTTACAGTTAAGAAGCGCGATGACGGAGAAGAAGATCTTCCTCCTAATAGCAAGTTGAGTCCAATTTTTAAACTAATTGATTATATGGATTGTGCATTCGAGTGTGAAGTTGATAAGCTTATCGTAGATAAAAAAATTGTTCCACGTAAACGCGAAGTACCCAAGAAAGGTGCTATCGTAGCTATTAATACTAAGATAATTCCAATGATTCAAAGATCTATTTCTGGAAATGCTATATCTAATGCTGCGTGTCAATTACCTAATCCTATTATGAGAATACGTATGAAATGTGATAGTAAGACAGGAACATCCAATGGTAGATTTTTCGATAAAAGTAAGAAATATTATATAGAAGGAGGTCGTTATGCATATGAAGTTCTCGTTGATGAGAACTCCGAAATTCTTAATATTCACAACGTACATAAACTTATATTACCAGGATCTTATCATGATGGTATTTGCGTTGCCGATAGTATTTGTTTAAGTGGTATGGGAATTTCATATCCATTAGATCTTGATATTGATATAGTACAACACCCGAAAAAGACCTCTAAGCGTACACAATCCGATGTTTATGCCAATAACGATGCTTGGCGTGTCAATACTACGCCTGAATCGTCGAATACGACTTCAGATGCACATGAACAGGACCTCTTTAACTTAGTAGATGCGCTTGAGATCAATGAAACAAATTAATATCAACTAAGATACCAATTAGACACATAACATATATAGGTATATCACACGATGTCTGAGATAAAAACTTGCGATTGGTTGATGCGGGGTAAGGACACTAAATGTGTAATGAAGTGTTCTAAGATATCAGAGTATTGTGCTCAATATAACTTCCAGATACAAAGAGGGGGTGCCACATTCGTTCCATGTTCGAAGTGCGGTAGAGGATGTCGTACGAGTTACGGGCTTTGCTCAAAGTGTGGGGCAACGGAGCGTCGTCACATTCGCGATAAGAAGAGCCTCGATAAGAAACGATCTAAGGAGTTGGCGAACCTCGTAGATCCAAATGTGGTGGAATCGGAGAAAGATCCAAATGTGGCGGACAACGAGCTCGATAAGTTGTTGGTGGACCTCGCAATCGGCGAGAAAGATCTAAATGTGGTAGAATCGGAGGATGAGTAGAAATCACGGTACAAAAAGAAAAAAAAAGAATGAAGAAAGGTTGTCGCGTGACCTCTCTTCATTCTTTTTTTCCCCACAATTAGATAGCTGATAGCCTATGGTATATACAACTAGTATGGACGAGCTTATTAGATTACTTGGTTCAGAAATTTGTGCAAGCCTACGTATCAAACCACGGTTGCATATTAACACCGGTGAAACATGTCCCGAATGTCTCTGTCCAATGGTTGCAGGTCTGAATGTGGTGGAATTTGTATGTCCCACATGTGGTCTTGTTTCCGAGGCCGAATCATGCGAAGAAACGACTATCAATGTTACTACTACTCGGTTACGTATAGTAGGTCCGGATAGCTTTCGGTATCAACATGATCTAGACCGCACAATCCCAAAGCAAAGCGATAACAAAGAATTGCAACTACGAACGATCATGCGAGAACTACATGCATACAACACTATTTATAAACAAAATTACGACATCTCGTTTCCCACAAATGCATTAGTAATCGTAGCCGACGCATTCATCCAAGTAAAGAAGGTTTGTATCAAACGTAGCTATACGAAACGAACTATTTTAGCTGCTATACTTTATCAGGCATGTATACAATGTGGGTTCGTTCGATCTAAAGGTGAGGTCGCTTGTTTTATGCAACTAAACAATAAAAGCATATGTCGTGGAAATGTCTTTATACGTTCTCTACATGATGACGATAAGATCGATATAGATTTAAATACCGATCGAATAGCTCCTCACATTGCAACGACTTTTGCTAAACTCGACCCCCAAGGAGTACCTAAGAATGTCCAACAAATAGTCTATGAGATTGTTCATACGACTAAAGTCGTTGGAGCAAGTTACGAGATACTACGTCGTTCGGGATCTCATATATCTCTTATTGACGTTGTTAAACGATGTGGTATACATAAGGGTTCGGTCGTGCGTTTTATCAATGCGTTGATTGCTTACAATTCCCACTTTGAGCCCATCTATATGAGACACGGTCTAACTAGCGATAGTGAAATACACAAGAAGAAAAAATCCCGATAAAGAAAGAACCCAAAAGCAAAACTGGGGGAAAAACAACTTAAACGTGCTATGTACACAAATAGTTTTTATTGTATGTCAAATTATGAAAACGGTCCTTGTCGGACCGCTTTTTTACATAATTTATACTGAATTACCAAACCGGTCCTTGTTGGACCGCTTTTTTACATAATTACCAAACCGGTCCTTGCCGGACCGCTTTTTTACATAATTTATACTGAATTACCAAACCGGTCCTTGTCGGACCGCTTTTTCACATAATTTTACATAATTACCAAACCGGTCCGACAAGGACCGCTTTTTTACATAATTACTTCCAAAGCGCCTTGTATCAGCCGTTTACGATTTAAACATCGAAATTCATCTCTAGGAAATTTTTAAACACATTATTCCTCATGTAAAAAAGACAAGGAACACGATAGAAACATTTTTAAAATTATTCACCGACTGTGAACGAATATATTCGACTCCGCCGTACATCCTACATTGCGACATCTCTTTAATTGGCATTTTCCTCTTTGTCGGTCGGTCGATCGCGAGTTCTTGTCCAATTAGTACTTGAAATGAATTATTCTCCGGTACATTTAGCCTTTCCCGTGTCTATGAACTCCCCCAACTTGATCAAGAATGCCATTTAAGTCTCTAACGAGCGTGAGAAACCTTCCGTGCTCCATAGGTAAACGGCAATGCCGATAGTGATGAGTCATGATCTCTATTGCGCCATCAATACCACGAGTTGTCATCTGCGTGCCGGCCTCGTGGTCTATATGACGCCATCAATACCATGAGTATTGCGCCATCGATACCACCTGCGTACCGACAGAAATTTACATACGAACCAGATGTCAGAATTAATTTATAGGAAGATTATAAAATCCACGCTGGTTATATTGATTCTTATCCCACTAGACTGCCAAGTTTTGCTCTCATCTCTTTTCGGATCTCTGATCGAAGTTCTTCTACGTTTTTTGACCCCACTTCTTTCCTATTTCTTTGTCGTATTTCAAGCTTAAGCAATTCATATTTCGATTTCTCACCGATAACACTTCCGAACTCAGCTTCTGAAATGTTACCATCGGTTAGAGCTTTTGAGACTGACTTCCACGGAATTCGCCTTAGCTTTTGCCAACATAACGGTCTTTTCATGCTTCGAGACGCGAACACCAAGTTTCTTACTGACAATAGCCATCGAGGCCGAAATGACGGCACAAATAAATCCAATTCCTCCTAAGGAAATACCCACAGGTATCCCAATTCCCGTAAATGATAATCCTAACGCTGTAGCAGATAAGACACCACTCAAGCTACCTGTGGCCACAGCAACCCCGTGAACACTACCACGCACTCGGGCATATTTTTTACGAACGACTTCGTAGTGTTTTGCCTGTTGTTCTAGCTCGGCAAGCGTATCACAGACTTTCTGCAGTCGAAAGCTCGATCCAACGTCGCTCATTTCCTTTAGAGCTTCTGATGGATACATATTTGGTGCCGTTGGAGGTGGTTGAATCGAATCGCCATCCATCACATATGCGATATACGTATGATTTACTCAAGCTTCAATACGAAATGTATAGGCTGCTTATTGAAGTCTATGATATTGCCTTTCTCATCACGAACTGTGAGGCGAATGTAGCTCCGCATTGTTCCTTGGGCTCGAATGGGTATGATGGTTGGTGGAAAGTAAGTTTTTGCTTTAAAACTGTGGTCTGCCATATAAAAAATATGTAGTATTTTAGATGGCTTCCCCTCAAGAAGTGAGAAGTCGGAATCTACCACATCGCAGTAGATATATGCATAATGAATATCTTGCGGCACCAGGGTGTATTTTCCCACATTGATAGTCACATAGTCTTCCACATCTTCATTTACTTTGTACCTATCGCCAAAGCCTCAGATACTTTGATATCTCAGAATATCAATGCTCCACGACGATCCTTTGCTGGGCTACTTCTACTATTCGTAGATCCACCTACCGCTGGCACGCGAGATAGCGAAGCATTCTCAAATCCTGGTATTTCTAAGATAGAGGTGGATGTCAATGGGGTTCCAAACAGATTCTGTCCAGGTGGTATGCTACCACCGGATTTCTGGGAGGCTGCAAAGGAGTGGTTTGCCACATCCACTACTTCTATGACTCCTACCAAATTTCACAACAACAGATTCGCCATCCTAGTTGATTGTCGCACGGCAAAGGATTCCACTGTTCATGGTGATGGTATGGCACAAACAGGTGGCGGAAAAGACATCGACCTTCGTATACATAGGCCCGCAGACAAAGTCGTTAGCACTGTCAACATGCACATCTACGTTCTTGCAGATGCTCAACTCACGATATTGAACAGAGAACTGCAGAGTATAACATACTAATGGATTCCATGGTAGAACACATACCATTCAACGCACTCATAGTAGGTCCAACAAACTGCGGGAAAACAGCATTTCTCATAGAACAGCTTCGTGGAGCATTTCGTGGTAAGTTTGACTACATAGTATTAGTGTGTCCCACATATGCCCACAACAAAACATATCGTGGATTTGCCAATCGAGATCCACACTTCTATGTCGTATCACCACCACAGGATTCTATCAATTTCGTATTGCATCTTTGTGAAATATTTTGGGTAGGTACCAATACTCTATTGATTCTAGATGATTGTGCCGCATCAAAGGATGTCAAGAAACGAACCAACAAACTAGTAGATCTAGCCTTTTCTGCTCGACATAAAGGGATATCCACTTGGGTGCTATCCCAACAATTAACAAGCATATGTAAACCTTTCCGTGAAAACGTAGCTGTCGTAGTTGCCTTCCATACCGCATCGGATATAGATGAAAAAAGGCTATTTGAGAACTATGGAGGTTCGCAAGAAGGTAGTGAGTTACGATCAGTACTTCGGTCTCACAAGTTTGCTCGCATATGTTTTTGTTTACGTCATCCTTGTATGGTCATGTTAGAGCTACCAGCACCTAGAACATATTATGGATGATAAAGAAATAATTGCTCTACTTGGCGAGGATGTAACAGGTCCACCTAAAAAAGAGGTAACCAATTTGGATGCTAAAACCGCACGTTCCTATGTAACAGACAATCGGGAATCACTTTCCATTTTGGCTGCAACAGGCACAACAAAAGAATATCTAGGTAAAAATTTCTCTATAGGAGATATTGCTAGACTATCTGTGAAAGAAGTAGAACGATTATATAGAAGGTACCAGGCCGTTCTAGCTCAGCAAATAACAGGTAGTCTAGTTGATGGTGTTATGCGTCTAGCTACCCGCTTAGTTGCGTACCTAATACCTCTAGATTCTCAAGAAGATCTGCTGCGAGACATACGAGCAGACCACCTAGTACGCAACAAGATAAGTGCTGCGACTGGCCTATTATCGCTTAAAGCAGGTCGCTTCGTAGCACTAGCTAGCGTCTTGTTCCACGTATCTGGTCACATAGTAATTCATGGTACCTCTGCTACCACACCTATTGAACATTCGCACATATCTACTATATCGAAGCAAGATGGAGGAACTGGATCAGATAACTGCGAATCCACCGAAGACTGTACCTGATAAAAAAGTAAAAGAGCCAAAGCGCGTTGCGGCTGGAAAAGCATTGGCAGAAAGCAATAAGCGTGCTAGAGCGGCTCAAAAGCGGGAGGAGGAACGCGAAAGCGAATTATCTAAAGAAACGGATGTTGAAGGAATCTGGTCGAAAACCATATCTACCAATACTACCATAGCGGCCATTGGCATAGGTGTTTCGTTGGTGGGAGCGTACTATCAATACAGAAGATACAGAGCCGACACCCATAACAATGCATGTACGATACGACCTGCGAGTCGGGTGAAAGATCCAAATGTGGCGGACAACGAGCTCGATAAGTTGTTGGTGGACCTCGCAATCGGTGAGAAAGATCTAAATGTGGTAGAATCGGAGGATGAGTAGAAATCACGGTACAAAAAGAAAAATACATACCGGCTGATTGGTAAGAGACGATGGCTTTGGCAGGCCTTGGAATGGTAATTTTCGGATCTATTTTGAACGCAACGGCATTCACTGGTGGGGGATTAATCGCTAGGGCACTTTCTGATAAAGATAAAACACTTAATATAGAACGAGAGAGACACGATAGGGCTATCGAGAAATTCACCGCCGACAAGATTGCCTACGAAATGAAACGTCAAAGACTATACGACCATGTTCGGGAACAGGAAGACATGGAGCGTGCTGCTTACGAGGAGAACAACGACACCAATCGCGATTTCGTACAATCCGATAAGTTACGTCAGGCACTGAAACGACTCAAAGCAATGAAAGAACCTCGTTTATCCGACTACTATCGACCCTCGAGTTCGCAAAGAACGGGCGAGTTGATCTATGTCGGAGGTGGAATGCTAGCCACTGGCTATGCTGTTAGTCGCTGGCTATAGCTATGCTTTTTTAAAAACGATTTTTTTATGCTCGACGTGATTACTAGGTACACCGTAAGGTTGGTCGTCTATTTCCATTTGAAACTACGCACATATATACATATCAGAGGCAAAAATATAAATCATGCTGACCGTCAACGTGAGGATTAAAGGAAGTGGAAACTCTACCACCACTAACGCCTTCGAATCTCCTCTTTCATATTGTACCGATTCGCTTATGTTCGAGTTAGATCCAAAAGGAAAGTTAGTAGACATCAGGTTCGATGCCGACCACAAAGCCTCCATAACAAATCTAGAATTGCGAATGAGTAGTACTGAAGAATTCTCAAGCATTAATAATGTCGTGCTTTGCTCAGATAAGCCACTAACCGATCACGTAGCTCTCTTCCCCCAAGAGTACGATGGGGCCAGCTTCGGTTTGATAATAGGGCGCGACATCGCTGTAAAAAAGAAGGATAAGAACTAGTCGGCCTTTTCATCTTCGTAGGTAATTATTCGCTTTCTGCTTATTGAAGATTAGAATGCACATATATATCAATGGATACTAAACTAAGTTTACGATACTATAGTCCGGAGGGTTATCGGAAAGGACTCGCAGCCATTAAACATCTTCCCAATGCGACTGACATTTCTGAAGATATAGTTCGGATGTGGTTGGAAAAGCAAGCTATATGGCAGATCTATTTACCAGCTCCTCAATATGTGTCACGACCTAAATTCGATGTATCTATACCAAATGAAGTTCACCAAGCCGATTTCATATTCCTACCACACGATCGACCTGGACGTGGAAGAAAGCTATATAAGTATGCATTGACGATTGTGGATATCGCTTCAAGATACAAAGAAGCCGAACCATTAGCCACTAAAGAATCTAAAGAGGTTGCTGCGGCATTTGAACGAATCTACAAACGAAGTCCACTAACATGGCCAAAGCTTTTACAAGTCGATCCAGGACGTCAATTCATGGGTGTAATGTCTTCGCTACTAGATAAACATAAAGTTTCTGTATGACGTGGAAGAGTTCATATACATCGGGATCAAGCAATCGTTGAACGATTCAATCGTACGTTGGCTGAGAGATTGTTTGGACACCAATATGCTCAAGAAATGGTACTCACTTCGCAAGGAAATGACGATAGATCTGTCGAATGGGTAATTCGTTTACCAATGGTGGTTAAAGCATTGAACAACGAAGTTACGCGTTTGACAGGGAAACAACCATCCATAGCAATTACCAAAGATGAAATCGAATCGAAGCCATCAGAACCCGCACATAATCGACCGATTGGTCTCAAAGAGGAAAGACTTCCATTTGGAGTTTTCGTTCGATATCTATACGCTCCTGGCGAATTGGAAGGTGGTCGACGTCGTGCAACCGATCCAATATGGTCACTTTCCATATACCAACAAAGACGCGTCGTAATCAGGCTTGATGGGCCAGTCCTTTACTATTTGACGATACCACAAATAACGATGGAACGATCGAAAGTCGTCCCAGATCGTGGATTCGTTCGTGAAGAGCTCCTTGTTATTCCCAGAGATACCATGTTGCCACCTGATAGCGTTCTCATCCGTTAATGGTGATGATCCCCTTCTTACGTTGCATTCAAGACATGTCAGTCTAACATTGTCGCAAGTGTGTCCCCTATAATTATCTAACCTATCAACTGAGAACTGTTGTGGATCCCACGAATCATAAATCCGTAACAATTCTATATTACGTGCAGAACATAAGTTGTTTTGAACTTTCTTGAGCTGCAATATATCATAGACCACTAACGCCTTGATAGCCTTCGAATCTCCTCTTTCATATTGTACCGATTCGCTTATGTTCGAGTTAGATCCAAAAGGAAAGTTAGTAGATTACATGTTTTCTTTGGTAAACATGAGTTTACAAAGAGCGGGAAGCTTACTGATAACCACAGGCATTTGCTCGCAGATCACCCGACCTTTGCTCACACCTTGACCACGTGCAAACAACCAACCACATTGTCGGACTAGTCTTGCACGTGGGCATGTGACGTAATCACTGTCTCGTGCATAATCAAAACCGGTCAAACAAGTCTTGTGCACACCAGTTCGCCCAACTCTTGCCTGAGTGAGCTTTATGTAGTTTATATCGATTTAACTCTATCAAACTGTCACCTAGAAATGCCTAAAGAGAAACGGCAACCCACAGGGAGGGAACCAGCCATCCCTGCAGCGATTAGGAAACTTTCGCTTGAAGCAATTCGCCTTGAACTCCAAGCAAATCACCAAACCGTGGTGGGACATCGCGCCGCCCTTGAACGTCGCCTCGTGGCGCTCAGAAACATTTCGGGAACCACAAGGCCAAATGCACCAAGGCAAAACACTCGTGCGGGATGCCAAACCGCAGAACCTACTGGCCACGACGAGAACGGCACCCCCGTTGAACCAAGAAACTCGGGAACCGAGACGGCAGGCGTAGAAAATGGTGAATTCTCCCCGAAACAGCTGGAGGCGATAAACGCCATGGTTTGTTCAGCCGTGAAAGCGGCTCTCAATGAACAACAGCCGTCGCCTCAAGCCGGGCTTCAATTACTCCAACAGCCAACAGCGACCAACGCACAGGAACAACAACCGTTTCTTCAAGCCGGGCTTCAACTTCAAGTACAACCATCAGCAGCGTTAAACGTACAGGAACAATAACCGCTTTTTCAAGCCGGGCTTCAAGTACAACCACCAACAGCAGCGCTAAACATACAGGAACAACAACCGTTTTCCCAAGCTGGGCTTCAAATCGAACATCCAACGAGGACTACTGCAGCGGCCAAGCGAATCCACCCAGGTACAGTGCCTACCCACACACAGACCCCCCTTAGCATAAAAAAGAAGGTATGGGAGGGTAAACTGGTACCCCTTTACCAGTTTTTACCAGGTGCTCCCGAACATTGCGACCCAACGTTCTCCTTGGGAAAGGAACTGACACTTACATGTAAATCAACTAATCACGATAAGCGGGCTGCACGGCCCTTGTCACTACCAGAGTTCACTCTCGCATTTAATCGCTTTAAACAGGTGATCTTAGAGGTAAGCCCAGCAAGGGCGGCAGAACTAGACAACTATTTAACTATTGTGTTAGACCTAGGGGCAAGGTATAATGGTCTGGCATTTTGGCACTACCACATCTACTTTAGTCAGAAAGCAGCTTATTACCACGAGGCCGGAATTCCTCTTGACTGGGGCGTAGTCGACCCAGAGCTACTTCACAAGGCAATCTCATCGTGTACACCAATCCGGTGTGTCTCATGCCAGTCACCATTACACCTAACCCAGTTCTGCCCATTAGCAGAAACTCAGGAACAAAACCCCGGGACCTCCCAAGGGTATACCCCTCTCGTAGTTTCTAAACAACCAAAACAGAGGCGATTCACTTCATATAAGGGCCAGCCAATATGCTGGAACTACAATAACATTTCATGCAGAAGGCCAGATTGCAAGTTTCTGCATCGGTGCACATTCTGTTTCAGGGAGGGCCACCCAGCTAAGTCCTGCACCAAAGATCGCCACAATGAGGATTTATGACTAGCACAGATTTTGGATACTCCAGATCAGATACCCACTGGTGTTTCCACCCCTATCAACATAGACACCCTTTCATACCTTCTGGAGTCGCACCCTGACTCCAATTTTGTTTTCACTCTTATCAACGGACTACGTAATGGTTTCCTGACAGGGTACACCGGCCCAGAGCTTTCTAGGGTTGCCCCAAATCTTCAGTCGGCAAGGGAACACCCCCTTGTAGTGCAAGAAAACTTGCATAACGAATGCCTACAGGGTCACACTGCAGGGCCATTCAAATTACCCCCATTTCCAAACATGCAGTGCCACCCAATAGGGGTGGTACCCAAGAAAAACTCAGGAAAGTGGCGTACTATCCTGCATCTATCCTACCCAGAGGGCAAATCTGTTAATGATAGCATAGACAAGGAAACCTACTCCCTATCATACATTACTCTAGACAATGCCATAAGCATCATCAAGTCCCTTGGACCAGGCACCCACCTAAGCAAACTCGACATTCAATCGGCCTTTAGGTTAATCCCAATCCACCCTTCACAGTGGCACCTCTTTGGTATGTGCTGGGAGGGCCAGTACTATTTTGACACGCGGTTGTCATTTGGCTGTAGATCGAGCCCAAAACTTTTCAACTACCTCGCTGATGCGTTAGTGTGGATAGCTAAGGAGAAATATGGAATTCCAAATCTTCTCCACCTGTTAGATGACTTCCTTGCTGTAGAACCCCCAAATGTTACCCCTACAGCCCTAAAAACATTAATCCTTATGTTCAAGACCTTAAGGGTCCCTCTGGCTATGGAAAAAGTGTCGGGCCCCTGTACTTCCCTTGAATTCCTTGGCATTACACTAGATACCAACCGCATGGAAGCACCCCTCCCTCCAGATAAGATATCTCGTCTCTTGCAACTTATTAAGTATTTCTCCCAACGAAAAAAATGCACCAAGAAGGAACTACAGAGCCTCATTGGGGTTTTCAGTTTTGCTGCCAGAGTGGTCCCCCCTGGGCGAACATTTCTATCTCGTATGATCCAACTAACCACAACGGTTAAGAAACCCTCCCACTACATTTATTTAAACAAAGGTTTCCAGGAAGACCTTGGCATGTGGACAGGGTTTCTTACTGACTGGAATGGCAGGAGTTTCTTTCTTGAAGAATATCTAACTGCAGCACCAGACATGCACCTATACACTGATGCTTCAGGGGTGCATGGCTATGGGGGGTATCACGAGGGAAAATGGTTTAGGGGGGATTGGAAACCTACTCAGTTACTTAACCCAGGACTAGGGATCTCCATTGCTTATCAAGAGCTCTATCCTATTGTAGTAGCTTGCAAACTTTGGGGAAGAGGTTGGACTGGAAAAAAGATCCTGTTTCACTGCGATAACAAAGCCACTGTTGAAGGAGTTAACCAAGGGAAATCAAAGAGCCAGGCAATTTCGCTGCTTCTCCGCATACTTATCCTGACCTGTGCCAAGAATAGTTTTTTGGTACGAGCAGTCCACATACCTGGAGTTAAAAATGGAATAGCTGATGCACTTTCTCATCAACAGCTTTCGCGGTTCAGACTCCTGGCCCCAGCAGCAGACGAGTTCCCCTGTGCCATCCCTACATCCCTTCTGGACCCCTAACCGAGGCAGCTAACTCCTTTGAAATAGCTGGTCTGGCACCAGGCTCTAGGAAGCTTTATGATCGGGGGGCAGAGTTATTCGTAGGTTTTTGCCTGATGCATGGCATCCTCAGCGATACTTTCAAGATACCAAGGGCCGATGAATCAACCCTTGTATGCTTTGTCACACACTGTGCTGTTAATCTTAAGCTTGCCCCAAGCACAATTAAAGGGTATCTTGCAGGGGTGCAACACTGGCACATTACAAACAACCTTGGCAACCCATTTATCCTTCCGGACGGGTCCCCCTTACTACGCTTACAATATGTAATGAGGGGAATCAAAATAACTCATGGGCCAGTACAAAAAACACGCCTACCAATCACGGGTGGGTTGGCTACTCAAATGCTCCGACAGCTGGACAGAGAGTTGTTCCACCCTAAAACTAGCCTTATGCTTAGAGCAGCCATAACCTTAGCTTACCTCGGGTTTCTGCGCTGTGGGGAACTCACCGCCCCATCTGCCAAGGCATTTAATTCTAGGCACCATCTGAGCCTCGGAGACGTGATCTTTCATCCATGCTTCGATTACCCTGATCTCATTAGGGTTAACATAAAAAGCTCAAAAACAGACCCCTTCCGCCAAGGATCTCAGCTGTTCATCTACAAAACCGGTACAACTCTTTGTGCAGTTAATTCCTTAAAGGCATACCTGGCTAACAGGCAAGGGAAACCAACTGACCCCTTATTTGTAGATGATGAGGGTACACCCCTTACCAAAGCAGCCTTTACCAGCATGACTAGACATGTGCTCCAACAGCTGGAACTGCCAGCCCATCAGTATGCAGGTCACTGCTACCGTATTGGGGCTGCAACCAGCGCGGCAGCAGCAGGTCTCCAAGACTGGCTAATTAGAGCTCTAGGACGGTGGTCTTCGGACTGTTACCGGATCTATATCCGAACCCCCCAGAACACCCTTAAATTTGCCTCAAATGCTCTAGCAAGGGTATCAGTCTAGTCATTAGACTACATGAAAAGGGTGTAGCATAAATTTTAGCCACCCCCTGGTGTAGTGTCTTGAAGTAACTACAACCTATAGTTTGGGTTATGGAATCTAAAATTCCAGTTCTGTAGCAATTTATCAATTTCTTAATAACTTAGTACCAAGCTTATATCCCATTCACACCAAAGCTAAAACATAATTGAACACTGTAAAATTAAACTACAGTAGTTCAAACTATATGTCTTTGCTGTACGCTTGGTAGTGCTAAACTCGTTTTAAACTGACCTTTATTACCTAAATCTGATCGAGGTAGTTTTAACCCTGTGTACCAAACAGTCAATATATCCACTACAATTGTTTGGTTAATCGATTTAGCTGGTTTGAATGGGGTATAATTAGGTCAACATCAGTTAATAGAAGAAAGACCATTAATCTGTGCAACGCTAGACTAAACCACTCACCTAGAAGCTCGCAATTGTATTGTTCCTTTCTACAGGACTCCACATGCAGTAATTTATGATTCCTGTTGCACAGATTGGTAGTCTGCACCTGTTGTATTTGTTAATTAAGGTTTCAGCTAGCCTGAAACAGTTATACTATACTGGCATTGGACATGGTAACCATTGATAATGAAGTAAAATACACAAGCATTGCTAGAAAGTGGGGGCTGACAATTCCTTTTCTATTTCATGGCGTCTAACAGCAGAGATAGGTAATATTGGCACGCCCTAGTCTTGACGCACGGGGAGGTGACGCTCACCACAAAGTCCCTGGTCTTGACACCAACTAAAAATAGGTGAGATACAACCATGCACTTGCGTCATATTGGCATGCCCTAGTCTTGACGCACGGGGAGGTGACGCTCACCACAAAGTCCCTAGTCTCGACACCGGGTGGAGAGCCCTCCGACTAAAAATATGAGAACCATACACTCGTGTCATATTGGCATGCCCTAGTCTTGACGCACGGGGAGGTGACGCTCACCACCAAGTCCCTAGTCTTGACACCGGGTGGAGAGCCCTCCAACAAAAAATTAGGTGAGATACGACCATGTACTTGTGCCATATTGGCATGCCCTAGTCTTGACGCACGGGGAGGTGACGCTCACCACAAAGTCCCTAGTCTTGACACCGGGTGGAGAGCCCTCCAACTAAAAATATGAGATACGACCATACACTTGTCATATTGGCATGCCCTAGTCTTGACGCACGGGGAGGTGACGCTCACCACAAAGTCCCTAGTCTTGACACCGGGTGGAGAGCCCTCCAACTAAAAATTAGGTGAGATACGACCATGTACTCGTGCCATATTGGCATGCCCTAGTCTTGACGCACGGCGAGGTAACGCTCGCCACAAAATCCCTAGTCTCGACACTGGGTGGAACTAAAAATCATTGAGATAAAAAATCGTAAGCGGACCATCTGCACACAAAACACATTCAACTATCGACACTGACCAAAAACCAGATAAACAACGAATTGCCCTCACTTAGCATTCTGAGGTTGGACCAACTTCAACTTTCATGGGGGAGGTCAAGTTGGATACAGTCGATGAGGCTATCGGCTGCACGTTTTTTAATTAACCGGAAAAAGAAGGAGGAAGAAGATTCACCCTCTTCTGCCCAACGGACTCGAGATCTTATTTGGGCAGCTTTTGTTTGTTCAAGGTCAAGAGTAGTAATTTTATTAAGGACACGTTTATAATCATGTAAGGAAGAGGCGTGACCTTGGTCAATGAGTGTTTTCAAGCGTGCAGCTTCCTTTTCAAGAGAAGTGCGGGTAGATCGTTTGACTTTATTTAATTTTGAGTTTTCCTATGTCCCACCAATTTTCAAGGGAATTGTAGAGAGGTAGACGGGATTGCCAGGTCTTCCAGAAATTAATTATTTTATTTTTGTATGTGTTATCGGAAAGGACACTGGTGTTCATTTTCCAAAACCCAGGTCCGATTTCAGGGGCATTTGGGATGGTAGTTATTAATGAAATGTCATCATGATCAGAATAGGGACAGGAAAAAATTTCACAAGAGGAAGTGCCAGGTATCCAGCTATGGTGGATACCAATAAGATCTATCCTGGACGCACAGGAAGCATCGGGTTTTGTCCAGGAAAAAGAAGAAGTGTGACGGTGAAGGTGACGCCAAATGTCTATACAATTTGCGTCAGAGAATAAACGAGATAGATTATCTGAACTATCTCTATAGACACAAGAAGAAACGCCTCCACGCCGGTCTAAGGAACGATCGAAGACCGCATTAAAGTCTCCACATAGGACTGTGTGGACTGAAGGGTCCAGCACAGAAGCAATATCTTCAAAAAAGAGGTTTCTTGCAGGGTTTCGATTAGGGGCATAAACACATGCAACCCTAAAAGAAAGAGATTTATTTAAAAATTGAATTTGTAAGAGCCGACCATCCTTATCTTTCCATAATTTTTTTACTTCAAAACAGGACTGAAAAAGAATTGCCACACCGGCAGACTTGTTCGTCCCGAAGGAACCAACTGGTGTAAAACCAGAAGAAGAAATCCAGGTATTTAACTCAGTCTCATCAGAGCAGTGAGTCTCCTGGACACAGACAATGTCAGGAGGGGAGGAGAGGGTATTTAACCAATTTATAAAACATGCCCTTTTATTATCATTACGGATACCATTTATGTTTATAGAAAGAATTACTACCATTATAACATATAACAAGAACGATACACTACCAACATTTAATTTTTGTTTTGTACGGCACTTATTCACATTTAGGTTAATTACCATATTTTTTAGGTGGATGATAGAAAGAAGGAAGACAGAAAAGAGTGCGTATGAATTATGTAATATATAAACATGGTTTTTTTAGTTGTACGGCACTTTTTTTAGGTAGAGTACCATAAACAACAACAACAATTTCATTTAGATAAATAATAATGATAATTTTTAAGTTGATATGGATAAGTGATATGGGCGGGAAAAAAGGAAACAGGAAGGAGTGTGAGTACGTTATGAAAGGCTACTCAACGTCTGGAACGTGAAGAGGAACTGCTCAGGTCACTGCCAGTCCTCTTTAAGGTAGTAAGGTTAATCTCCATTGGAGATGGAGACTCAAGAGCAGTAGTAGGAATGGGAGCAGGGGATCGAGGAGATCTTGTGCCTTTTCTTACAGAAGTATTAACGGAAAATCTGGGTTTCATAGGAGAACTTAATTTAGATGTTGCAAGGGGAGGTTTTTTTGTTCGCTGTTTAATGGCAGCAATCATAGGACCCAGAACTCCAGCCTTAGGACCCAAAGACGGAAAAGCAGAAGACTGAGGTGTTTTTGGAGTTGACTTGGTGGACTCCAAAAGAGGTTCGGAAGAAAGAGGCTGTTGCGCGTCTTGGAGGAGCTGAGAGTCTGTAATGGATTCGGCCAAAAGAGGTTCGGGGGAAAGTGGCTGTTGCGCAGCTTTAAGGAGTTGTGAGTCTGTAATGGACTCGTCTTGGGTCATCTCCTCATTATCAAAGATGTTAGCTAAGATAGACTGTGAATCAATATTGGTCGTAGAGGAGGAGGAGGTGTCTTCAGGAGGATTCAATTCAGAGGTTGACTCCGATGCTGCAACAGGAGGAGGTGACTTGGAAGTGGAGGAGGAAGGAGGAACCTCTACGGGTGCAGATTGTTCTGTAGTAGTGGAGGTGGAAGCCACAGACCCGGAAGATCGTGGTAAGGAAGGGTTGGAAGAAAAGGGTTCAGGTGAAGGAAGAATGAGAGGACGAACGATGGGAAGGTTCCAAGGTGTGGTGCAAGAACCGGCCCTGTGCCCAGGGTCACCACAGCGAGAGCAATTGCCTTTGAACGGACAGTTTGATATCGAGTGCCCCCACTTGTTACAGTGGAAGCACGATTGGGGTTGACCACGGTAATGAAGAATAACGTAGTAGGTACCGATCTTAACGCAATGAGGGATGTGAGATTTGAGGATTATTTGAAGGAATCGGTCGCCAGTTACAATACCTAGCTCATCCACAGGAGTATTTATATTGATTACACGGCCAAAAGAGGAAAATAAATCGGTAATTATGGAGTCAGGAACTTCGGTTGGTAAGTTGGAGACACAGACGGACATGATATTTGAATCAACATCATACAGAGGGCAGTACATCCCATCAAAATAGAGGCCTTTCTGTAGCAATAAATTTCGAGAGCATGTATAAGGAGTCTTAAAAGTGATGCGAAAAGTAAATTTATTTGTTGGCTGAATACATTTGATATGGGATGCCTCTTTAACGACCAGAATAACGGCAGCACCGACTTGTTCGCGAGAGACCAAACCGACTTTAATAGGAATTTTGAGTAACAAGGTGTTGGAGCGACGAACTTCGTAAGTAGTAGGAACCATAATGAAGATAAAGAAGGACTCGGTTAAAAACCAAGAAAAAGTACTCAGTACTTAAAAGTTAGGGGAAAAATGAGTCCCAACAATTACCCAATGGGGTAAGAGTTGGGCTTAAGATAAATTAATCTAATTAAATCTAAACACAGATAAACAAGACAATTTTTGGGTACGAACAACACTGATAATTAAAAGATACAGCACTATTAGTGCAGAAGTCGAGGACGTCTCTTTGGTCTTGGGAGTCCTCGACTAACGCCACGCCACGACAACAGGGGTCTTGATTCTCGTCAGAGACGGGCCACAGAACAGCAGAAATCCACTCTAGAGAGCTTGACTGGGTCTTGTGACGTCACAAAGTCTTGACAGCCGCAGTAGAGAAACCAGGGACACCAACGTAACGCCTATAGCGGCCGGAAAATCCGCACCGTAAGGCTAATTGCGAAGGCGATACTTACAGAAACTCATCTCTGAGTTCCAAGCGTCAGGTAAGTATGACTTGCCTAACGCACGGTAAAATTACCTCGCGTCCGTGACGGTCGTATTCCATGTGGGAGCGCGACGACGACCCGTCCGTGCCTCTCCCCCTTCCGTGCCACAATACTTGTACCACCACCCTGTACGTGGTTGGTCCTCTATATCTGTCAAGGAAAAGGATTTGTTCGTCCAGTTAATAGGGATGTTGGGTTCTTCCCAAAGGGAAGGGGGCCATACTCGGAGGTAGTGCAATACCGAGACGACCCGTGGCTGGGACGAGGCAAGCCTCTTTTCCACAGCCTAATTCCAAAAATCAGTTTAATATATGAGCTACTCAATGAGCAGCGTATCAGATAATAAGCTGATAAGAACAGATTTTTTTTTATGACATAGTGGGGTTGCCCCCGGTTTATTAAAAAGTTAAGTTAAATTAAAAAAATTCACCTTACAAGTTTGGTTCCTATTTACAATATTTACATTCCAGTGCTCTTGTTCAATGTTCATATTCACTGGATCACACTAATTACCTAACTTCCTAATACACTTAATAATTTTTAGACGATCTGTACTGTTCAGTTGCAATGTTCCATGTGGGAGAGATTTTTACATTATCTTATTTACAATTCTATATACAAATTTTGTTTTTAATACTCTATGTGGGAGTCACAATTACCATTTTATATTGGAGCAGGAATCAAAAGGTAATTTTATGTAATTCCTTTAGGTTTCGGTCTGACGTTTTTAGCCTCCCTTTGATGTCATCTACAATGATATTGCCAATTTCATCAGAAGTTTCATGAATGTTCTTAAAGGTGCTATGATTTCGGGTTATCCAGATGCAATATAGAATGGTCTTAATAAGGTAAAACGTTGGGGTTAATATTTCTTTGTTGGAGGTATCAAATTCCAATAGGAAAACTTTCTTAACAGTTGGTTGGAAATCATCCACTAAGGTATTTAAAAGAGGGGTAAATCTTTTCCATACTTTTTTGACTCTTTTACATTCCAAGAAACAATGCTCTATGGTCTCATCCTTCCTACACATTGCACATTGCTTCTTGGAAATAATGTGCCAATCGCATAAAGAGTCTCGAACCTTAATTCCTTTTGTCAAGATCAACCATAAGATATCATTCTTCTTCCCTTCTGTAATTTGTTCTCTAACCCTATTCCATAGGGCCCCCCAATTGCATGTTCGTCGGATGCCCCTGTACCTGGTGACATTCGGTTGTGTTTTTACTCCTTCCATAAATTCATCGTAAACTTTCTTAGTGGAGAATTTGTCAACACTCGTTTTTAAGATTTTCAAATTTTCAAGGCAAGACTGCAAAAAAGCTGTCGGATGCAAAGCACTGGGGGTGGCATTATCTCTCAAATGTACCCACTCTTGTCTGAGTGGCGCTAACCGGCTACCCAGGAAGTATTTTAACAAATAATACCATTTGGTACAAGGGCCATTTTCAATGCCATTCAGGATATTTGTCACTCTCAATGCTTTACATTTTACCTCTAAATTGACCATCCCAACACCTCCTTTAACAGGGGAGTTGTACAGAACGGTTCGGGCAACCTGCTGCATTTTGCCCCTTCAGAAAAATGGCCACACCAAGGTGTTAAATTTACTGATTACCCATTCAGGAAGTGGCAAAACACGAGCAGCATACCAAAACCGGCTAGCCCCAAGCACATTGATTATCATTGCTTTCCCAACATATGAAAGTTCACGAGTTTGCCACATCAATAAACTATTTTCAAGTTTCTTTAGCTTGGGCTCCCAATTTTCTTTTTCCACGTCTTCACAACTAAACACAATGCCCAAAATTCTCATTTTGGTGACCCATTTCAAACCATGTAGTTTTTCTTTTCGATTTAACCATTTCCCTAACCACATTGCCTCCGTCTTAGTCTTATTTAATTTGGCCCCCGAGGCCTTTTCATATCTAGTTATCTCCTTTAGCAATTCTGCTAATGATCCATCAGTTTTAACAAAAACGGTAGAATCATCAGCATATTGGACTATCTTAAATTGTTTTCCATTAGCCCCTGAGAGAAGATAACCTTCTATGTTGGGATTGCATTTAATATTTACTCCCAAAACTTCCGCCACAAGAATATACAATAAGGGCGACAAAGGGCAACCCTGTCTAACTCCTCGGGCTAGCTGTATTGGGTTGGTCAAGCCACCATTAATTATCACACGGGATTGAGCTCCTGTATACAACGTTTTTATCCACTTTTGAAATGAAGGCCCAAACCCATAATGATTTAATATTTTCAAAACAAACCCGCTATCCACCCTGTCGAAAGCTTTTTCTTGATCAATACTAATTAAAATTCCCACCTCTCCGGTTAGTTCTATGCGATCCAATATATCACGTACAATATTTAAATTATTTGCAATCTGCCGTCCAGGAATTCCACAGGTTTGATCATCTTCAATTATTGAATCTAAAACCTCCCGGAATCTGTTAGCTAGAACTTTTGCCACAATTTTGTAATCAACATTCAATAGAGATATTGGCGTCCAATTTTTAAGGTATTTTCGGCAATCCTTCTTATAAAGCAAACGGATAAGGCTCTCCTGTTGAGATTTGGTTAAACATTCAAAATCATAAGCTTCGTTTAAAACATCAACTAAAATTGTCTTTAGTATAGGCCAAAATTTCTTGTAAAATTCAACGGGTAAACCATCAGATCCGGGTGATTTATTATTCTGAAGGGATTGTATGGCACTTAGAATTTCTTCCTCAGTTAATTTCCCTTCACACAATTCTTTATCTTCATCGGATAGTTGTAGCGTAATGTTATCCAGGAGGTTTTGTTGCAAATTTTCGTCCGTGGGTTTGGCAGTATACAAATCTTTATAAAAATCTTCTATGACTTTTTGGATTTCATCGTCTTCAAAAATTTCTACCTCGTCTTTATTAAATAAAGAATTCATGGCATTTGAATTGCCTCTTTTTGTTTCTAATCCAAAGAAATATTTCGTAGGTTTCTCCCCTTCTTCTATCCACTGTGCCTTACTTCTCATTTTAACCCGTTAAACTGTTTTTGCGTGAGAGCTTTAAGTTCAGATTCTATTTTTTTTATACATTGTATCAACAAAGAATTATCCGGATGGAGGTTTCGTTTTAATTTAATTATTTCCCGGGTTAACTTATTTCTAGTCTCCGTTTCATTTTTTCTCTGTTGTATACAGTAAACCCGGGTCTTGTGTCTTACGGTATTTTTACAAGAATCCCACCATTCCCCAAGGGTGCGAAATTGAGCCTTTTTTTCTATCAAATTACGTAAGGTTTTTTCTAATTGCGCCACATATTTTTCATCGGACAAAACCGACGTGTTCATTTTCCAAATATTTTGTGTGGCTTTAATGTTACCGATATTTAGGGTGAGATAAATATTCATGATCAAATAAAATGCACGGCTCAATTTCGCACTCTTCAATATTGGTTAAACTACGATTAATAATAAATTTATCCAGTCGTGAGCCAGCTGTCAAATTTTTCCTGAACCAAGTATATCCTTTTTCATTGGGATGTTTTTGGCGCCAAGCGTCAATTAAGTTAAACGAAGTTTTCATTGTTTTTAATTCTTCTTTACCGGCCAAACAAGCTTCGGTCGAATGCCCAAAGTAGTCAAGACCAATTTCAACACAATTGTAATCGCCCCCAATAATGACTTTGGCGCCAGGATAGAAATACGTATGCAAATTGGTAAAAAAAAGTTTGCGTTCTTGAATTCCGGTGGGAGCATAGATGTTTACAAGATTAAATTTGACAGCTCCCTTCTGGACTAAAATACTTATGACTCTTCCTTCGGTCTCATGTTTGTATTGTTATATTTCAAAATTTGAATTTGGTTTCATTAAAACTCCTACTTCCGCGGACTTTTCCCCTCCGAAAGCCCAAATACCCTTAGATCCCCATAATTTGTCAATCTTTTCAGCTTTGCCTTTACAATTTATAAATGTTCCTTTAAAAAATATAAAATCATTGTTACGGCTTTTAAGATCTAAAACAAATTTCTTTTTCTTCACCTTATCATTCAAACCCCTAATGTTAATAGTTAGAATCCGAAGGAAGAGTTAGAAGTATTTAGGGAAATAGCTCACAACTGGACAAACATTACCTTTTGATGCTAGTTTATCTATTGGTTTTCTTCTTAGGAGGAGCACTTTTTTGTTGTCTTGCATCAGTTAAGCCACGTTTTGAAGCCATAGAAGCTATAGAAGCCCTAGAAGTGGTTTCGGGGTCAGCATTATCTTCTTTATGTAGAGTATTCTGTAGGTCTTGAAAGAGGTGTGCATCGGCAGTAGAATCAGTTGTTATAGTAGATTTAAACGTGTACGGGCCAGAGATTATGGGAGGTTTAGAAGTGTGGAGGGTTGGAGCGGTAGATATACGAGTAGGTGGAGCTGGAGTTGCAAACAGATTCGCAGGTTGACGGCCAGATCCTCTCATCGGTTGTTTTAGTGAAGTTTCAGATTTATTAGGTTTGGATACTTGTAAAAAGGTGGAAGGATGCACGGGAGGTTTCAGTGGCGGGTTTTTCAGGAATTTAATTTCTTTAGCAGTAGGTTTGCTCGTAGTCGCCTCTTCCCCTAATTGAATCTCGGTTTCCATTGCATCACCCCAATTTGTGCTCTCTTCGCTGCTACTTTCATCTTTCTCTTCTTTCTCTGTACTTCCATCTTCTTCTACTTCGTCTTCTACTTCTTCTTTTTCTTCTTCTTCTTTTTCTTCAACTTCTTTTTCTTCAACTTCTTTTTCTTCTTATTCTTTTTCTTCATTTTCTTTTTCTTCCTCTTCTTTTTCTTCCTCTTCATCCTGAAACCAAGAAAATGGGCAAACAATAGCTAAATGATTCACATTCCTACAAATAGTACACATAACAGGTAGTGGACACGAACGCGAGAGTTGATTTGTTGCGTCACAGTTGTAACAGCAAGTATTGACGCAATCCTTTACAAAATGCTCTGTGCTATTACATTTTCTGCACGTGCGTTGCTGCCCGGTGTATGAAACTCTGATTTGAAGATACCCGAACCGAATATAGCTTGGAATATTCTTCTCCAATCTAATTCTATAATGGCGGAGACCATTTTCTATCGTTGGGTATTTCGTATAATAACCCCGCTTGTAGCTAACCACATTTCCGTAGTGACACAAACGAGCGATAATGGCATAATCTGATAATTCAAAGGGAGCATCATAAATAGAGACCCAAGTAATGGGACTGTCACAGTCTTGTACCAGCATTGTTTGTCCGTTTATTTGGTAAACTCCGGCTTCAAGAAATCTCTCTTTTCTTCCTTTAGACCGAAATGTAAGAACCATTTGGCCATTTGTTAGTCGATGCACGCATGAAACAGCTTCAGCTATATCTCCTTGTTCCTCCAATACACGTAAATAATCATCATAATTCAACCTCACTTCAGGGGAACTCAGAAAAGCTGTGCAAGGTCGACCTGGCAGAACATTATCGCTTTTCGGTTTTGAACACAGCTTCTCTTGTGGTAGATCCGGCAATTTTGGTTTCGATTTTACAGATCTTGTATAGCTTCCTTGAAATTGATCTTTTTCAACCCGACTCTCTTGATCTCTACCCACCTCTTGTATATTCATCAAGAAAAAATAAATAATTCTTGAGTTTAGCCAAAAGGCCGAGAAGCGATGCCCTTCTTTCTCGAGAATGGGGGACGCCGTCGCCAAAAGGCGCACTGGCCATGTGGGAGCGAGGGCACAAAACAACGATAAATCTGCGTGTGCACTATGGCACGCTACGGCACGCTACGGCAATCGAGCAAGGCCGCGTTGTAGTATCTGTGCGGCAAGCACTAGTGACGCAGTCTGTCTGTCAGTCAGTCAGTGCTGCCTGACAACCACGTTTTTGGCATGTTTTCCAACTTGCCTAACTCTCCCCCGAATGCCCCGAACCCAACGCAACCATTCTACGAAGCTCCCCTATAAAATAGATTCTCGTGACCTCCAACTTCTGTCTACGGCCATACCATCGGGAAAACACCGGTTCTCGTCCGATCACCGAAGTTAAGCCCGATCGGGCGAGGTTAGTACTTGGATGGGTGACCGCCTGGGAATACCTCGTGCTGTAGGCATTGCATTTTTGCTCTGCTTGCTGCTGCTTGCTGCTTCCTTTCGGCGTCTTGACTTCTATTCGGCGTCTTGACTTCTATTCCCCCTCCCCTCCCCCCTCCCCGCTACTACTTTTTTTCCTCTAGAAAAAGAAACGCAATAAACAGCGTTTCAGAACGAGGCCCGATCGAGCAAGCGATAACGATTCACTCATTACAACACTCACGTCATGATAGCGCAGTAGTTTCCTCTACCTGCACGACGCTATTGACAGTAATCGGCTTGTGTGGAGCAGAGTGTTCGCTGTGTTGCTGTGCGAAAAGCGTGCTGTCGGGGAGAGAATAAACTAGGTTAGTAAGTACGAAAGCATGATGTACTGGACGAACAACGCGATACACATTGTGCGTCCTCAGGAGTGCGTGCGCGAGAACCAGCCTTTAGCCGTGAACGAGTAAAACGATTCGGTTTGTAGTCGACCTCGTTCTAACTACTCTCGCTAGTCACTCTCGCTAGTTCGTGCGTAGTAGTAGTCTAGCCACGTCAAGCACGAGCGAGTCATTCTAGTATTCTAGGCATTCTTAGTACTACGATCGTATTGTTGTACTACGGCGTTTTTAGCAGATTTTAATGGAATGTAATAATATCATTTAATGTTGATGTATAGATTTTTACACACGGCTTTTATGTAAACCAGTCTTAGTTACTGTTAAAACTACCGTATCTAAATAAAGTTTCTATCTATCTATCTATCTATTATTCACTAACGCGCACTAGAAAAGACAAGAGAATTGCATCCAAGTTAGTTGTTCGGGGACGAGCGCGAACGCAGATCCCCACTACCAGAAATTATACGCTCGAGTTACCCACATTTGGGGTAATTGCAGGGGTCAACCCAATCGAAGTGCAATGAAAGGGCCTCGCCCTGAGAGGACTGCCTTCATGATCACAGTTGCCTCCCGCGTCAGGTAAGTATGACTTGTCTAACGCACGGTAAAATTACCTCGCGTTCGTGACGGTCGTATTCCATGTGGGAGCGCGACGACGACCCGTCCGTGCCTCTCCCCCTTCCGTGCCACATACTTGTACTACCCCGTACGCCATCTATCTGTCAAGGAAAAGGATTTGTTCGTCCAGTTAATAGGGATGTTGGGTTCTTCCCAAAGGGAAGGGGGCCATACTCGGAGGTAGTGCAATACCGAGACGACCCGTGGCTGGGACGAGGCAAGCCTCTTTTCCACAGCCTAATTCCAAAAATCAGTTTAATATATGAGCTGCTCAATGAACAGCGTATCAGATAATAAGCTGATAAGAACAGATACTTTTTTCTCTTTCAAATATTTATTGTGTAATCAGATGTATGTACAAAGAGAAAACTCCTTTAGAAGGAAGTTTTCAAAATATCTGATGTTTTACAATTTTTCGAAAAATTATTTTTTTAAACAATGTTATTATCATTTAAAATGGTGCATAATGCGCCTTAATTATTATATCGTTACTATATGGGTGACTGGGGGTTGTCCCCCCTGGTTATCTATCGAAAATAACATAATTTGAGTATTTTTGAATTTGGGGACCCTGTGGTTTTGGGGTCCCTGTGGTAAATATTGAGGGTGTGGGAACCCTGTGGCTGAGCACTTGGCTCTAAAATATTATATCAGGGTGGGTGCCCTGTGGTTGAGCCCCGTGGTTCTAATTGACCAAGGTTGGGTTCCCTGTGGTCGAGCCCGGTGGCCCTAAAAAATTATATCTCAGGGTGGGTACCCTGTGGTTGAGCCCTGTGGCTCTTGAGATATTGACCAAGGGTGGGTACCCTGTGGTCTAGCCTATAATTATTGTCTCAGGGTGGGTACCCTGTGGATAGCCCTTGTGGCTTTTAAGATATTGACCAAGGGTGGATACCCTGTGGTCTAGAATATAAAATATTGCCTCAGGGTGGGAACCCTGTGGCTGAGCCCTGTGGCTCTTGAGATATTGACCAAGGGTGGGTACCCTGTGGTCTAGCCTATAATTATTATTCCAGTGCGTGTGCCCTGTGGATAGCCCTTGTGGCTTTTAAGATATTGACCAAGGGTGGATACCCTGTGGTCTAGAATATAAAATATTGACTCAGGGTGGGTACCCTATGGCTGAGCTTTCTAAAATATTAACTCACGGCGGATGCCCTGTTGTCGAGCCCGGTGGCTCTGAAAAAATATTGTCTCAGGGTGGTTACCCTGTGGTTGGGCCCTGTGGCATTAAGATATTGACCAAGGGTGGGAACCCTGTGGTCTAAAGCTATTACCTAGGGTGGATGCCCTGTGGTTGAGCCCTTTGGCTTTAAAAATATTGACTCAGGGTGGGTACCCTGTGTTTGAGCCTGTGGCTCTGAAGATATTGACCAAGGGTGGGAACCCTGTGGTCTAGCCCGTGGCTATTTAGATATTACACTCAGGGTGGGTACCCTGTGGTTCATTTAAATTAAATATTAAAAAGGGCCCCCGGCTTATGTTCTACCGGGGGTTATGCTTTTTTATTGGTTCACTTCCAGTATGGAAGCCGAAAAATATTATTATTTAGGTGAATACTAAGGTCGTCGCTGTTCCCGGCGAAAATGCCCTTGCCTGATCGCTCGGAACGCAGCGAGTCGGCCCGTATTTACGTTTTGTTGTAGCCCGGTCTGCAGTGGGAACTACGGGACTTACTGCCCGGGTTTACCGGGACTTAGTGCCTGAAATTTCCACTGGAGAACGGGTCACTTGTTTTTGTTGATTAATGGTTTCGTTACTTATATATCGTGTTGTTGCCGGGTCTACAGTGGTAAGCCCGGGACTTACTCACCGGGGTTGCCGGGACTTAGTGCTGCGAACTTGCCCCACTGGAGAGCCGGCAACAATACACGGGTCTTTGTTTATATTTTAACTATAAGGTCGTCACCCCGTTTAGCGCAGAGAACATCGTTGATGCCCCATTGCTTGTACGGAGTGAGTCGGCCTGGGCAGATTGAGCTGGCGAATAGCGTGTCAGCGCTTCGAATGCGCTGCCTTATTATAGTTTTAGCGAGTATAATTATGTGTTCTGGTCTGCTGGCTTTCTGATCAAACAGTGATTTATTGCGAGCATCCCAGAGACACCAGGTAATTAGTTTAAGGATGTAGGCCACCAAGTTTGTTTTGTTGCGATTGGTTTTACTCCAGGATAGTCCCAGATGTAAAAATAAAGTGGCTTCGTCGTATGGCAACGATTGGCCGTAGATTTGTTCGGCGACGGGAAGACCCCAGTCCCAAACCTTCCTCGCAAAGGCGCATGTAAGAAACACGTGCTTTAATGTTTCGGGTTTGCCGCAGCGATGGCAGTTTGCTGAGAACCTCAAGCGGAGGCGCGTGGTTAGAAAGTGCGCTGTGCGTACAACCCGGTGGCGGATTTTCCACGTCAAATCGCTCTCCCAGTTCGTACTTAGACCCCCGTAGGTGTGACGCCAAACTGTATACCAGGGGATTCCCCGGTTCAGATTGATTTCCCACCTCGATTGGGCCTTCGTCGTAACAGGGAGAGTTTTGACGAGTTCCGCGTAGATATTTTTGGACTTAAAGTCCTTGAGGGGAGCTGAAATCACCCAGGTTTTGATTTCGCCCAGGGTCTGGAGGAGATCGTTGTAATAAGCCGGGCGATATCCTGGAGCGGCGACTGGCATAAAGTTGCCTTTAAGCCATAGCCACTCTGGCCTTATTGATAGCTTACGGCTGGTCCAATACCGCGCTAGGTAAACCCATTTACTTGTTGTATCTGGATCGCCCACCGCTGCTATCCATTTGAATTGTAGGGCCTTGATTTTACAGGGTATGTAAGTTACCGCTTGGCCTCCCCTCTCCCGTGGTTGTACGCATGTATCTCTGCTCACTTGAGCTGTTTTACCCGACCAGACGAAATCCCAAATTAATTTGTTAACTTGGGTGACTACTGGGGCTGGCATTTGTAGCACAGTGGCTGTGTACCACAACTTGCTGGCCCCGAGAGTGTTTACAATGAGGGTTTTTCCTTTGAGCGATAGCGTGCGTCCACGTCAGAGATTCAAGGTCTTTTCGAATTTTTGAACCCGTGTGGTCCAGTTAAACTCGGTTAGGTCTCCGAACCCGTGCCAAATTCCCAGAATTTTGATTTTATCTGGTCGCCAGTTAATATCCACCGGCCTTTGTTTCGATCCACGGAAGGAACCGATCCAAAGGCCTTCGGACTTTGTTTTGTTTAGTTTTGCCCCCGAGGCTTGTTCGTATATTTTGATGAGCTCGAAACTCTTACTGATCGAAAATGAATTTCGCAATAAGATAGTCATGTCATCGGCGTATTGACTATTAATAGCCGTCACGCCAGCCGCGGGAAGTGGAAAACCCTCGATTAGCGGTTCTAGCCTAATCGCATTGCCTAACACTTCTGCACATAAACAGTACAAAAGTGGGCTTAAAGGGCAGCCTTGACGTACCCCGCGATGCAAGTTAAAATAACTAGTGAGCCAGCCGTTATTAAGGACGGCCGCCTTACTGTTATTGTACAGAGTTTTGATCCACTGCCGAAACACTGGACCAAAATTCATTTGTTCGAGCACTCGATCAAGAAAACCCCTGTCTACTCGATCGAATGCCTTCTCTTGATCTAAGGCTATAATTACCCCGGGAAGGTTCTTAGCTTCAGCATAGTCGAAAACATCTCTGATTAGGAAATTGTTTTCGAATATGCTTCGACCCGGAACGCCACATGTCTGGTCAGGATGCAATACTGAAGGCAAAACAGCTTTCAAGCGATTAGCTAATACTTTCGTGCCGATTTTGTAATCGACATTTAGCAAAGAGATTGGCCTCCAGTTTTTCAGAAGAAGGTGATCGTCTTTCTTGAAGAGGAGGGCGAGAATACTTTGGGTTTGCGACTCCGAAAGTTGTTGATTTTCGAAGCCGTAATTTAGAATCCACACGAGGTCGGGACCGAGATGGCCCCAAAAACGTAAATATAATTCTGCCGGAAAGCCGTCGTTTCCCGGCGATTTACCTGTCTTCATTTGATCGAGTGCTTGTCGGCAAACGTTCAAATCAAGAGGTCTTTCCAAAGTATTATTGTCCTCTTCCGACAATTTCGCTTGTAATTTAGAAAGCAAGAAATCTTGGGACTTGGAGTCCGTCGGCTCTGTAACTCCCTGACTGCCGGCAGGATGTCTCGAGTAGAAGTCACAATGTGCCCCTGTGGCGTTTTAATCGCTGTGATTGTGTTCTTAGTTTTTTTCTTGCCTTCTAAATTAAAGAAAAACCTTGTCGGCTTTTCTCCTTCTTCGATCCACTGAGCTTTAGAGCGGATTTTAACTCCCTCGAGCGGTTGTATGTGTATCTGTTGGAGTTCTGTTGTGATTTGCTGTAAGCGATCTATGTTCGCATTGTGTTTGTTTATGTTTTGAAATTCACGCTCGAGTTCCGCTCGCTGTGAGGTTCTCTGTTTAGCTAATCGCAGTGAAGCAGAGATAGCTAGTTGTTTGAGGCGAAATTTCCCGAGATCCCACCAAACCCTTTTGTCTGGGAACTCAGGTTTTTTCGCCTGCCAGGTAGGCCAAAAAGCATTTACAGAGTCGCAGAAAGTTTTGTCTCGCAAAACCGAAACATTAAATTCGCCATTTTCAAATCGAGCAGGGTACTGGGTTCGAGTTCGGGCCGCAAAGCATGCATGGATTGTTTGGAAGGACAGAGCGAAAGGAAATATATGCGATTTATACATGTAGCGATCGAAAAAGATGCCTCATCATTATAACTGTTGCGTTCCTGGTTGCACCAATAGCTTCAAGAATGCTCTAGATCTTCACTATTACAGAATTCCAAAGGACAAAGAACAAAGAAAGAAATATAAGGTCATCTTAAGGAACGAAACTCTCAAACCTGAATCAGATTGTACTCGAATATTTTTGTTTAATTCGAAGGAGGGATAAAGTTAAGTCGAAATCACTTGCCAACTATATTCCCCTGGACCAAAGACACTGAAAAGAAGAGAGCTTACACGAGTACCACTTGAAGATTCATTAGTTGGAAAAAAGAAAAGGAAAAGACAAACAGAGACGAACGAAAATGCAGTTTCTTCCGAAGATCAAGGCATTGACAACCACATCGCGTCCTTAGCAACTAGCAACACTGTGACAGCATGTCAACTACAATGTCTAGTTTAGAAATTGATCAACTTCAGAGTTCAATTTCAGTTTTGCAAAAACAACTTTTGGTTTTTAAAGAAGAAATTGAAATGCTCAAGTCCGAAAATGACAGTTTGAAGCAAGAGTGTGCAAATCTAACCAGATTCGACATTGGTAAATATAAGAACAGTGACGAAGATATCACTTTCTACACTGGTTTTCCAGACTATAACGCCATGGTATTGTGTTACACGATTATCGAAAAGTATGCCAAGAACCGAAGCTATGATCACGAGAGAGTATACGACACCGACAATGTTAAAACATTAGGAACGCCTAGACAACTGACTTGCTTTCAATAATTCACATTGGTGATGATGAGACTAAGACTTGGGCTTTTTGAAAAAGACTTGGCACATCGCTTCAACGTATCGATTTCAACTGTGTCCAGAACCACAAGAACTTGGCTTCGATTTCTTCGATGCGAATTCGAACCACTAATAAATATTCCTCCCTCTGATGTTATCAACCTACACATGCCTGAAGTGGTCAAGAGATTTTATCCAGATTTGACTATTATAGTTGATTGTACAGAAGTTGAGATGGAGAAACCTTCATCTCTTAATGTACAATCTACTTGCTATTTCTCATACAAGTATAAACACACTATGAAATCGCTCATAGGTATCAGTCCTAGTGGAGTCATTAATTTTGTGAGTAAATTTTTCCCTGGAAGTTCTTCTGACAAGGAAATAGTTATCCAAAGTGATTTTTTGTCAAAATTAAATCAAGGGGATCAAGTAATGGCTGACAAAGGTTTTAATTGTCAAGATGAACTGGCCTCTGTAGGAGCTACACTAGTACTTCCTCACATGCTTAGAGGTATTAAGCAATTTAACAAAGAACAGACATAACATAATAAACGAGTAGCAAGCTTAAGGATTCATGTTGAGAGAGTGATGGAGAGAATAAAAAATTGGCACATTTTGACCACATAATTCCTATTTCATTATCACCATTAGCATCAGACATATTAATTGTAGTGTGTGCACTATCCAATTTTCATCCACCTTTGATCAATTAATAAGTTATAATGAACATGAGACAAAAATTAAACTATTATACTAGAAACCAGTTGTTATTTGACATTTAATATGTGTAATAAATAAAAGGATAATAAATATAAATAAAGTATTTACTTACTTACTATATACAGTACTACATGTACATATCGTGTACATGTAGTTTAGTTTAAGTGTAACAATCATATAACTAAAGTTACAAAGACCTCAAATCTAACTTTGGAAGTCCAAATTTGATCTTTGGGTATGCAATTTCAGGTGCTACCCATCTTTGAAAAAATAGAAAAAGTTTTGGAAAAACTTCCTTCGAAAACTCTTCAAAGAAAAGTATTCTCTGGCAGAAGATGTCATCAACTTTTGATCCCTTTACAACAAAATATGTCCAGTTCCTTTGAGTTAACAAACATTTGATGCTGTACTTGATAATAGTACTGGTGTTTTACATTAATTTCAATTTCTTCTTCGTTTTCTGAACATATTCTTTTCCTCAATAGGGAATTTCTTAAACTTTCATGTTCGGTCATCTGAATAAATTTAATTTCTACAAGTCCATGTTGATCTGTAGATGAGGGGTCATGAGCTAAGGCGTCTGGTGAGGCACCAAGAAACCCATGCTCCTTACTCACAAAGAACCCACACTGACTAGCAGTCAAACCACTGTGTCCCTTCTGATGCATCAAGATTTTGTAATCTTGCAATATTTTACTTTCCATTGCAATGCTCTGCGTCTGGTAAGGTGAATTGTACTTTAACACTTCCTGAATTGCCTTAGTGGGCGATGTGGATTCCTTTAGCACTGCAATCCTATGACACTTTGATGCAGTTATTCTATATTTTCTTTGATCATGCCAAAGAGTGTTGTTCGATTGACCCCTGGTTTCTCTTTCAATATCTGTAATTTCCTCATCATCTAACTTCAGTTTTCTTTGAATTTGCTTGCATCGATCCTTGATTGCAGATGCAGACACTGGTTGCTCTTTTATTGGAGATAACAAATTGCTACTTGAACTGGCACTGGCATTGCTAGGTAAACCACTTGTGTTTGCATCACTGATACTAGGATCCACATGTACAGGTACATCCTGTGGTAAGATGTGTGTCCACCCAACTACTTTCCCAGTCTTGTCTTGATATTCTTTAACAAGAATCAACATATTTTGGACTTTGTCATCTGACCACTTTCTCTGGTGTAGTGCCCTTACGTCATGGCCAGGAGTTGCAAACGACCTTCGCCTTTTCTTATTTGATGCATTATAGTCATGTTTTGCAAATGTCATGTTTCCAATTGGAATGACATTTCCCTTTCGTTTGCAGGGAACATTCCATTTGCAAGGTTTTGAAGTGCAGGATGTATCCAAGTCATTTGAAACCATCTTTAGGAAAATTATGAGACAGTTCATGCTCTGCATTTTCAAGGACGCCAAGCTGTGCTTTTTTACGTAGAAGATTAAGCCCTCCATCTGGATCTCGCAAGTATTTTGAATCCAAACCATTATCTTTGTAATCTTTAACTCTATAACGAGAAAACAAACAGACGCGTGGTCTGAAAACGGAAAAGGTTTAATTTTACAAAACTGCACCAAAGGTTGGTAGATTTCTGGGAAATAGATTCGATCTATCCTCGTTCCTAGAGACCGGTCAGCTTTAATAAACCTGACTTCGGTGCTAGTAGGTTCGAGAGTTCGAAAGATATATATGACCCCGAAACGTTTGGTGTAGTTTGGCAGCGCTAGGATTCCCCCGTCGCCACTGAGGGGATTACCTCCCCATTGATCTAAATTGAGATTCTGAATACAGTTAAAATCCCCTGCGATAATCGCTGGCACGCCGGCATGAGAGAATTCCCATAACTTGTTGAAGTATGAAATTCTCTCAGTCGGCGTGTTGGGGGCGTAAATATTATTAAGTTGTAATTTATTTTCATCGACCTCAATCAAAACACTGAGGAACCGGCCCTCAGTGTCTCTCTTAAGGCCGAGAAATTTAAAATCAAAATTAGGTTTGAATAAAATTCCGACACCACGTGCGTGCGGGGAGCCGCAACTCCAGAAAGCTTTCCCTCCCCATTCTTTTTCCCAAGACAGCATTTCTGTCGGGTTCGAAATATGTGTTTCTTGCACGAACGTGATGTCGCAATCTTGATTCTGAATAGCTGTAAATATGTGAGCACGCTTGACGGCTTCGTGCATGCCATTGACGTTAATGGTACATAGAGAGACCGCCATTGTGCTGCATATAAATAGAATTAGGTAAATTACCTTGTGCTTAAAACCAACTTGGTGACCCTCCATTGTAAAAGCTTATTAACGGTCTGGAATTGATCCTGTAAATTGTGGTATGCAGTTCCTTGTTCGGATCCTTTTAGGGCGGTCCATTTCTTCTGGGTTGTCTTGTCGTCGACGATCTTTGCCTCGCGGATTTTAGCTATGGTGGTGTCGCCATGCTTCCACTGGAAGTAGAGAGCTCGGGCAAACTAACCAGCGGGAAGGCTCGGGGGTTTACAGGTCTTCTAGGAACGTGTCCAGCGTAGGTTTTGTTTTCTTTGTGTTTTTTTTACCGGAGATCCTGGCGTTCGACCTCGCTTAGCCGCTTGGCGTGCTTCTAATTCCATGTCTGATTCGGTTTCTTCATCTTTGTTTGGGGTTTCGGCTTCAACGCCCTCTGTTGTTGTCACAGTTGTTGGCGTCACGGGGGGCGAAGGGTCTTTGTTTTCGTCCTCGTGTGCAAGCGTTTCCTGTAGATCCAGCTCTGTGGGCTGTTCGGTTGTGTTGGCCGCTTGTTGGGTTTTCTTCGGTTTGACCCGTGGTCCATCGAGGAGCAGCGAACACAGCTTGCTGGCTGTCCTGTATATTTGAACCCGATTGACAGGCCTTTGTACGATATTCTGACCGGCAGATCTTGGTCGAGGTGGTTGAAGATCACTACTCGTACACCGTAGGCCTGTAAATCGGGTTCCTTCATGAAGAGGCGCTTGATTTGATGGACCTCGCCGTACTTCTTTAGCAGGTCTTCTAATTCTTCATCGGGAAATTCGATGTGTAGAAATGTCGACACATGAAATCTCTGCCTATGTAGCGGCCGTAATTCGAAGTGCTGTACTCCTAGATCAAGGCCTTTTGAGGCCCACTGGTCGGCCAGAATCTGGCTGGTGAAAGTGATGTCGAACGCCTTCCCTCCGAAACAGGCGTAGGAACCAACTACTTCCTCCTTAGAGAGCTTCATGGCCCTTAAAATTTCCGTCGAGGTGAAACTCTCGCCTTTCGGTACGTTGAACCGTACAGTCTTCTCGGGCTTGAAACTACTAGCCATGGCAGATGGTGAATAAAACTGGCGACGGTCCCACTTGTGAAATAAAACTCTTGAAATTATTTTTCTCTATCCAAATATTTAGAGATATTCTCGACCCTGGCTTCGAAAAAGTGCAGTTTAAACAGCACTTGATCTTAGCCAAAAGGCCGAGAAGCGATGCCCTTCCTTCTCCAGAATGGGGGACGCCGTCGCCATGTGGGAGCGAGCGAGAGCACAAAACGACGACAAATCTGCGTGTGCACTATGGCACGCTACGGCAATCGAGCAAGGCGCGCCGTGCGGCAAGCACTAGTGGTTCACTGTCAGTCCGTGCTGCCTGATGTAATCAACGCACTAAGAATAGCTAAGCGAAATTACTACAACGCAGAAATAGACAAAAGCAAGGGAGATCCTAAAGGCACGTGGAGAACAATTAATCATTTATTGGGTAGGCAGTCTCAACATACAGCTATAAATTAAATTAAATGCAATGATCAATCATTTACATCTCGAGATCCCGCCGAAATTTCAGAACTTTTTAATAATCACTTTGTTGGGATCGGTCCTAATCTTGCTAAAAATGTAGAAGCTGGCTCAACTGATTTCAAAGACTACATTAAAAAAGCCCATTGTACATTCGACTTTACACTAATAAACGAGGAGAAAGTACTCAGACTTATAGATAAACTATCGTCAACAAAGGCAACGGGGCTTGACGGAATATCCGCCAAAATATTAAAAGCCGCTGGGCCAGTTATCTCCGAATCCTTAACCTCTCTTTTCAATGAAATTATCGAATCAGGTCTATTTCCTTCCGAATGGAAGAGAGCTCGAGTCAACCCGTTGCATAAAAATGGACCACGCAATGACATGAAGAACTATAGGCCCATATCTATCCTCCCGGTCATTAGTAAAGTATTCGAAAGAATACTATATGATCAATTATATAATTTTTCTAACGAGAATCTGTTAACGAATAAACAGTTTGGATTCAGGAGAATGCATTCAACGATGACAGCCTTATTGAAATCTACGAACTCATGGCTTGTTAATATGGACCGAGGCCTTTTCAACATCGTGATCTTTCTAGACCTCAAAAAGGCCTTTGATGCCGTCAATCACGAATTGCTATTAGAAAAACTAAAGCTTCATGGTCTCAGTCACAGCTCAGTTAGTTTATTACATTCTTATCTGTCAGATAGGACGCAATAATGCTCCATCCATAATATTAGATCGAGTGAGAAAACAATTACATGTGGTGTGCCTCAGCACACTATTAGGGCCACTACTTTTTCTCGCATATATAAACGTTTTGCCAAATTGTTTAGGTATACCAGATGCCTGCCTCTTTGCTTATGATACCAATATTACTATATGTGGCTCAGACATAACGGACGTTGAGTCCAGAGCAAACCATGAACTCCAAAATTTCAATCAATGGCTTTTAGCTAACAAGTTACATCTCAATGTTGCCAAAACAGAATACATGCTAGTCGGCTCTAGACAACGTCTGTCACTCTTAGACAATTCGCCTGTAATAAAAATAGGGAACGTGCCAATTAGAGGAGTCGCAAATAGCAAATCAGTAGGTGTTATGATAGATGAGCATTTAACATGGACTGAGCACATTAATTACATAACCAAAAAGAAAATTTCTGGTCTAGGGGCTATGAAAAGGATAAGACCATATGTGTCCCAAGAAATACTTATAAAGGTTTACGACTCTCTCATTGAGTCGCACATTACCTATTGCTGCGAAGTTATCTAAAATAGGGCCGCTAGGTTGATTTTATCAGCGGATTACAATACCAGCTCCAATGTACTCCTAGCATGTTTAGGGTGGGAAAGATTGGATGAAAAAAGGGCAAAGCGAAAGGCGACGCTCATGCATAAAATACATAATAATTGCGCACCATGCAGCCTCGTCGACTTATTTAAAACAATGGGAGGCTCACTTCACTACAACTTAAGAGGTTGTGAGACAAAGTTTTGTCTCCCTCAACCAAAAACTGAGTTCCTGAAAAAGAGTTTGTCATACAGCGGAGCAAAGTTGTGGAATGAGCTTCCCACTGCGGTACGTGAAACAAAGTCTCTTATTTCGTTCAAAAAACAAATCGCAGAATTCACTCTGCTCAACGAATGACTTAGACCTATACTTTTATTCCAATAATATATTAATAGAACAGTATTTTTATATTATAGTAGTTATTTTATTAAGATGTTTTTATGTATATTATAAATAAGCTTGAATTCGATGTAATTTTTAGGAGCATAATTAGCTTAGTATAGATAACACGGCTTCTGTGGAAATCAGATATAGTCTGTCAGGATATTTCCGTGTATAAATAAAGTTTGATATTGACAACCACGTTTTTGGCATGTTTTCCAACTTGCCCAACTCTCCCCCGAATGCCCCGAAATGTCCCGAACCCAACGCAACCATTCTACGAAGCTCCCCTATAAAATAGATTCTAGTGACCTCCAACTTCTGTCTACGGCCATACCATCGGCCATACCAATGGTAACAGCTTAACCCATTTCATGTGTAGCGTTTGACATTTAACTCTAATGTCTACAACTCCTTGTCCTCCTAATGATATAGGAGTTCTACATATATCTTTTTTCACTGGGAAAGAGTTTGAACCCCAGAAAAAATGCCAAATAGCTTCTTCAGCTATATTATATATATGTTTTGGTGTTATCAAAACATTAGCATTGAACCATAGTATCGAATCTGCCAACTGATTGATAACACCAGTTTTGCCTTTCAAAATTAAGTTTCGCTTTTCCCACAATCTTAGTGTGTTACAAAATTTCTCTAGTTTTGGCTCCCAATTGGCTTTACTAGTATCGGTATAGCGATACTTACTGTTTGTAAACACTGACGTCATTTATATATTTGCATATATAATGTGGTTGGCAAAAAAAACCGCGTGTTCGTATGACTTGTATGGGAACTAGCGATTTAGGCCTCACAAAATAGATCTAAAGTCTCAATTCTGCTTCCAAATCTTAATTCCTTTATAAGACTTATAAGTTAAGAGCATATAAGCTTCGATGAAAGGGCTTCTTTGCATTTTGGAAGAACAAGAAAGTAATTTGGCGATGAATAAGCACCGACCTGTGATATTTTATAAACAACTGACTGGGTTCACTCTTCGTTTCTGCCAACCACAGAATGCAACAAATGTGGCGTGACTGGCCTGTGTGACGTCACAGTAAGTATCGCTATTTCCGATAAACAACCCCATTGTTTTAATCTTTGTATTAGACCACTTAATTTCCGGTTGTAAGTCTAAACTGTGTTTGTTTCGTAACGAGCCTATTAAAAGGCCTTCGCATTTACTCTGGTTGATTCGAGCGCCAGACGCGCTTTCATAGATACCTAATATTTCAAAGCATCGCTTAACTGATTGCTCTCCCAGAACTGGTAGAGTCGTATCATCCGCATATTGCGAAATCAACGAGGTTTCCAAATGTCCTGGGAGTGGTATTCCTTTTAGCATTTTATCCTGTCGAACAAAACATGCGAACGTCTCCGCTATTATGACATAGAGCATAGCGCTTAGGCTCCTCTACTGAGGCTAAAAGGTTCAGACAAAAAGCCATTGACTTTAACTATACTCGAAATATTCGTGTATGATACTTTTACCCATCTGAGAAAGGACGGGCCAAATCCAAAAGCTGTTAAGGTCTGAAACATAAATTCCCAATTAACCCTGTTAAAGGCTTTCATTTGATCTATTGACAGAAATATTGCCGGTAAATTGTCTTCGTTACATAACAGGATTAGATCCTGTAAAAGCAGAAGGTTTTGGGAGATAGACCTCCCTTTCACACAACATGTTTGATCTGAACTAATTATTTCTCGAAGAACCGAGCCTAGTCTTAAACTCAAAACTTTGGTAATAATCTTATAATCTAAATTTAAGAGACTAATCGGTCGCCAGTTAGGGATTTCTAACCGGTCGCCTTTATTAAAAAGTGTACTAATCAACGCTAAGCGTTGAGATTCGGTAAGTTCCCCGAAATTATAGCATGCATTCGCCATTTCTACAGAAACTTCACCTATTAAAGGCCAAAATCGTTGGTAGAATTATATCGGTAATCCGTCTGTGCCTGGTGATTTATTTTTAACGAATAAATCAATGGCTTTCCTACATTCTTCCTTTGTTATTTGCCCTTCACAGAGCAATTTTGAATCTTCGGATAGTTTCCGTTCTAAGGATTCGAAGATTAATGTTTGTTTATTTTGATCTATCGGTTCTGCTGTGTATAAGTTGCTATAAAACTTAGTATGTTCATCTAGAATGTCTTGTATATTTGTCGTAACTATACCGTCTTGTTTCCGAATTGCTCTAATTAGCTTTTGTGTCCCTCTGGCTTTTTCAAGGTTGGCAAAGTAGGTCCTGCATTTCTCTCCTTCTTCGCACTATTGGGCGCGGGACCGAATTTTGTTCTTTAGGTCATTAAAACGTTTAATGTGTCCTTCGCTAGTTCGCGTCTCTAGTTTCCTTAGTGTGTTTCTAAGCTGCTTTTCTAAGATTCTCTTGTAACGTCTCTTCGCTGCTGCCTTTTGTTTACAAAAGGCGATAGAAAGTGTTTTAATTTTGTCTTTGCCACGTTCCCACCACTCTAGTAGTGAGGGGAAGTTTACCTTTTTCCCTAACCAATTTTTTAAGAAGTCTTCGATTTTCTCAATGTACGCTGGGTCAGAGAGTACGGAAGTGTTAAATTTTCAGACTCCCCGGCCCCGTGTAATCTTTCCGAAGGCTAAGTTAACAAAGATCGTATTGTAATCCCTCGCAAGCGGAAATGCCTCAATTCCTGTGGTGAGAACATGGTTGTCTTTGTTTTTTCTAGGTAAAAGCGGTCAATGCGACTACGAGAGCCGTTCGATGAAAGAAAAGTAAAACATTTAGTTTCCGGATAGAAAACTCTGTAAATATCTACTAGATTTAGCTTCGAGGTGACTGATCTAAGTTTCTTGTAGGTATAATCCTTATAATTCCGAGGAGTGTCTGTATCGAGTATTTCATCTGTTATACAATTAAAATCTCCACCTAAGATATTCATTCCAGAGTCATCCTTTATCATGTATCTATCTAAGGTTTCAAAAAATTATTTCCTCAAGCGGACATTCGATCCACCAGAGGGGGCATAAACATTCACAAGATTCAATAGCTGGTTCTGAATAACTCCTTGAACTTGTAAAACTCTGCCTTGTGTATCAGCACATGTTTGTTTTATCTCTATATCAAGAGAGCGGTTGAATAATATTGCAACACCCACTTCTCTCGAGGAGAACATATTAAAATTACATTTCCCTTCCCACTCGTTTGACCACGGATCGACGTCGTCAGAATTACCAAAAATCTCTTGAAGAAAAATGATATCATACGCATGTAGATTAATGTGTTTATATTGGGCATTCGTAATTAGCGCTTCGCGCTACTCCCTTAGGAGTTGTTCAATGCTTAAAGCTTAGCGAAAGCATTTGCATATCACTTGACGCTAACCAGTTTCTAACTTGACCCGTTGTTACCGGGTCCTTGGTGCTTGTCATGGGAGATGAAGATGAGCCAAATCAGTCTGTTACTAAAGGCGATCTTTCAGAATTCAGAAACGTTGTCCTTCAGAAACTTTCTGTGAACTCTCTGCTGAATTTTCGAAAGCTCAAGAAACCGCTTTAACAGCCCTCGCCACTTCAAAGAAGTTTTCAGAAGACACTCAGCTATCATTTACCTACCAGGGAAACGAGAAAAGCTTTAAATTCAACCGAAAGCTCATTGATAAACTAGAGTCACTAAAGGTTCTTCTTCCTAATCAACTCCGTGTGGAAGATTCCGTCAAAATCGTGGACGAGCTTTTAGACCTATTCCACTTTCACTGGACGACAGCCCTACGAGCAGCGTCGGGACTTCAACAGAAGCGTAATTGCAGATACTGTGGTTCCAGCGGCCAATGGTGGAGGGAATGTCAAGTCCGGCTTAGCAAACTTCACGTCGGATTGTCATTCACAGCTCCCAATCGCTCGTAAAGATTTTTTCTGGAACGCCCTTCAGAAAGGTCAGTACTGGCGTACTACATCTTGGTCCAGCCAAAGGGCAACTTCCCGCAGCTCCATCGCACTTTGGGATGTTAAGTATGGAGACTGACCTTGGTGAATTGTTTAGATAAGTATTGTATTGACCCTGATTATGTGCAATTTCTGCTTTGCCCGCGAGTGTTATTTTGAACAACAATAAGTCTGTCTATGAACATGCTAATTTCGTTAACGAGGCTGTATTTTATCTTCTAAGGTTGGTTAGAACTACAATGCAGTTTCCGTCCCACCAAGGACCTTAGGCATGTCAATCGATATATTTATGACCGCTTAATAGCGAGAGGTACTGAACTATAAGAAAATTACCGCTAAACAGCAAGGAGTAATGATATGTATGTATAATGTATGAATATGACTGCTTGAGAGTGAGAAACGATGTAATGTATGAACATAATTAACCGCTTGATAGCGAGGAATAATGAAACGTACGAACATAACCGCTTGATAGCGAGAAATGATGAAATGTATCAACATAACCGCTTGATAGCGAGATATCTATATTGTATCACCTCTCAGTCTCGGTTAATTCAGAGGGAAAGTGTCGACTGATTTTGGACCTTAGGCATGTCAATCGATATATTTATGATCGCTTAATAGCGAGAGGTACTGAACTATAAGAAAATTACCGCTAAACAGCAAGGAGTAATGATATGTATGTATAATAGAGGCTTTCCAACGTAACAAAGTGAGTTGGAAAGCGTCTTCATTACGGCACGTAGCTATTTGTTTATCACTTAAGTGATAGTTCATTAGTTCTTTTCTTGTACATATGTTTAATATTCATATTTGAGGTATATAAAGACCAATCAGTTTAGAATTCTTTCTCTCGCTTGCTGGACAGCATAAGTCAGCCAAACTTTAGTTTTAATGTTTTAAATTATTATTCATCAAGATATAACAATTTTGGCTTTAGCCCTCGGAGCCTTGTACGATTGCATTCGGTCGAGGAGTACGTTTCCAGAAGTTTTTCCACGTAGCAAGACGTGGTTTTTTACGATGGTTTTTCGTACCGGGCAACGTACATTATTTTCTTTAGATATCGATTTTTCGGTATTATTTGATTTAAGCATGTGAAAAGCTATTTATTATCATGTGATTACGTCATTTGATTGTACAACCATCCGTTTAGGATGATGTGTGGTTATGGAATGTTTTCTCTATTCCTTCATGTCTTGTTAAATCATGTCCTGTTAAATATTATGATTTTGTAATATTAGTACTATGTAATGATTTGTAATACCGTAGTTTATTTAAGAAACCGTTTGCTGCTGTCCACCAGGCATCCGGCACTGTCACACTCCACTAGTTGTAGTGTTATTATGATTTTGTACGCGTTGGGCGTGTTGCGTAGTATAGGAATGAATGTATGAATATGACTGCTTGAGAGTGAGAAACGATGTAATGTATGAACATAATTAACCGCTTGATAGCGAGGAATAATAATGAAACGTACGAACATAACCGCTTGATAGCGAGAAATGATGAAATGTATCAACATAACCGCTTGATAGTGAGATATCTATATTGTAACGTAAGAACATGACTATATACTTCATAGTTAGAAGTATGAAATGTACGACTGCTTCTCCTGCTAAATGAGATTTGCAATCACAGGAGTTAGTTTTCCAGAATTTGTCTTATAGCTTGTTGCGCCCCGAGCTTTGTTTTCTTGACACTACTGGTTCGCGGCTCTCCTACACTGTCTTGTTTGATGGAGAATATACAATATAAACGTTTTCTGTGCATCGGAGCGCAGTGACAGAGCACAGAAATGTGTTTATATTGGGCATTCGTAATTAGCGCTTCGCGCTACTCCCTTAGGAGTTGTTCAATGCTTAAAGCTTAGCGAAAGCATTTGCATATCACTTGACGCTAACCAGTTTCTAACTTGACCCGTTGTTACCGGGTCCAAAATTCCCATATTTTCATGTATAATTAATATGGTCCACTTGTCATTTATATTTAAAAAGTCTTTACTTACAATCGGCTGATCAAGCCTACATATACGTTGTATAAGCTACCCGTAACCTCTTATCTCCCAATAAACACTACTGGTTCGCGGCTCTCCTACACTGTCTTGTTTGATGGAGAATATACAATATAAACGTTTTCTGTGCATCGGAGCGCAGTGACAGAGCACAGAACTAAATATAGATGCGCGTTTAATAGTATCACGGAGGCCTCTTACGTTAACCGATGTTAATCTTAAGTTGTTAGGACGGAATTGTTATTTGGGATTCATATTGAACACATATACAAATAAGTGGCACTTTCGGATTTAGATATGCGTAGAATAAGTAAACTACACAGGTTTAAAGTTCGTGATAGATTAAAGTACTAGGTACTAAAAACAGTTCTAGGTCGGGTAACATATTTTAACTTATCTGAGTGTTCAGTGGGTCTTCTTTTTGTCTTTTTTCTTCTTTGGGCGCTTTTTGGAGGGCGAATTGGCATTCGTCAGCGTATCTTTAAGGAGGGATCGTTTTACTCCTTGCGCAGCATTTATGTCCAGGTCCTGTTCTTCTTCACTTCCTTCCTCTTCCGATTCTGATTCAATGCGGGTATCGTCCGTAGCCTTTGGGCTCTGTTCTGCTTTATTGGTTTTGTCCTGGTCATTTTTCTCTAGAGCATCACTGGAAAGTGTTACCGATTCTTCTTTGTCATGGGTGGGTTTCTGTGATTCGTTAGGTGTCGTATTCTGGGTCGCTGGGGTTGTCTGCTCGGGGGTCTCGTCTTGTTTGGATTTCTTCTCCACGGGCGGCGAAGGTTCTTGGGATGGGGGCGGTGGTTTTTTCCCGGCCTTGGCTGTACGCGCGGGGCATTGTTTAAAGAAGTGGCCCGTACCATTGCAATACCCACATGTTTGCATTTGGCCTTTATGCCACAATTTCGCTCGGTAAGAGCCAATTCTCACGAAGGAGGGAATCGCTCGTGCAATTTCTATGCAGACGATCCGTGTGCCAGTCTCAATTGCGGTTCCATCATATAGCTGTCCCTTAACATCAATAATTCGTCCATATTCTTCCATGGCATTTCCTATCGGAGCTGAGGCCATTTCTGATAGCATATGGTGGATGTATACATACGTTATCCTAAATCCCAAGGGTTTAGGATTAATTCGCTGGCCGTGGAACCACAACCCTTCGTGTAGGACCGAATTCACGAGCTGCTCATTTCTCAAGGTCACATCAACATTATTCCCTGGCATCGTCTGTATGCATTTAACCGTATCCCGTGGTAAATCATGACAGATCGCCGAAATGAATTCGTTTCTATCTGGCAACACATCAAATTCAAATCAAATCGAATTTTTCCTCGGCAGTCCTGTTTCTGTTTTCTCGGTCGGATTTCCTTTATCTACATTGAGTTGAAAGGTAAAACCTGACTTAACGACATCACTAAACGAACTAGCCATTATATTAACTACTGATTGAAGCGCTTAAGGAGAGAAAATTGCTTGCGGGTAAGCTAGAACTGAAAAAAGTAACGGAGCGTCGGCAATGTCGCACAGTTGCCTCCAGCGTCAGGTTAGTTTTTTTGTATTTTTATGATAGTCATGACAACACCCATCGGGGCAATGCCACGCTGAGAAAATACAGAGGTCACCAGACGCCAAACTCGCTGAGGAATCGAACCTCACTCCATTAGCCCGAAGGCTGACTTAAATTTCGATCCGAAGATCCATCTGGCCCCGCATCAAAGTTGCACCCGTCATCTGCAGGGCCCGAGCGATTAACGCTAAATGCAAAACATTAAGACCCGAAGGCCTGAACAAGACACGACGGTCTAACATTTCATTTAACCGGACCCGCATCAAGTTTTGCAACCATCATCTGCAGGGCCCACACAAAACAAAGCCCCACCGACCAAACACAACGAACCCCAGCACTAACTCCACCGAAAGCCACGCATGCCGGGCACCCCCAACCAGCCTTATTCTCAAGGCTATAGTACCAGACTCCCTTTCGGGGGAGAATGGCACCCAGTAGTCAGCGGTAACCCAACACACGTTCCAGACAGCAAAGCACACACCAGAGCCATCGCGAAGGACGACAGGAACTGACAAAACAAACACAGTACAAACACAAAAGCCCGAAGGCAAGCCCGAAGGCTTCACACGTGAGCCCGAAGGCCAACGAGAGTAGTATCAGGGCTCACTTGGTGGCGGATTCTCGGCCTCCTGATTGGCCGAGACAGGGGGCGTGGCCTAAAACGACGCCATTACGCACGCGGTCCCTCATTTCGCGCGTTGCGCCGCCAAAGGCCCCAAGGGGCGGGGCTTAAAATAACGTCACGTGACGGGGCAAGTGCCTGTCACCCGCTGGGGGCCAAACCCAGGCCTGGGATTGGTCGGCAGTGTAGGGGGGTCCCGTCAGGGTCGGAGGGGTTTTTTGTCGGGAGAGAACAAACCCAGGCTCGGGATTGGCTGGCCGAAAAAGACCCCGGGCCGTATAAGAAAGTGAACCACCTTTGTAAATTTCAGTGTGAACGATGCTCCCTACGTGCTTTTGTGGGTGTTACGCCAAAGCCGTCAAAGGATTAGTGGGGACGCCAGAGTGTGTGTACAAGTGTGGACAAACAGCGGATTACAAGTCGAAACCCCCAGTGCTGCCGTGCAGTTTTTATTTTACGGAGCAAGACCTGCCTTTGGTGAAAGCGGCTATTCCTTACGGAACTTTATACAACACGTTTCCCAAGTGTGGCCACAATCTGTGGATGAAAGTGGGGGTGAGCCGAAGCGTAAACAATCCGAACCGCGTGTTCTTCACGTGCACGGCGCCGTCGCCCAACCCGAAGTGTGAGTTTCCGCTGGGATTTATGTGGGCCGGCCCCCCGGCAGAACCTATTGGACCCCCACCCCCTAAGAAAGCCCACTACTACGCATCACCATGGACGTCACAGGCCCCCCAAGAAAAACCACCCGCCGCTTGGAACAATCCCAACGCCGCTACGCCTCTTACGGATCCCCCCGTGGAGAGTCTACAGTGTCCCCCGAGGGGTCCCCCGGCGGGGAATGTGTGGAAACCGGCAGAGACGCCCTCCGGACCCCCCACTGGGTCAACGGCCGAGGGTCCCCCGCCCTCCCCACCCCCTATAGACATCCCGACACCCCTCAGGCTCGCTACCAGCCCCACGCGAGCTATTGTTATTGAAGCAAGAAGACCTAGATTTGGGGGACATGCCGGACAACCGGGATTTGCCCGCCATAAAAACCGGATGGGCGTTGCACAAAACGCTTTACGTCATGACGTGCATCCGGGAATGCATGCGAGAACGTGGCCGGCATTGCGAGGGGTGTACGTATACCCAGCAGGGACAACAACTCGAACGTTACCATTCCTGTTTATGGTCTTTTACCGAGGAAAGCTTTACCGAGCGCGTGGCGAAGGCCCGGTCTCTTATTACCCTAGAGGCTCTACGGGCTACGGGCTACCGGGCTTTGCAGAGTTTGCACCTCTCGGGGATTATTGCTCCCCTTACGTATACCGTGTTTGAACAGTTGCAAAAACTAAAGGAGGCCGAGATTTACGAGGTCTACAAACGGTATTATTTTGAAGAAATCGAAGACCCACTCATTACGTACAAGAACCGAATTTGGCATGCGTTAGGCCAGGCTTTGATTTACGAAGACAATCCCCAGGACTATGTGGAAATTGGAGTGTTAACCCTTGTGGCTTTATTTGAGTCAACCACTATGTAATTGGAGACAATAAAAGAGACTTTTGTTTGAGTAAAAACAACTTTGTTTTCATTATTTAAAATTAAAATACAAGTGTGGGGTGGGACATTTCATCCTCACCAAGTAAGCAACAAAATAATACAAGTGTATTTGAAAATAATAAATAATAATCACAGGTATCCTTTCAACCAAAATATAAAAATATAAAAATATAAAAAACCTATATACATATGTACAGGCCCCTTGAGGGCCCATCCGAACGAGAATGAATACTTTGAGAAAATGTGAGCCTTTGCTCTACTAGTGCATGAAAAGATAGGCAATCGCCCTACTATTTTATGAAAAAGATAGGCAATCGCCCTAATATTTGGAAAGAGGTGAGCAATCGCTCTAATTTTTTTTTTTTTGTGAAAATGGTGAGACTACTATTTAGCGAAAATGTGAAAAACTATAAATAAAAAATAAGGAGCCAAGAACATCCCGTGGCGTAAACTTTACTTAATAGACTATCTCGTAATGTTGTTTGTAATGTGCAGCAATAGGCAAACATACAATTCCAAAGGTGCATCCGTGCCTAAAAAGAATTAGGCTCCCTGCCTTTACATAAAAATTGTGTCTAATTTTTGAGTGGCAAACAACAACGTGGTGCCTCATTTCTAGTGAGGAAATTTGAGATTCTCGCAAAAAAAAACAAGAAGAGCACAGGGTCCCTCCACAGCAGGGCATAGGAGGTAGTTGATGGTCTGGTAAATCTGTGCATTTTAAACACTTAAAAAAAAAAAAAAAGGAAAAATATTTTAGGGTTCACTATGAAAATAAAATTGACGCCACGGGATGAGCGTAACAATGGCGTAAACTTTTTCATCGAGGATAAACCATGGCGTAATGGAGGCTGTAATTCTTATTAATAGGTAATTTGACGAGCCCAAACGTGGTGCCATGTCTAAACATAGGCACCCAATGGTGAACTCGTGGATGTAGTGACGAAGTTAGTGGATTGCTAAGAAAAGCCTTCATCTGAAAAGTATATATACAACACTGTCCATTATGCTTGGAATGAACAGGAGCCATGTAATCGAGCTCTCTTTTTAGAATTTCCCAATTCCCCGACACCCTTTTGCAGCTGCGATATCAATTGACTTTTTGTGAAAATTTCACACAAATAGAATAAATTCCTCTTGAGTGGGAGCTTTTTTAAAACTCTATTTTGGTTGAAAATCGAAAGCGTAGAAAATAGCACTTCAAAAAAATTAGCCATCTGTCGAGCGTGAATCTGAAGCCCCGCCTCTCCAACAATTAGCGAGCTCTTGGCCAATCATTTCTCATCACAGTTCAACTATCTGTCAAGATTTCCCGCCAATGTCGATTTCCGATCAAAGCTACGCGCCGCATCGAGAAAATGTTAATATAGCCGGTTGTTCTAGTTCTCTTGTGTGACTTGAAAAATGGGAAAGATAAAAAGATCTCAAGGGACAAAGCCAAGGTGAACACCTAGAGACGCTTTGAATGCCAGCATAGTTAGTAGAGGAGACAGCGATTTGCAGGCGCCTGAAACAGCGCGGCAATCGTTTCAAGCGATTCAGATCGAGTCATCGTCAGACTTTACGTTTCCATCTAAGCTTTCTTGGCCCGGGTTTCTTGGAAACAAATAGTCTCTCGGCCGGCTACTATCAGTATCTATTTATGTTCAGATGTGGACCACTCGGCACTCTGTCTAAAAGTGAAAATACGAACCCTTGTCGGGTTTTGCGAGGACTTCTATTTAGCTATTTGGCTCGTAGTCGTATACATTGTTTGGCCATGTTTTGCTTTTCTTTTTTCTTTGTTTTCCAAGCGAAGGGCACCTGGTTTTCTTTGAACGGAGCTTTTGGTATATGATAAACTACTGCTAAAACTACATTTCTGTGCGAAAAACAAAATCCCCATCTTTTTCGTTTTGAGGGTATCCGGTAACCTTAAGCATTTGGGGAGTTTTACATACGTTTTACGCATGTAACCTATCTGAAATAGCTGAAAATGGCATTTCAGAGCTTCTATATTTCAAAATAAAATAAAAACATATGTTCGTTCCTGGGCCGTTCCCTGAGTTGGCAGAACGCCCAGTAAAATATAAACTGATCGACATCTTGAGATTGTAACGCCTAATTACCGCGAGAAAGGTCTCATTTCGTTGGCAGAAGGCCCAGTAAAATATATAGTGATCGACATCTTGGAATTACCGTGGGAAAGGTCTCATTTCATTGTGATCTTACACGTGTGTACTTCGGATCGGAATGATCTCGGAAAGCAACCATAAAATTTCACGAAGAACACACACTCGATCAAATACTTGTAAATAAGAGTAAACGGATTCTAATTCTACTTTAGAATTGAGGTACAATTTTAAACTATACATTTATATTTGTGATTTATTACACTCACCAGTATTTTATTCTGCCTTCGATACTCATCCCCTTCAAGAACCGTTCAACGCTAGACTTCGGCGTGAGACATGTTTGCGAGTCAAGTGGCCAAATATTCCCGGGAAACCAAACCTTTTGTGGAATACAGAACCTTGTAAACAAGTCCATCATTTCATAAAGTTGATTTTTCTGCCATCACAGTGTGTAGTCTCCGTGTAAAACACTTCTGCAGCTCTGAATGCCACTCGCCCGACAGCTCACAGTGCCTCAAACTCGTCCCCGAGGCTTCCTCGCTCGTATTCCGAACAGCACACGATTTGATATTGATTGATTATTTTGCTAACGGCTAGCTAGCTAGCCATCATTCGCCCACCTCACGCAAAAACTCGTTCCTGCGCATGCGCGCATCCACGAGTTAAAAACGATAATTGTCCCCGCTCTGACATAAAATTGGTGTCGTATGCGTGACTCGCAATAGAAACACCGGGGTATGGCATCTTTCCTTAAAAATTTTTTCATCATTCCTACAAAGCATGTTGAACACATCGTTTCCCAGCAACAAGGGAGAGGTGGTAGTTGGTGTTGCGGGAGAAGGCCACATTTTAAACACTAAATAAAAACAAAAAGAAGAAAAAAGAAAAAATGATTTACGTCTCGATATGAAAGTAAAGTTTACGCCACGGTACGCGGCCCCACCCCTCGTCCCACACCTCAGCAAAAACAGGATGGTGCGGACAACGTTTGTAGATTATTCCCACGCCACAATGGCGCATACAAAGAGTCTTATTGCAATGGCATATAGTGCACCAGCTAAAATAAAATTCCGTCAACGGCTCAATAAACATAACTGAATTAATGGGAGCGATTCCCCAAAAGCGACGGTTGTGTGGAATTTCCTGGTAGGAGTTGTCCCAACAATAAACCGATTGAAACTCCCATGTATCAAGGCATGTGATCAGCAATAAGGTTGGGTAAAACATTTGTTTGTGTTTCTTTTCCCTCTTCTCCACCCGTTGCTGCCAGCAAATGTAGCGGCCTATCTTGGCCAAGATTTCTGTGGGAAGGCCCAACTGCCTTAAGTAGATCGTGTGGCAGAGGAAGTGCTTATCCTTTAGGTCTGTGGGGGTATGAGTGAAAGACTTCGGAAAAACAAACCAAAAAATATGTAAAAAATAAAAAATAAAAGCAGAATAATGTTTTAGAGAAATTAGTTCGCTAGAGGCGCTCTTACCAGAGCGGAGATCCCCCCGGGGGGGACCTCGAGAAAATCCTATAAAAAATAACCAAATTAAACTTTTACTCAATGGGGAAATGTTTGCCAATAAAAATGAACGGCTCTGTGAAGCAGAAGCCGAACGCTAACACTGTCCTTTAGGGGGAAAGGAGAACATCAACAACTTACTTGAGCCAGGTTCATATCATGTACGCCTCTTGTATTCTAGAAAAACAAAAGAAAAATTAGTGGGGCTATTCCAAGACAAAAAGAAACTCCGCAGAGAAAGTACCTCTCTCGGTCGGATGGGCCCTCTATAAGCCATAGCGTCGTTGTCTGTTTGGCTGTAGAAATAAAAAGGAAAAAACAAAGAAGAAAAGATTATTAAAACTCCAGGTTGAATTTTAAGAGATAATTTTGTGTTAACGTACCTGTTCTTGTCGCTGTTGTTGTTGTGTTGTTGTTTGGCTGAGGAAATATAAAAGAAAAACCAAAAAAGAAAAGATTAGTCAAGCTTCAGGTTGAATTCCAAGAGAACATTTTGTGTAAACTTACCGGTTGAGTGGCTGGATCAACTGCGCCGAAGTTAGTTTGGGGCTAGTATTTATGTGGCAAAAGGCTGGGCTGTGATTGGTGCATTAAGCTCGGCCTACGATTGGTTCGCTAAGCGGAGCGAGCGCTGTGATTGGCGGGTAGTTCAATCCGGCTTGGGTTCGAATTCAAGTTCAGTAGATTTTTGGTTTTGGAATCGCCAAGGGCACCCCCAAAACAGTCCTGAAATGTTCTAATTTTTTTTGTGACCTTAGCTCTCAAGGGCTTCTACATTTTCCCCTATTTTTTTCTTCTTCGGCGTCCCGGGAAAGGGTTCCTTTTACTGCCGAAACCTCATACAAGCTGAATCAGGAATCGAGAGCCGCGCGCCTTTGCCTCGTGCTAGTTCATTCACGAGAATCTAAACTGGGATAAACCGGTTAGACTAGTTTTCCACCAATCAGGAGCCGCGCGCCTTTGCCTCACAACATCTCATTCACGAGAGGCTCCTAAACTGGGATAAACCGGTTGGACTAGTTTTTGTTTACCTAGCTGGGCGCGTTTGTCGAGGGGATTTAGGTTTTAGGATTTAGGAGCTCAGAAAAGACGTTTAGAGAACGCAAAATGATTAGGGCTTAAAGAAGGAAGGAAGAAGGGCTCCCTCCGGGGTGGGGCGAGACAATTTTGAAGAACAAGGGGTAGGGGGAGGGGTTTTTCAGAGGATTCTTAGACCCCAGGTGTTGATATGCAACCAAAAGCGGATCGAATTCCACCACTCACGAGCCGTGCTCCTTCTAGAGGAACCAATCACCGGCCGAGAAAAAGGCACCAATCAGAGAACAGTGAAAAAAAATATATAAGGAAGCGAGGCATTTTGATTTGGGTTAGTGTGAGCACGATGGACTCTTGGAATTATCTAGATGAAGAAGGCAACCCAGTCATCACTACCCTAGCCCCACCGCCGCCGCCGCCTAATCCCTCCCCGGGGGGAGAGCCAGAGGACGAGCTCACGTACGAAGAAATAAACCCCTACAACGCGGATGATTTGTACGCCTTCCTGGAGGATGTGAATTTCCCCCCGGGGGTAGACTACCCCTCGCAAGAACCATTTACATTCCCCGAGATGGAGACTCTAGAGGACGACATCACCGAGGAGGAAATAGAAAGACTCGTCGCCGCGCTGAACCTCCCCACCGTGCTTCCGGAAGTGACGGCACAAGATCTGGACGGTTTATTTCATCCGGACCCTCGGTTAAAATGGTCCCTCAACCTCTCGTGGGGAAAATTCTACCCGAAGCCCCCACAGACAGAGTACGAGGACCACGAGGAGGACAACGACAACGAGGACGAGTTTGATCCAGAGGAATGTATCCACGCCCTATTTCCCGAGGGCAAACGAGTGAGGGAGCAGCAGGGAGAAGGAGGGAAAAAGAAAAAAACAAGCGCCGCCGCCACTGCCGTGGAGGAGGAAGAGGAGGAGGAGGAGGAGGAAGAGAAGGAGGAAGAGGAGGAGGAGGAGGAGGAGGAAGAGGAGGAGGAGGAGGAAGAGGAGGAGGAGGAGGAGGAAGTCTTTGAACTCCTACAAACCCGGTCCAGAGCGTGCAAAAAGTTCAAGACGACCTGTAAGGACTACGAACTACGAATAAGGACACGATCCCGCGCGACTCTGCCCGAGGTAAGGATTGACTACACTATTTTGGCATGACGTCACAACGCGCGGGCGAGGTGGCGCCTGGCGTTAAATCTCCTGTTGCAAGAGGCAGGGGTTCAAGCGCCAAGCGCACGGGTTCGAGTCCCCGTGAGGAAATCCAAATTTATTTATTTTTTCTTTTTTTCTTTTTCTTCTTGATCTTCTCTAGCCGGACTACACCTTTTTATTTATTATTTTATTTTTTTAAATTTAATTTTTTTAAATTTAATTTTTTTAATTTTAATTTTTTTTTTTTAATTTTTTTAAATTTTTATTTTTTTAATTTTAATTTTTTTAAATTTATTTATATTATTTATTTTATTTTATTTATTTATGTTATGTATTATTTTTTATGGACAGGCCCTTCAAGACGTCACGGTCGCTATAGAAAGGGTCCTGGAGACCACACTAGGGGACGCCGAGCCGCAAGACAGAGTACGCCTGACCCTAGACGCTCCGCATCTGGACTACCCATTGGCTTTTCCCTACCTGATGAGGTCCACCCTCACCCCCGCCCTAATCATGGCCAGAATTGGGGAGATCACCCAATCGAATCAAGAATTCATTATGAGGGGCCGCTTCCACATCCATGTGTTTCACGTGAAAATACCCAGTGCGGGAGGAGGGCGTCCGGCCCGTTGCTGTACGACCGACTTGGCGAAATTTTAAAAAATTAAACGAAGCATTGTGAGGATACACAATTATGATGAATTGTGCATGGCCAGAGGATTGGTCACGGCCCTGGCCCTGGAGCAGCAACATCCTTATTACTACGAAATAAGGCGAGGGAGACCCCGACAACGGACTCTAGCCTTGGAGCTCCACCACCAGGCAGGCGTCCCTGTTCAACTGTGTGGGATCCCGGAGCTCAAGCGATTCCAAGCCTATTTGGCAGGCCAAGGGGTAGAAGTCAATCTGGTTTCCCGAGAGCATATGAACGGTATTATTTACTCTGGCCACCTCCCTGACGCACAATACCGCGTGTACCTCTACCAAACAGAGAACAACCACTATGACGTCATCACCAACATGAGGGGTCTCCTGAACGCCAAACACTTCTGCCCCCTCTGCCAGAAGACCTACAACGACTCTAGACAACACGCTTGTGACACGACCTGTGTCTGTTGTGGGGGCAAGGACTGCACTCCCCTCCCCCATGGGGAGAGATTTTCTTGGAGAAAATGCGACCAGTGCCGGCGGTGGTTCAAGAGTGGGGCCTGCTTCGACAACCACCGCCGTCACCAACCCCACCGGACGGGGCAAGGGAAACTCTACACCAGAACATGGAGTTCGTGCGAACGGTACACACGTTGTGTCCAGTGTGGGGTGACGGTAGACCATCTGGCTCGGGGCAGGGTCGGAGTTCACGTGTGCGGAGAATACCGTTGCCGGAGTTGCAAAACTATTGTCCCCCCGGACCACTTGTGCTACATGCAAGTAGCGGACCAGAAAATCCCACGCCTAGCCCCAGAAGAAGGAGGAGGAGGGGGTGGGGGAGGAGAAGAAGATAAAGATGATGATGATGAAGATGCCTACGCGGCCCTCCTGGCGGAAGAAGAGGAGACAGAGAGAGCCGCCGCGGAAGACGAGGGGCATGAGGACAAGTTCCGGTACCTGTTCTTTGATTTTGAAGCCATGCCCCTGGAAGCGCAGCACGTGGTCAACTTTGCGGGGGTTTCCAAAGTGTGCGATCTCTGTGTGACGTCAGACTTACCCACCTGCACTCAATGCGGTCCACGCAAAGTAGAGTTCCGAGGCCCCACGGTCCTCCCCCAATTCTGCGACTGGCTCTTTTCGGGGAATCACGAAAACTACGTGTGCCTGGCCCACAACGCCATGGGGTACGACTCGTACCCCATCCTGGAATACCTCTTCAAGAATGCCATAAAACCGAAAGTGCTCTTCCGCGGCGGCAAGGCTATGGTGGTGACCATCCCCGACTACAAGCTGGTCATCAAGGATTCTCTCCTCTTCATCCCGCTGGCCCTCAAACAATTTCCCGTCACATTCGGCTTCCAAGCCGAAAACCTCAACAAGCTGGATTTCCCAATCTTTTTTAACAAACCAGAACATCAGCAGTACGTGTGTCCGCTCCCCGCCCTGCATTACTACGAACCGGATTCGCTGAGTCCACAAGGCAAAGAAGAACTGGTGGCTTGGCATGCGACCGAACGGGCCCGCGGCGGGGTCTTCCACTTCCAGAAAGAGTTGGCCCTCTATTGCCATCGGGATGTGGCCATCTTGCAACCGGCCTGTTTGGCATTCCGGGGTATTATGATGAAAGCGGCGGGGATAGACCCCTTTACCAGGACCGTGACCCTCGCCTCCCTATGCAACTTAGTGTTCCGCAAGAAATTCCTCAGACCGAACACCATTGCGGTCTTGCCACGGCTCGGCTACCGGCCCAAGGACGTGCAGTCGGCATTGGCGCTCCAATGGTTGGCCCACGTGGAGCGGCGGGACGGAATTCAACTCCAGCACGCGGGCAATTTCGGAGAGAAGCACGTGGGCCCTTACAAACTGGACGGGTACCACGCCGCCACCCACACGGCCTACGAAATAAATGGCTGCTTCTGGCACGGCTGCGAACGTTGCACCCCTCCAGAGAGAGTGCATCCCTTACTCCACTGCACCATGAGAACGTTGGCCGACCGGACCCGGGACAAAATGTTGTACCTGAAACAGCAGGGGTACCACGTGGTCCAGATCAGGGAGTGTGAAATTCGTGAGGCCATGGCCTTGGATCCGACCATCGTCGCTCTAGCGCCCATCCCTCAAGCCCAGCTTCCCCTCGACCCCAGCTTCCCCTCGACCCCAAGAAAGCGTTCTTTGGGGGGCGAACCAACGGGATCAAGACTTACTGGGAAGCGACCGAGGGAGAATGGGGGAGAGAATGGATGGAGGCGTTGGATGTGTGCTCCCTGCACCCCTGGGTGCCAAAAACGCAACGGTTCCCGCTGGGCCATCCAGAAATCCTCACAGAAGATCTAGACCCTACCCTCCCGTACGAGGGGTTAATTCATCTGAAGATTTTACCGCCACGCCACCTGTTTTTCCCAGTCCTCCCAACGCACGTGGGAGAGAAACTGCTGTTTACCCTCTGTCGGACCTGCGCCGAAGACAAGAACCAGGCCCCCTGCCACCACGGCGACGAGGCCCGGGCTTTGACAGGCACTTGGGTGAGCCACGAACTTCACGAGGCCATGCGCCAAGGGTACCGGGTCCTCGAAATGTACCGGGTATGGCATTATCCCGAGTCGGCGAGAGGCGAGCGGGTGGCCGCCCGGGTGTAACACCGAAGCCGAGAAAGCCTCTTTTTTAGACAGTTACCGGTGGGCCACGGGGATTTTACTGGAGTGGGACAAGATCGAGTTCAACGCGGGGATGCGGGCCCTGGCGAAATGGATGCTCAACACGTTGTGGGGCAAGTTCGGCCAGAAGCAGAACTCTCGGCAGACGGAGTACGTCACCGACTTGGCCCGCTACTTCGAGCTCATGCTGAGCGAAGAAAAGGAAGTGCAGGACATTCTGTTTGTCCACGAGGACATGGTGCAAGTGCATTACCACGCCACGCCGCAGCACATCGACTCCAACCCCCACACCAACGTCGTGTTTGCCGCCTACACCACAGCCCACGCACGCCTGAAATTGTATTCTTACCTCGATCTCTTGAAGGATCGCATCGTCTACCACGATACGGACAGTATCTACTACACGCGGAAAGTGGGTCAAGAGGCGCCCCCGGTCGGCCGATTTCTAGGCGACATGACAAACGAATTGAAAGAAGGGGAACATATTGTCCGTTTTGCCTGTACCGGGCCCAAGAGTTACGGGTACGAAACGAGTCAAGGCCGCACCGTCTGCAAAGTGAAGGGACTACGCCTCAACGTACGAAATCGGGCGATCGTAAACCTCGAGACCATGGTAGCCATGGTGCAAGGCCAAGGGGAACCCAAACGGACGGTGGTGACGCCGCACGCCATCCACCGCAACACCCAAGACAGGACGTTGCACACCCGCCCAGAGACCAAGACCTTCAAGGTGGTCTACGACAAGAGGGTACTCCACGGCTACCAGAGCTACCCTTACGGCTACTAAGAAAAACAAAGAGACTCTAGAGGAAATATTTTTATTGTAATAAATGGTTCAGTTCCTTTGAGCTGTGATACCAAAGTCTCAGTCTTTTATTTAGAGGAACTCCATCTTGTAAGGCTTGAGTCTTGGATGCTTGCGCAGGAATCCTTCCCAAATACAAATATCATAGACCAACTCCACATAGAATCCATAATAGGTTCCTTCGCAGTCGCTCAGCACATACTGCTTCCTTTCGCCTTCGCTCAGGTATTCTTCCATCCAGTTCCCAAACGTAGAATAGCATAGGTGGCACTCGCCCACAATGACATCGCCGCCTGCCTCAGCTCCATAGAAAGTAAGATCTAGACCCATGACGTTCACAGCTTGAAGAGCAACGAGTAATGATAGAGTAAAAGTCTTTTTTTCTTTAAGTATTTTTCTTCAGGTGTTTGACGTTCCACCGGCTGATACTCTTGCCTTGGCGCTTGCCCGAAGTGGTCGTCGTTCGGATCGTTGTTTCGGTACGGCCGTCTTTCGATTTTCGGCTTGTGATCTTGCGGACCGTTTGCATCCCCCCTGTCTGGGCTTTGTTTTTCTTTTGCGCCTTATACTTTTTCTGTATTTGCTTTACTGCCCGGGCGGTCCTGCTGTTTTTTTTACCCACCACGGTGTGGCGGGCCATCCTCTTCCGGGCCATCCTCTTCCCTGCGGTGGCGACACGGCGTTGCCAGGGGGCTTGTCCCATCCCCGCGGGTCTCATTAGGGTTCGTGCCATGGCGACAATGAAGGGGGATTTAAAAAGGACGCCAATTTAAAGGCGGTTTTTCGGAGGGGCCTCTGCCAAAAGAGAGGCGGCGGCTGCCCCCACGGTGACCCCCACGGGAAAAGGCTTTGTAGGGGGTCCTGGAGAACGGTGTTTCCTCTCGGCGGGGCGGCGGGAGATCCTCTTGATAGGCGGCGGTTCGTTTAGGCCGGGGCGTGTACTCTTTCTTCTTGGAGATGAGATCCCGGGGGTGGCGGACGAGATCTTTAGGAATTTTTTCTTCCGCTAGAAATTGCATGAAATCACGGTAGCCGGGCGACGTGCGGGTGGAAGAAGGATGCACAGCCTCTTTAATCAGATCGGCAATTTGACTGCCCGGCAGGGTTTGCCCGTAGAGTTTCACTTCCCCTTGCGCATTCCAGGAATTTTATCTGCACTCCTTTCAACTTCAACAGATTGACCAGCACCGACGCTAAAGGTTTGCTGGAAGGGGGTACGCGTCGCAAAGCGCCCCTTTGGCTCTGGGTTAACACTTTGGCCGCCACGGCCATGAAGGGGCTAGGCTCAATGGTTTCGCGACGCCGGACGTATTTCTGGAGTAAATCTTGAAACTGGTCGGCACTTGCCGGTTTCTCTGGGGTTTCTAGGACCTGCACCATGGCCTTTTGGTACTGACTGAGCACTTTAACCCCTTTGGTCGTGTCCACGCGAAGCTGTTGTTCCAACCACCGCATAGACTCTTCCGGCACCAAGACCATGCGCATAGGGTTGGCCGCCTCGGCCTCTTTCATCGCTTTTTTCGTTTGTGTCGCTTCACTGACCATCGCGTCACCGAAATTCCTACTGGGGCTGCTGGAGGATGGTGTGGGGTCCGCTTCCTTTTCCCTGTCTTGGATTTCTTCTTGGGCGGTAGCGTCTTATACTTTCTTCGGATTTGCTTCGCCGCCCGCACGGTCCTGCTGACTTTTTTACCCGGCACGGTTTGACGTTGCCTTTTTCGTAGGCGGGCTAAAAACAACTGCCACCGGGCCGGGTCCGTACCCGCGGGCGCCGGCAAGTTGCGGATTCGTTGGACCATTCAGGACCAGATATAAGGTTGACTCAGTTCTTGGGCGTACTCTTCCGGAGAAAGGTATTTTGTCGTCGGATAGCCTGGGGCAAAATAACCTCCGGCTTGTTCCAGCTCTTTCTTGACCCTTAAACTTAACCCTCTACGGAACAACGACCCCTCTGGCGCAACGTACCCTCCGGCTTGCTCCAGCGCTTTCTTGACTCCGTAGCCTACCCCTCCGCTGATGGCGCCAGCGGCCACGGCTTTACCAGCAAGAACGGCGGCGGCAATGAGGGCGGCGGTCGTGAAAATGAAGCCCCCTCGCTGACCCACGGCCTTTTTAAGCTTGGCTTTCTGCAACGCTGTCGAGGAGGAGAGCAGAATCCTTTTCCTCACGGCCGGCGACAGGGCTTTGTTGGCTATTTTTCGAAGTTTCGCCTTGATGGGGGCAAAAATTTTCTTCGCGCGGACGCCTATCGGAAAAGTCCCGAGCAAGGCGTTGTGCACCACTTCGCTGACGGCGTTGATTTGATGTTGGCTCGCGTCCCGGATGAGTTTCTTTTTCTGCCCGAGATCCGCTTTGGCAAATTGACGGAGGAACGTGGCGCTGCGTTGAAGCAAGGGGGAGGCCATCACCACAACTGAACGGATTCCCTTGGGGGCTTAGCCTATAAAGTTATTCCAATCCGCTTTGTTCCCCTTCGCCACTCAGGACCTTGAAAAAGGGGGATGGAATGTTGTTTTGCTGTTGGGTCTTTTCCACACCGCCCCACGAAGTGATTGGGATGGGACGCGACCCTTTGTTTTTTTCACTCTTTTGACCGTCTTCTTCTTCTTGGAGCCTCCTTGTTGTTGGCTCTTTCGTAGTTGTTGTTGCATCGTTTTGGCGGTGTTGGCCAAAAAATGGGGCTTTCCTCGTTGGTGGTACATCGCTTTACCGATGTTGCCCATAACATCAAGGCTAGGTTTTAGCATGGGGGTAATTTCCTTCTTCAGTTCCGCCCAAATACCCCCTCCCTTTTGATCCTCCTCCAACACGTAGGCGTGATGCTGTTTTCCCTCCTCGGAGAAAATGTTCGTGCGCAATCGGATTTGGGGCGGGGTCCGGGGGTGCAAATCGAAGAGGAGGTAGCCAAAGGGGCGTTGGGTAGCGTCCTGGTAGGCCCTCATCACTGCCGGTACTTGCCCCGGAAAGGCCTGCTCGGCCAATTTCCGGACTTGCAACGAATCCCGGGCGTTTTTAAAAGCCACCAGGTAGTGGGCGTTGATGGAAATGGTGCGCGCGTACTTGCCTGGGGGGAAAATGTTCTGGGTCAGGTACAGCACGGAAATGTTGTGGTGGTGTGAGCCTTTGGTGAACAGGTCCACCACCCGCTCGTCCTTGGAGCCTTCTTTCATCAAATCGTCCAGGATCAAGAGGCCCGGCTTGCCGCGAAAGGGGGCATACGGGTCGTCGGGAAGCCCCGCCACAAATTTCACCCCCAATTGGTTTTGCATGGCTGTGAAACGGGGTTGCCAGGCGCTGCCATAGCAGTACACGATCGTGAGGGGTGGTTGGGTGAAATGGGATTTCACATGGTGCAGGAGTCTTTCGGTGAACACCGTTTTCCCCGATTGACTCTGACCCGTGATCAAGATATTGCAGGGCGCTTGGAAACGGACATCCATTGCGCCTCACACCCTTCCCAAGAATAACAAGACATTGAGGTGGGGAATCTTTTTTTTTTTTTTTTTTTTTAGTGTCTCTCAAACTGATAACACATTGATCGTGAAGGAAACTGTCTTGCTGCTGCTGCCACCGCTGCCGCACACGTTGGACTTGTTCCCTTGCAACATCACGTTGTTTTCCCTATGCTGGGCGTTCCCCTGCCGCACGTACTCTTGCAACCCGTAATAAGAGGCGGGAAAGCCATAGCTGTCGAAGAATTCATTCAGGCCTTGGCGCGGAAAATAAAAGGCCAACCAATGGGTGCCTGGTCCGTCGGCGTTGTCGGTATTGAGAATGAACGAGGCGGGGCGGGTCACGCGGCGGGGCCGTAGGTCCATGGGAAACACGCCCCGAAACGAGGCGCGGAGCCACCAATCGTGACGGGCCAAGACCGCCAATTGCGATGTGTAGGTGGTCATCTCTGCTTACAACTTTTTCACTTCTCGGCTGCTGTTGATTTCGTACGCGGCGTCAAACTCGCAGTTCACGTACACGGATAGGGTCTCGGCGACGCCTGCCTCAAACTGAAGTCGGATGCCCACCGTCCCGTACTGTTGTATGTTCATGTGCGAGGCGCTGCCACTGCCGTCACTGCCACTGCCCACGGGTTGGGACACGAGTTTCACTTCGACGCTCTTCATGAAGTCCTTGTTGCAGACACTGACGCGGCGGAAGAAAGTGACCCGCTTCAGCACGATTTTGGCGGCGGCCGCTTCCGCCGCCGCACTGTCCCCCATGAGGGCGAAGGCGTTGCTGGCGGGGGTGAGTCGGAATTCTAGGGGCACTCCGTTGAGGAGTAGTTTGTTGGTGAAGGCTGCGTCGATGTAAAACATCCCGGTCTTTGTAGTACAGCCCCGCGGTCAGGTAGGATTTCTTGGCGTCTGGAGTATAGTTGAGGAGGGTGCTGAGGTAGGCTTTGTAGGGGTAGGTTTTGGTGCTCATGGTCGGTGCTCATGGTTGGTGCTCATGGTCGTGCCGGCTTCTTCGTCTTTTTCCTTTTCGGCGCCACCCCGGCTATCTTTTCTAGGCCTTGGATCAACTTTTTACTGGTTTTCTTGCCGAGCACACGGGCCGCCCCTTGACTCGTGTCCTTCACGATTTGCTTCACCACCCTCTTGCCAAATTTCTTTTTCAGATGAGCGAGAATCTTTTGTCCTCCTTTTTTAGCCACCGCTCCCGCGACGGTACCGGCCAGCGCTTTGCCCGCCATGGCGGCCAAAGGGGCTAGCGCTAAGGGCAAGAGCCCACCCTTTTGATTCTTGACCGGTCCGTAACCGCCGAGTTCATTCCAACGGATAGGGATGAGTCCCCCGCCGCCTTGCTGCCCCCGACCCCCCTGGAAGACAGGAATGGAGGTGGGCGTGCGTTGAGGGCTGGAGGCGTGGGCGGGGAGCGCATGGAACACAGGTATCGAAGACCCTCCGCCAACCACGTCCCCCATAGATGGCACCGGTGCCATAGTCCCCGTAGACGCTCCATAATTCATCCTTTCCTTTTCAGAGTGCGCCACCACGGTCGCTGCTTTTCAGAGTGTCGCCACCACGGTCGCTGCTGAGGTGAATGAGATGCGTTGGCCGGACTCGTCGGTTATAAGGATTTCCAGCGTGTCAAACACCGTTTTGGCGAGCGGAAAGTACCGCATGACCGGAAAGTCTCATTCCACCACCTTGTTGTACGGGACCTGGGCCGACACGACCCTCAGCAAGGGCGCTTTCACATCAACCACGATATGCGGCTCAATCAGATCGCAGTACACGTACAAACTGCGTACGGGTTGATGTTTAAAATCGCGATTGAGCAGGTAGGGTTTGGTCGTCGAGAATTTCTGGCCGGAATAATAGGTGGACCAGCACTCGGGTTGGTAGCCTATCAGGGCGCGGGGTGTCTTGTCGTTGTTCTCCGGAAAGAATTGGGGCGTGTGGCCGTCGCCAAACCCCAACACCTTGGCCAGCCAAGGGCTCATGGTAAAATGCGCGTCCTTATGGAGGATTTGTAGGGTCAGCGTTAAGGTCCCTTTGGACGCTTTGGGTTTCCAAACCCAGCACATTGCTTTTTTGGAAATGATGTGCCAATCGCATAAAGAGTCACGAACTCTAATTCCCTTCGTCAAAATCAGCCACAAAATATCATTCTTTTTCCCTTCTGTTACTTGGTCCCTGACCCTATCCCAAAGGGAATCCCAATTACATGTTCTCCGGATGCCCCATTATCTGATGACATCCGGTTCAGTTTTTACTTCTTTCATGAGTTCTTCGTAAATTTTCTTTGTTGAGGTTATTTTTTCGTGGCATTTTGATTCTTTCAAAGAATTTAAACTTGATTGTAAAAATTCTGTCGGTTGCAAAGCACTGGGAGTAAGATTATCTCTTAAATGATTCCATTTCGGTTTGAAAGCCGCCAACTGGCTGCCAACATAATATTTAAGGAAACAGTACCACTTGGTACAAGGACCATTGCTGATCCCATTCAGAAGGTTCATCACTCTCAGTGCCTTACACTTAACCTCAAAATTTATCATATCAACTCCCCCTTTTACAGGAGAATTATAAAGTGCAGTTCGTACTACCGGTTGCATTTCCCTCCCCATAAAAAGGGCCATACCAGTTTATCATATTCCCTTACTACCCAATCCGGGAGAGGCAAAATACGAGCGGCATACCAAAAACGGCTAGCTCCGAGTACATTTATAAGCATTGCCTTCCCAAGATACGAGAGCTCCCGTGTACTCCACATTATCAAGCTATTTTGAAGTTTCTTTAGCTTTGGTTCCCAATTTTCCTTCTCTACATCCTCGCAACTAAATATAATTCCCAAAATTCTCATCTTAGTAACCCAATTTAGGCCATGCAATTTCTCCGTTCTATTTATCCACTTTCCTAGCCACATTGCTTCCCTCTTAGTTTTATTTAACTTTGCGCCCGAAGCTGTTTCGTATCGAGTTATTTCTTTCAACAATTCTGCCAGTGATCGATCCGTTTTAACAAACACGGTGGAATCGTCGGCATATTGAGCAATTTTAAATTGTTTCCCTCCCGCCCCTGGGAGGGGATAACCCACAATGTTGGGATTGCTTTTAATATTCACCCCCAAAACCTCCGCCACTAAAATGTATAACAAGGGCGACAAAGGGAAACCCTGCCTTATTCCTCTGGCTAGCTGTATTTGGTCGGTCAAACCTCCATTAAATATTACACGGGATCGAGCCCCTGTATACAACGTTTTTTATCCATCTTTGAAATGAAGGCCCAAACCCATAATGATTTAATATTTTCAAAACAAATCCCCTATCCACTCTGTCAAAAGCTTTTTCTTGATCCATACTAATTAGAATTCCCACCTCTCCGGTTAGTTCTATGCGATCCAACATATCACGTATAATATTCAAATTATTTGCTGTCTGCCGTCCAGGAATTCCACAGGTTTGATCTTCTTCAATTATTGAGTCTAAAACCTCCCGGAATCTGTTTGCTAGAACTTTTGCCACAATTTTGTAGTCAACATTTAATAGAGATATTGGCCGCCAATTTTTAAGATGTTTTCGGCAATCCTTCTTATAAAGCAAACGGATAAGGCTCTCCTGTTGGGATTTGGTTAAACATTCAAAATCGTAAGCTTCGTTCAAAACATCAACTAAAATTGTCTTCAGTATGGGCCCCAATTTCTTGTAAAATTCATCAGGTACACTATCATATCCGGGTGCTTTATTATTCTGAAGGGATTGTATAGCACTCAGAATTTCTTGCTCGGTTAATTTCCCTTCATATAATTCTTTATCTTCATCGGACAGTTGTAGCGTAATGTTATCCAGGAGGTTTTGTTGCAAATTTTCATCCGTGGGTTCGGCAGTATACAATTCTTTATAAAAGTCCTCAATGACTTTTTGAATTTCATCGTCTTCAAAGACTTCTACCTCATCTTTATTAAACAAAGAATTCACATCATTTGAATTGCCTCTCTTTGTTTCTAACCCCAAAAAATATTCCGTAGGTTTCTCCCCTTCTTCTATCCACTGTGCCCTACTTCTCATTTTAACGCCATTAAACTGTTTTTGCGTGAGAGCCTTAAGTTAAGATTCTAAATCTTTAATACGTTGGATCAACAAAGTATTATCCGGTTCAAGGTTTCGTTTTAATTTAATTATTTCCCGGGTTAACTTATTTCTAGTCTCCGTTTCCTTTTTTCTCTGTTGTATACAGTATACCCGGGTCTCGTGTCTCACGGTCTTTTTAAGTGAAACCCACCATTCCCCAAGAGTGCGAAATTGAGCCTTTTTCTCTACTAAATTACGTAAAATACCTTCTCTAAGTACGCCACATATTTATCATCGGACAAAACCGACGTTTTCATTTTCCAAATGTTTTTTTGGGCCTTTAATATTCCCGACATTTAGGGTGATGGATACATATTCATGATCAGATAAAATACACGGCTCAATGTCGCACTCTTCAATATTAGTTAGACTACAATTAATAATAAGTCGTGAGCCAGCTGTCAAATCTTTCTTAAACCAAGTATACCCTTTTTCGTTTCGATGTTTCTGGCGCCAAGCATCAATTAAGTTAAAAGAGGTTTTCATTGTTTTCAATTCTTCTTTACCGGCCAAACAAGCTTCGGTCGAATGCCCATAGTGGTCAAGGCCAATTTCAACACAATTGTAATCACCCCCAATAATGACTTTGGCGCCAGGATAGAAATACGTATGCAAATTTGTGAAAAAAAGTTTCCTTTCTTGAATTCCACTGGGAGCATAAATGTTGACAATATTAAATTTGACAGCTCCCTTCTGAACTAGAACACTTATAACTCTTCCTTCGGTATCGTGTTTATATTGTTTTACGTCAAAGTTCGAAATTGGTTTTATTAAAACTCCTACTCCCGCGAACTTTTCCCCTCCAAAAGCCCAGATCCCTTTTGAACCCCATAATTTGTCAATCTTTTCAGCTTTACCTTTACAATTTATAAATGTTTCTTGTAAGAAGATAACATCTTCGTTTCGGCTTTTAAGATCTAAAACTATTTTTTCTCTCTTGACCTTGTCATTCAAACCCCTAATATTAATCGTTAAAATCAGAAGGAAGAGTTAGAAGAAAGGGAAATATCTCACGACTGGACAAACATTACCTTGTGATATTAGCTCAGAAATTCTGTTTCTTGCTCGGGGGAGCACTTTTGCATTGTCTCTCAGCAGTGAAACTTCGTTTAGAAGCCAGGGAAGTAGTTTCGGGATCAGCGTTGTCATCAGTATATTTATTTAGTGTATTCTGGAGGAATATCTGCAGGAATATCTGTTGGTATGGTGGACTTGAAAGTGAAAGCTCCAGAGATCAGGGGAGGTTTTGAAGTGTGAATCGAGGGACTGGTAGATATACGAGACGGTGGAGTAGGTGTTTTGAATAAGTTTGCCGGCTGGCGTCCTGATCCTTTCGTTACATGTTTTAGTGCTTCTGAAGATTTGGATGGCTTGTTGCTGCGTTGTAAGAAAGTTGAGGGGTCTACCGGGGGTTTAAGCGGCGGATGTTTTAGGAATTTGATTTTCACTGGTTCTTTCGTAGTCATAGTTTCTTCTCCTAAAGCGAGTGAATCTTCTTTGGTTTCGTCTTTGGAGTCCATAACATCTGACCAGTCTTGGCTGTCGTCGCTTGAAGATTTTTCCTCTACAACTTCTTCCATGTCTTGAAATTCTTCTACTTCGACCTCTTCTTCTTCTTCTTCTACGTACCACGAGAAAGGGCAGTTTATCACCAGGTGATCTACATTTCGGCATATTGCACACATCCTTGGTAACGGGCATTCCCTGGATAGATGTTCGGCCGAGTCACAATTATAACAACACATGTTAACACATTCTTTCACTAAGTGCTCGGTGCTATTACACTTACGGCAGGTGCGGGGTTGACCAGTATAAGATAGTCGGATCTGAAGGTAGCCAAATCTCATGTAACTAGGAACATTCTTGTCCAAACGAACTCGATAATGACATTTGCTATTGTGGGATACTTCGTGTAATAGCCTCTTTTATGACTGACTATTGTTCCGTAAACTGACAAACAAGCAATGATGGCGTCGACGGATAGCTCGAAAGGCGCGTCAAAAATGGTAATCCATGTTATTGGGCTATCACAGTCTTGTGCCAACATAGTTTGTCCGTTTATCTGGTAAACACCATTCCCAAAAAAATTCTGTTTCCTAAATTTGGATCGGAATGTCAGGACCATTTGACCGTTGGTGAGGCGATGAACGCAGGAAACGGCCCCTGTAATATCTCCTTGTTCTGCTAATACTTCCAAGTAGTCGTCATGGTTAAGGCGAACCTTAGGAGCAGTCAAAAACGCCGTGCACGGTCGGCCGGGAAGTACAATTTCGCTTTTCGGTTTGGATCCGAGTTTTTCTTGGGGCAGATTAGAAACATCTGGTTTAGACCTCACCGAGTTTGCATAATTCCCACTGTGCTTGTCGTTGGGACTCTTCATTCCACTACGAGCAGTTGTCTTGGCCTCAGCCATACCTAGAAAAGAAAAAGAAAAAGAACTCTTCTCAAACACCAAGAATTAAATCCCTGAATTTGGCCAAAAGGCCGAGAAGCGATGCCCTTCCTTCTCCAGAATGGGGGACGCCGTCGCCAAAAGGCGCACTGGCCATGTGGGAGCTAGAGCACAAAACAACGACAAATCTGCGTGTGCACTATACTATGGCACGGTACGGCAATCGAGCAAGGCCGTGCGGCAAGCACTAGTGATGCACTGTCAGTCAGTGCTGCCTGACAACCACGTTTTTGACATGTTTTCCAACTTGCCCAACTCTCCCCCGAATGCCCCGAAATGTCTCGAAGCCAACGCAACCATTCTACGAAGCTCCCCTATAAAATAGATTCTAGTGACCTCCAACTTCTGTCTACGGCCATACCATCGTCCGATCACCGAAGTTAAGCCCGATCGGGCGAGGTTAGTACTTGGATGGGTGACCGCCTGGGAATACCTCGTGCTGTAGGCATTTCATTTTTGCTCTGCTTGCTGCTGCTTGCTGCTTCTTGCTGCTTGCTTTCGCCGTCTTCGCTTCTTTCTCCCCCTCCCCGCTATTTGGGGGGCGCTACTACTTTTTTGTTTTTAATCTAGAAAAAGAAAACCAATAAACAGCGTTTCAGAACGAGGCCCGATCGAGCAAGCGATAACGATTCACTCACTACAACACTCACGTCGTGATAGCGCAGTAGTTTCCTCTGCATGCACGACGCTCTGACACTAATCGGCTTGAGAGGAGCAGAGTGTTTGCTGTGTTGCTGTGCGAAAAGCATGCTGTCGGGGAGAGAATAAAATATGTTAGTCAGTACGAAAGCATGATGTACTGGACGAACAACGTGATACACATTGTGCGTCCTCCTCAGGAGTGCGTGTGCAAGAACCAGCGTTGAGCCGTGAATGGGTTAAACGATTCGGTTTGTAGTCGACATCGTTCTAACTACTCTCGCTAGTTCGTGTGTAGTAGTAGTCTAGCCACGTCAAGCACGAGCGAGTCATTCTAGTATTCTAGGCATTCTTAGTACTACATTCGTATTGTTGTACTACGATCGTATAATTCACTAACGCGCACTAGAAAAGACAAGAGAATTGGATACAAGTTGGTTGTTCGGCGACGAGCGCGAACGCAGGGCCCCACTACCAGAAATTATACGCTCGAGTTACCCACATTTGGGGTAATCGCAGGGGTCAACCCAATCGAAGTGCAATGAAAGGGCCTCGCCCTGAGAGGACAGTTGCCTCCCGCGTCAGGTAAGTATGACTTGCCTAACGCACGGTAAAATTACCTCGCGTCCGTGACGGTCGTATTCCATGTGGGAGTGCGACGACGACCCGTCCGTGCCTCTCCCCCTTCCGTGCCACATACCACCCTGTACGTTATCTGGAAAGGAAAAGGATTTGTTCGTCCAGTTAATAGGGATGTTGGGTTCTTCCCAAAGGGAAGGGGGCCATACTCGGAGGTAGTGCAATACCGAGACGACCCGTGGCTGGGACGAGGCAAGCCTCTTTTCCACAGCCTAATTCCAAAAATCAGTTTAATATATGAGCTACTCAATGAGCAGCGTATCAGATATTAAGCTGATAAGAACATATTTTTTGTTGTTGTTGTAAATAACAGGGTATACCCCCCTGTTGGTTTATTTCAATTAGTATCTTTGTCGGAATTACATTCAGTTTAAGCTAGGTTTGGTTAAGTGTTAAGGTCAGTGTTACAATCAGTTTAAGTTAGCTATACTCGGTCTGGAAGGGAATTCGAGTCAATTGAAGTTCTGATCTCGTTCAGTCCAATGTCTTATACTTGAGACTATTGTGTCTCTATTAACAGCAACGGTTGGTGTGAATACACCAATGTCATATCTTGGAGACCAGCTGGTCTCCTTGCAGTTCATATAAAATCTGGGGGTTAGCCCAGTATTCCTCAAACTCATTTGTGGACAATCTGTAGTGGTCCACTCTTAATCTAAAATTGATATCATAACAAATGGCCTTTATTATATTCGTGGCCGGCTCTTTGGCATTGCGGAAGGTCGCTCTATTTCTACTAGCCCAGACCCAGGCCAGAATTGTCTTTATGACATAACGTGCCTGGGCCTGGGCTTGAGGGGTTCCCTGAAGTTGTAAAAATATAACGGCGTTAACATTCACCTTGAAGTCTAATGCAAGTTTTGTTAGTGTTGGAGTAAAATGATTCCACACTAATCTAACACGGTTACATTGAAGGAAGCATTGCTCGATGGATTCTATCTGGCCGCAAATTGCGCAAACTCTACTTGGGATATACCCCCACCTGTGGAGGGAGTCTCTTACTCTTATTCCCTGATGCACAATTTGCCAGGATATGTCGTTTTTCTTATTTTCTGTGAGTTTATCTCGAATTCTTAGCAAAACACCTTCCACAAGACTTCGTGAAACAGAGGGCCAGCGTCTGGCTATCTGTGGCATTACCGTTACTGTACTCATTAACTCAATGTAAACTGCGCGTGTCGTTACTTTGTTGGGTATTATCTGGAGCGACCGGATGGCACTTATTGCGTTGGGCACTTTATTATCTTTCAAGGATTGCCATTCTGGTTTTAATGCGGCCATTTGTCTGCCTATGTTGTATTTCAACATGAAAAACCATTTAGCTTTGTTTTTCAAGCTCGCTCCGTGTGCGAGGTTAGCGACTCGTAGTGCTTTGGCTTTAGTTCCCAAGTCGACTACGCCTAGCCCTCCCTCTTTTATTGGGAGTAACAAGGTTTTCCTTTTAATTGGTTCCATTTTGCCTCCCCATATGAACGGCCACACGAGTTTTTCGTATTCTCTCTGAACCCATTTGGGAAGACGGAGAATACGAGCTGCATGCCAAAACATGCTCGCTCCTAAAATGTTTACTATCATAGCTTTTCCAATGTATGACAAATTTCTCTGCCGCCAGCAGTTCAAACATTTTTCTAACTTAGTTAATTTCGGTCGCCAATTCTGGTGACTAATTTTCTCCTGTCCGAAATGTATGCCTAATATCTTGATGCTTTTTACCCATTTTAGACCGTGTGGCTTGTCTGTTCTGTTTTTCCAATTTCCCAGCCACATGGCTTCCGTTTTTGTTCTATTTAGTTTCGCCCCGGTAGCTCGCTCCACTTTACTGATGTACTGTATTAAATTGTGTAAAGACGTTTCAGTCTTAACAAAAACAGTGGTATCATCGGCGTACTGTTGCACTTTTAACTGGAGGCCTCCCGCTCCGGGGAGCAGAAAGCCGCTGACATCACCGTTCTTGCGTAATCCACATCCTAAGACTTCGGCGATCAAAATATACAAAAGGGGGCTCAGAGGGCAGCCCTGGCGAACACCGCGTTCAAGATCCACTGGATCTGTTAAGCTGTCATTGCAAATGAACTGGGCTTTAGCACCCTTATATAACACTTCTATCCATTTACAAAAGGATTCTCCAAACCCGAAGGTTTGAAGAACCCTCGTGAGAAGGCCTCGGTCAACTCTGTCAAAGGCCTTCTCCTGGTCTAAAGTCAACAATATTCCTGTTTCTCCGGTGATTTCTATGTAATCAAGCCAATCTCGTATTACATTCAAATTGTATGAAATAAGGCGACCAGGTATAGCGCAGGTTTGATCGTTTTCGACTATAGTATCTAGAACTTTTGAGTCGTTCCGCTAGAATTTTTGCTGCGATCTTGTAGTCCGTATTTAATAATGAGATCGGTCGCCAATTCTTGAGGTCTCTGTATTCGTTCTTTTTGTGCAGAAGGCGTGCAATGCTCTCCTGTTGCGTTGGAGTTAGATTCCCCAACTGATAGGCCTCGTTCAAAACCAAGACTACATCGATTTTTAAGATATCCCAAAATCTTTTGTAAAACTCCACCGGGATTCCGTCTTTCCCTGGAGTTTTTCCGGAGTTTAAAGCCGATAAGGCTTTCAGTGCTTCGGCTTGTGTAAACAAGCCTTCGCATTTCGCCTTATCGTCTTCACTTACTCGTTTTTCTATGTTTTTTAACAAATCGTTTTGTATTTCTAAATCTGGTACTTCTCTTGTGTATAACGTTTTATAAAAGTCTCTGACTGCCGATTTGATCTCGGCCTCTTTCGTAACTTCTTTGCCGTTCTTATCATATAGAGAGCGAACATAATTCTTTTCCGCTCTATTCTTTTCTAGGCTAAAGAAAAAAATCGTTGGTTTTTCCCCCTTGTTCGATCCACCTGGCTCTACTTCGCGTTTTAGATCCTTCCAATTCCTGTTCGAAAGAAGCTTTTATAGCGCTTTGTAATTCTTTTATTTCTTTACTTAGGTCTGGATTTAAAGCTAAGTTTTGCTTAGCTTTAATCAGTTTCTTGGTTAGGCGATTTCTCTCCTGTTGCCGGTTTTTCCTTTTCCTCGTACAAAATTCCCGAGTTGTTTGTTTTATTCGACTCTTGGTGGACTCCCACCAATTGCTCAAAGTAGGAAAATTCGATTTTTTCCTTTGTTCCCCGGTTAATATTTTCTCCATACTTTCAATGTATTCATTATCCGAAAGTACCGAAGTGTTCATCCGCCACACTCCTGGGCCTCTTTGTTTTAAGCCGTCCACAGCAAAGCTCACCTTAACCGAGTCATGATCTGATGTAGGGCATGGGACGATTTCACATTTTCTAACTTTGGATAGAAGTGCCTGACTGGTTTAAATTATATCGAGGTGGGAAGCTATTTGGTTGTCACTTTTGAACCAAGTGAACTGCTGTTCATCTGGGTTCAGTGATCTCCAAATATCTACTAAGCTAAAAGTAGTTTTCATTGATCTGAGTTCTTCTTTACCCGCCACAATCGCGTCACTCCTATGTCCTAAGCGATCTTTTATTTCTTCTATACAATTAAAGTCGCCTCCAATGATAAGGGCTGCTCCCGGGTAAACATATATATGTACTTCACTAAGAAATTCCTTTCTTTCTGACACATCTGTTGGTGTGTATAGATTGACGAGATTTAGGCGGGTGTCCCCAGCTCGTACTAACAAACTCATAACGCGACCGTCTGAATCATGCTGGTAACACAAAACGTCTCATTGAGTATTTTTTCTCAATAAAATTCCTACTCCCGCTGATTTTTCAGTCCCAAATGACGAAAAACATTGCCCTTTCCATTTTCTCTCAAAGGCCACAGCTTTTTTCTTGTTATCAATAAACGTTTCTTGTATAAACTAAATATCAGCTTCGCACGACTCGAGATACGTTATAACTGAATCGCGTTTCTTTGCACTTCCTACCCCTCGTACATTAGTTGTAATGAGGTTAAGGAAAGCGAATTGTTAGCATAGTGGGGATTTTACTTACGCTTCTTTTTGTTTGGTTTTCTTGATGGTGAGCGTTGTGGTTTGGGGTTCTGTTTTGGAGGGATCTTGGGGGTTACTTTCTGTGGGATTAGCTTCTGTGGTGTGGGGGGAGCCGATTTTGCGGATTCAGTTGTGTCATCATCGCTGCCCACTGGCGTGGATGACCCTTCGTGACTACGTTTCGAGATAACCGAAGCGGTTTCCATGTTGTCTTCGTCCGTGGACAGCTCTGGCGTGGCCAATGGTTCTTGGGATGGCTGCGATTCCGGCGGTTTCTGTGTCACTTTAGTCGGTTTTGTCGCCGTTCTCGTAGGAGCAAAGCTGGTTATTGGGGCTGGTTTCCTCACACCGGGTTTTCCAATGGCTTGTGTCGGCCAGAGGGATTTTGGAATCGGCTTCGGCGGGATCACCGGTTTGCTGTTAAACTGCGGCTTCTGGGTGATGGTGTTGCCAGTGCCCTGTTGGCTCCAAAACTGCTGGAGAGTGGCAATTGCCCCATTTGTTGTCTTTTCCTTTTCAGTCTCGCTTGTCGATACAGTTGCAACGATTTCCTCTCGAGCCTCTTCATCCGTAACTACCGGTTCTTCTGTGGCTGTGATGTCTGGCTGGGATTCGGGCTTCTCAGGTGCATGAAGCTTCTCGGGTTCCGACTGTTCCGGCTCATGTTCTTGGATAGGTTCCGGGCGTTGTTGTTCTTCATGTGTGGTTTCCGAGTTTGCCGGCAGTAGACCCGGGAAGCGTACTACATCCGCCCAGGAACCCTTGCATACGGCCCTAACATGCCCTGGACGTCCACACAGAGAGCAGCACTTTGGATGAGGGCAGTCTCGGCTTCCATGGCCCTCTCTTCGGCAGTTGCTGCAGTAAAATCTTTTGCACTCGGTACCAATATGGTCCGCTTCTCCGCATTTTCGGCAGGTCTTGTCTTGTCCCTCATACACAATAAAAATCGGGATGTGTCCCATATAAATATAGGACGGCACGGGATACATTAGCTCTACAACATAGGTACGATATTGCTTTCTGGGTACCTGTTCCTCCTTCTGGATTTTATTGTGCCGTATCTCGCTACTATCGCATCTAACACGCTCTCCGGAACTTGGTATGGACAATTCTTAATTCTGAGATATTTCTCCTTGTTATCTAAATCGATTACGGCTATTGGTTTCTCTCTCACGTCCAGTACACGGCTATTAGCTAATTGTTCCTTTGCTAGAAAATTGGCAAACATAATTACAAAGTCTTTCGAAGGGTACACTTTCTGGATGCACTCTACCTCAGTGTCGACAATTCCGATATCGTTCAATGCATCTTGAATCTCAGAGGATTCTTCCAATTTTTTTTTGGGGGAAAATCGAAAATGGGTACCCTGTGGTGTGGAACCGGGATCCCTGTGGTGGTCCAATTCGAAAACTCACCCAGTGTTATGAGATAGCCACCAAACGGTCGTAGAATCCGGGAATCCGGGAATCGCTATCGCCAAACGGCACCAGGAACTTTGGCTCGCTAGAGACCAACAGTGACGCTTGGGAGGATGGCCGTCAAACCCTCGAGTGTCGGGACGAATGGGATCCCCGATACAGGGCCAGGTCCCTAAGAATGACAAAAGACACACAAGAATGAAAAACCTAATTGACTAGAACCGATATAGCACAGGGCTAAAACACGGATCTTAGCCAAAAGGCCGAGAAGCGATGCCCTTCCTTCTCCAGAATGGGAAACGCAGTCGCCAAAAGGCGCACTGGCCATGTGGGATCGAGAGCACGAAACGACGACAAATCTACGGCAATCGAGCAAGGCCGTGCCGTGCAACAAGCACTAGTGATGCACCTGTCTGTCAGTCAGTGCTGCCTGACAACCACGTTTTTGGCATGTTTTCCAACTTGCCCAACTCTCCCCCGAATGCCCCGAAATGTCCCGAACTCAACGCAACCATTCTACAAAGCTCCCCTATAAAATAGATTCTAGTGTCCTCCAACTTCTGTCTACGGCCATACCATCGGGAAAGCACCGGTTCTCGTCCGATCACCGAAGTTATGCCCGATCGGGCGAGGTTAGTACTTGGATGGGCGACTGCCTGGGAATACCTCGTGCTGTAGGCATTTCATTTTTGCTCTGCTTGCTGCTGCTTGCTGCTTGCTTTCGGCGTCTTCGCTTCTATACCCCCTCCCCGCTATTTGGGAGCGCTACTCCTTTTTTTTTTATCTAGAAAAAGAAACCAATAAACAGCGTTTCAGAACGAGGCCCGATCGAACAAGCGATAACGATTCACTCATTACCGAACACTCACGTCATGATAGCGCAGTAGTTTCCTCTTCATGCACGACGCTCTGACACCAATCGGCTTGCGTGGAGCAGAGTGTTCGCTGTGTTGCTCTGTTGCTGTGTGAAAAGCACGCTGTCGGGGAGAGAATAAAATATGTTAGTCAGTAGGAAAGCACGACGTACTGGGCGATACACATTGTGCGTCCTCAGGAGTGCGTGCGCGAGAACCAGCGCTGAGCCGTGAATGAGTAAAACGATTCGGTTTGTAGTCGACCTCGTTCTAACTACTCTCGCTAGTCACTCTCGCTAGTTCGTGCGTAGCAGTAGTCTAGCCACGTCAAGCACGAGCGAGTCATTCTAGTATTCTAGGCATTCTTAGTACTACATTCGTATTGTTGTACTACGATCGTATTAGTCACTAACGCGCACTAGAAAAGACAAGAGAATTGAATACAAGTTAGTTGTTCGGGGACGAGCGCGAACACAGGTCCCCACTACCAGAAATTATACGCTCGAGTTACCCACATTTGGGGTAATCGCAGGGGTCAACCCAATCGAAGTGCAATGAAAGGGCCTCACCCTGAGAGGACTGCCTTCGTGATCACAGTTGCCTCCCGCGTCAGGTAAGTATGACTTGCCTAACGCACGGTATAATTACCTCGCGTCCGTGACGGTCGTATTCCATGTAGGAGCGCGACGACGACCCGTCCGTGGCTCCCCCCCTTCCGTGCCACAATACTTGTACCATCACCCTGTACGTGGTTGGTCCTCTATCTGTCCAAGAAAAGGATTTGTTCGTCCAGTTAATAGGGATGTTGGGTTCTTCCCAAAGGGAAGGGGGCCATACTCGGAGGTAGTGCAATACCGAGACGACCCGTGGCTGGGACGAGGCAAACCTCTTTTCCACAGCCTAATTCCAAAAATCAGTTTAATATATGAGCTACTCAACGAGCAGCGTATCAGATATTAAGCTGATAAGAAGAGATTTGTTTTTTCATAGTAGGGGGTGAACCCCGTTTATGTGGTATTAGATCTCTATCCTTACTTTAGAAGTTCTTACGGAAGCGCAAGCATCAGTGTCTCTGGTATCAGCGTCTCTGGTATCAGTGTGTATATATTCATGGCAATAATATCACCAAGTCCATGGTCATTGACCTTCAGTCTGTAATGAATGTCTTGTTTGATCAGGTTAACTACTTCTTTTGCAGTTTCCTGCAAATTACTAAACGTGGCATGATTTCTGGCAATCCATACCCAGTATAGGATGGTCTTAATGAGATAACCTGCCTGGACCGGGAAATTTCCTTTATTTGTCGGGAAGTCCAGAAGAAATATGTTCTCTTCAGTTATGCTGAACTGGCCGGTTAAGGTTACCGGATACCTTCAAAACGAAAAAGATGGGAATTTTTTTTTCGAACAGAAATGTAGTTTTAGTAGTAGTGTCTCATATACCAAAAACTCCGTTGAATAAAAAATAATGTTGACGGAGAAATACCAAAAGGAAGTTTTTGACCGGAAGTAAAAGGTTCCGTTTGATTGACAGCAGATCAATAAACACGACAAGTGCTCACTCGCCCGTAACGACGGTGTGAAGAAAGCTGGCGCATATAATATTAAATTTATTTCATATACCAATGTTTACGTTTATTGAGAAACGTTTTTCTACACATGATTCCATAATTCCATCAGTTGTTGGCCTTATGCCTTCAAAAAAGCAAGCAGGATGCCCTTAGCTTGGAAAACAAAGAAAAAAGAAATACGAAACAAGGCCAAACAATGCATACGACTACAAAGCCAAATAGAAGTCGTAGTAAAACCCGACAAGGGTTCGTATTTTCACTTTCAGACAGAGTGCCGAGTGGCCCACATCTGAACATGAAGAATTGGTAGGAGCCAGCCGAGAGAATATTTGTTGCCAAGAAAGCTAAGATGGAAACGTAAAGTCCGACGGTGACTCTGAAACACTTGAAACCAACACCACGATCTTAGCTCGCTATTGCCGTGCTGTTTCAGCCGCCTGCAAATCGCTGTCTCCTCTACTAACTATGCTGGCATGCATTCAAGGCGTCTCCAGGTGTTCACCTTGGCTTTGTCCTCAAGGTCTTTCTGTCTTTCTCATTTTTCAAGTCACACAAGCAAACTAGAACAACCAGCTATTTTAACATTTACTCGATGCGGCGCGTAGCTTTGATCGGAAATCAACATTGGCGGGAAATCTTGACAGTTAGTTGAACTGTGATGAGAGATGATTGGCCAAGAGCTCTCTAATTGTTGGAGAGGCGGGGCTTCAGATTCACGCACGACAGACGGCTAGATTTTCTAAAATGCTATTTTCTACGCTTTCGATTTTCAACCAAAATAGAGTTTTAAAAAAGCTCCCACTCAAGAGGAATGTAGTCGATTTGTTTGAAATTTTCACAAAATGTCAATTGATATCTCCGCTGCAAAAGTGTGTCGGGGAATTGGAAAATTCTAAAAATAGAGCTCTTGACGGCGTTTTTCGCAAATCTACTCAGATTATTTTTCGCCTTTTCACGGAGAGCATGATAACTTTTGAACTAAATCGAATTTTGAAATTCCCCGACACCCTTTTGTAATACGATTCCTCTGAAATGCGACAAAGCAAACAGATTTTAAAACTTTAAAATATTTTCGGAGTCGGAGCTTCTGAAAGCCATCTCACTAGATCGGAGAAACGGGATCGCGGAAAATTCGAGATTTTCTTAGAACTCAAAACTTTTTATGCATTCTTGTAGCCAATTTGATAAGCTTTAAAATGATACATGGATGATTTATCTACGATGTTTCTTCGAGGCGCTACATAATTTAGACTGGAAACGCACCCTGAAGGTATCCGGTAACCTTAACTGACTCAACATAGGTTTAAAAAACCACCACACGGCTTTAATACGCCGGCACTCCAAGAAACAGTGACTTATGCTTTCTGTTTTTACACAGATCGCACATTTTCTATTATCTGTTATATGCCAATTGGCTAGCGTTTCCCTTACTCCTCTGGTTAGGATGAGCCATAACAGATCATCCTTCTTGTTCTCTGTTAATTCGTCTCTTACTTTTGGCCATAATTTACTGGGATTGCAGTCCCCATGTAAAGCCCCAATATCTTGGAATGCCTGGTTCTGTTAGGATTCTCTGAATCAGTTCTCGATATATTACTTTTGTGCTAGAGGGTACTGTCATACGCGTTATTTCTCTCACGATAGTGAGGCTACCTTTGAGATAATCGGTGGGTTTCATTGCACTTGGAGTTAAGTTATCTCTCATGTTTACCCAATTAGATCTTAAGGGGGCGAGTTAGTGGCCCAAAAAGTATTTTAGCAGATAAAACCATTTACAAGGTTGTTCAGTACTGGCTTCATGTAAAACATTTACAGCTCTTATGGCCTTGCTCTTAGTTTCTAAATCTACTACTCCAAGGCCACCTTTGTTAAGCGAGTTGTAAACCGTGGTGCGAGCAACTGGATTCATTTTACATCCCCAGAAATATGGCCATACGACTTTGTTGTATGCTTTGCTCACCCAATCGGGTAGAGGCAAAACCCGGGCTGCAAACCAAAACCTGCTAGCACCAATTACGTTAACGATTAACGCTTTGCCTATGTATGACAAGTCGCGCATGCGCCACATTGTTAAACATTTTTGAAGTTTGTTCAGCTTGGGTTCCCAGTTATCCTTTTCTACATTGCCATGGCCAAAAACGATTCCCAGAATTCTCATCTTGTTCACCCATTTTAGGCCATGTAGCTTGTCGGTACGGCACCGCCAACCGCCAATCCACATGGCCTCCGTTTTAGTCTTGTTCAGACGTACACCTGCTGCTTTGAATAGTTCTATAAACGATTTTTCATTTTTGACAAACACGGTTGTGTTATCAGCGTATTGAGCAACTTTAAACTGAGCTGCTTGGGCTCCTGGTAACAAAAAGCCTTCTATGTTATCATTACTTTGTATGCTGTTTCCTAGGACTTCCGCGATTAATATATATAAAAGCGGGGAGATTGGACAACCTTGTCGTACGCCTATGTCTAATGGGAAATACCGGTCAGATCCCCATTGCAAATCACTTGTGCTTTCGCGCCTGCGTATAGCACTTTAATCCAATTGCGAAAATATTCGCCAAATCCATACCGTACTAGAATCTTATCCAATAGTGTGCGATCTACCTTGTCAAAAGCGTTCTCTTGATCTAAACTGATTAGAATTCCACATTCGTCTGTACGATTCATGTAATCTAGTGCATCCCTAATCAAGTTCAAATTATTCGATATAAGTCTACCTGGTACTCCACATGTTTGATAATTTTCGACGATATTCTCAAGCACTTTACGTAGTCTATTTGCTAGGATTTTCGCCACTATTTTATAGTCTGCATTGAGCAGTGAGATTGGTCGCCAGTTTTTTAAGTTTTTCCTACAATCTGTTTTGTATAGAAGTCTTATGATGCTCTCTTGTAGAGACTCAGGTAGTTGGTCTAGCATGTATGCTTCTTCAAAAAACTTCTAGAAGGCTTGTTTTCAGGATTGACTAAAAATTCTTATAAAATTCAATTGGAATGCCGTCTTTCCCGGGTGACATTCCATTATTTAGTGAGTTGAGAGCGGCTAGCGCTACTTCTTCGCTTATCTCTCCTTCACATAGCTCTTTTTCGTGTTCGTCCAATTTTGTGGTATGTTTTCTAAGAGCTCTTTCTGTATTTTTTTCGTCGACTGGTATTTTCGTATAGAATTCTTTATAGAATTATTCGACCGTTTTGATTTCATCGTCTCCGTGTACTTCAGTATCGTGTATATTTAAGACTGACTCTAGTGTGTTGTCTGTTTCACGTTTTTTCTCTACATTGAAAAAGTACTTTGTAGGTTTTTCGCCTTCTTCTAGCCATTGGGCTCTGCTTCTAATCTTGGCCCCTTCTAGTTTTTTGGTTGTAATAGCTTTAAGTTCAGTTTCTAATTCTCTGATTTCGCGAGTTCCCGTTTTGTCACCTGGAATTAGATTGCGTTTCTTTCGTATAAGCTTTCGTGTAATGTCGTTTTTCTTTTCATTTTCAGTTTTGCGCTTTTTGATGCAAAATGATTGGGTTTCCTTTCTCACTGTGATTTTAAGGGAATCCCACCAGTTACTTAAAGTGCGATATTGACGCTTTTTGGCTACTACGTTTCGTAACGTCTTTTCCATGCTTTTGACATAGTTCTCGTCTTCTAAGACGGTTGTATTCATTTTCCAGACATGTTTCTTTTCAATTTTTTCAATTTTTCAATTCAATTCATTTTTTTTATTTCCACACTGTTTACATAATCAGGTAAGCAAAATCTAAAGTATTTTAAGATAAGAAAATATAAAAATAAAGAATTAAAAGAGAGCTTTGATAGGAATATGTGTGCAGTAGTCAAAGTAGCCGAGGCTTTCGAGTTGACTACTGTCTATCTGCAACTATAGATTATGAATATCTGAGCTCAGTATATACAATATAGCAGAAAAGGAGAAAAAGGAAAGAAAAGAAAGCATAAACATTTGTGCGATAGCTAGATAATAATTATATAACAATTAATCACTAAAATAATAGTAAATAAAATAGTAAATAAACAGAAATAAATATTTATATATACATTGAACAGACATTAAAGGTGATTATAATACTGAAAAATATAGCTGAAAAATATTAAGAAAAGGAATATCAGATTGCTATAGTATTGACACAAGTGGAGACACATAATAAATATCGACTATAAAAGAGCATTGATAACTAGTATGAATATTTAATATCAGGCAGACTGACAACTTAGAAGGTATGCTTTGTATTTTTGTTTAAATAATTTTCTGGGTAGGTTTTTAAGTCTAAGAGGGACTATTGCTTGCAAAAAAATATATTAGTATCATCAGCAAACATTCTAAAAGAAAGTTTGGTTGATGAATTTGAAATGTCATTTATATAGAGAAGAAAAAGAAGGGGACCGAGTGTAGAATTGTGTAGGACACCACATATAACCTTTTTGGGGCTGGATTCAGTATCACCTATTTTAACATATTGGTGTCTATTCTCTAAATAGCTGGTAAACCAATTAAATGGAATTCCCCGGATGCCACATTTATAAAGTTTCTTCAATAGAATATTGTGGTTAACAGTATCAAAGGCATTTGAAAAATCTAAAAAATAATCCACATGTCATAAGTTTATCATCGATTGATGTTTTCAATTTATCAGTTAATTCAAGGATTGCTTGCTCGGTGGAATGTACTTTTCGAAATCCAAATTGATATTTAGATAAGATATTATGTTTATCTAAAAAAGAAATAAGTTGATCATAAATAATCCTTTCAAGGACCTTAGTGAAGGGTGACAATATTGCTATGGGCCTATTACCAGGATCAGTTACTATGCCATTTTTATAAATAGGGGTTTCTCTTGATATTTTAAATATACTAGGTACAGTGCCTGTTAAGATAGATTCATTAAATAGGTTGAGCTGCAAATTTTATTAGTTTGTTGGGTATCAGTAGGGTTGTTTTGTTATCATTTAAATTAGAGAATAGCTGACATACTTTATCTTCAGACAGGTGACATAAAAAAGCTTGAGGCACGTGAGTTATTCACATATTGTGTTGGATCTTCATCAGTATGTTCGATTGCATTAGCTAGATTTGGGCCTATATTTGTAAAGTAGGAATTGAATTGCTCAGCAATATCTTGTTGGTTTGTGTATGTTTTTCCATTTATAACAAGTCTGGCTGGGCATAAGTGGCCTTTCATCTTACGTTGAGCTGCAAATTTTATTAGTTTGTTGGGTATCAGTAGGGATGTTTTGTTATCATTTAAATTAGAGAATAGCTGACATACTTTATCTTCAGACAGGTGACATAAAAAAGCTTGAGGCACGTGAGTTTATTCACATATTGTGTTGGATCTTCATCAGTATGTTCGATTGCATTAGCTAGATTTGGGCCTATATTTGTAAAGTAGGAATTGAATTGCTCAGCAATATCTTGTTGGTTTGTGTATGTTTTTCCATTTATAACAAGTCTGGCTGGGCATAAGTGGCCTTTCATCTTACGCTTGATGAGAGTGCCTATTAATTTTCAGGTTGTCTTTATACATTTGAAATGATCTAGTAAAATAGTCTTTCTTAGATTTAGTTTTAATTGCATGTTTGAGTATGTTTGAGTATTGTTTGTATTTTTTAATTAGGGTAGTATCTTTAGATTAGAAGTGTGTACGATACATTTTTTGTTTGGTTTTAATTGATTTTAATATTCCTTTAGTTAGCCAGGGTTTAGTTAACTCTTTTATTTTAGATCTAGAAGCAAGTTTTTTTAGGAGCATGCTTATTGACAATGTTTTGTTTTTGTGTTAGTGCAGGTATTCGCACCCAGACATCAAACAGGAAGGGTGAGGGAATAGAGATGAGAGAAGGGGGTAGAGAGGGTAATGTTGTCACAGTTGTTGTTTTTGTGTTGGTGCGGGTATTTGCACCCGGACCTTAAACAGGACGGGTGAGGGAATATGGATGAGAGAGAGGGTGGTAGAGAGGGTAAAATTGTCACAGTCTGTTGTTGTTTTTGTGTTAGTGTGGGTAAACGGACCCGGACATCAAACAGGAAGGGTGAGGGAATAGGGAGTGAAGGGGGTAGAGAGGGTAACATTGTCACAGTTGTTGTTTTTGAGAGAGGGGGGTAGAAAGGGTAAAATTGTCGAAGAAACCGTAGGTGAAATGTGGAAATGAGGCCATGGAATGGTAGAAATTAAGGGACTAGCGGATTGAAAAAATGCAAGAAATGATGGTGAAATAAATGAAATATGATTTTTATAGAGAAAAGGAGGACTATCAGGAAGCGGAAGGACTGGATATATATCCCGGGACGGGATGAACACTGGGTGCACTATGTGAATTATGAATAAAATAATAGGTAGAGAAGCATGCAGACAGAGCCTGGCCTAGAGGAAAATCCACGAGAACGAGGTAATTCAAGGAGGAGAAACATGGTAGCAGTGAGCCCGGAGGAAAAATAGAAAAATAATAAAATGAAAGCAGTGTGTGTCTTGGTTTAACTGAAAACAAGGTTATAAATATGAAAAAGTAAAATTTGTAGGGCACACAGTGGAAAAAATAATGAATAAAGCGATGTTTGTGCACAAAGGTGGAATATTTTCGTAGTATAACAGAAGGGGAGAATTAACCAATGAGGGGATGCCTTAGCCTGGGGAGGAATGTGGACCCTGTAATATTGAGAAATGCCAGATATTGGGGGCGGGCAGGTTTCGGGATTACTAAATATGTAAAGTCGTACTTATGTGGGAGAATATAAGGGAATCTATCGGAAGAAAATGGTCGTATAAATACGTAGATGAAGGCGGAATGAAAGGGGTGGGGAGGGCTAATTATGTGTAGTTAATTCGGGTCGTAAAATGACGAACCAAAGACTGTGTACCGGGAAGGGGGCATGAATATAATAAATAGATACATAAATAAATAGATAACGAAGATATCAATAAACATAAGAGAAATAGGCAACTAAAGGGATGGGGACCCTAGTGAGCTCATAGGAGATAGAGCAAGTCCAATGTTAGTCCACCAAATCCTGTATAGCAATCTCTTCAGGGGCGGAATGCTACACAGAAAACACTGCAGCTAGGAGGGGAAGCCGAGTGAACTGAGGGGGAAATGTGTGAAATAAATCGTGGGGAGTTGTGGAGGAAAGGGATAGGATAGGAGAGAGTGGAACGACCTGGGTAAAGGCGGAATGTATAGGGGCTAGAATGCTTTGTGCGAGGGGACAAAAAAGGAAAGGTGTGGCAGAGTTTCTAGGGAAGTACCACAGAAACAGGCAGGGTCGACAGCCATTCTAAAAGAAACTAGTCTCTCGGCAACGTAAAGAATACCGTGTGCAATCTTCCAATTGACATAGATGGTGTGACGATCAAGAGGAAGAATGGAGACCTGAGACCAAGTCTCAGGCCAGTAGAGTGGTCCATATTGTGGAGTGAAATGTGTGATCCAGTGGGGAGGATTAGAAAAAAATGTTTACAAGGGAGGTGTAACATAATTTGGTGGATATAGATGTGATAGAGCAAGGGTGCCATAGACCTTTACTTTTGGTTGTATTAAGCTTTGATCCAGAGGCTTTTTCATAGTCATAGTAGATTTGGAAGTATTGATGAATCTCTTGATCAGAAGTTAAAATTAAGGCGTGTTCGTTAGAGGAAGGAAGTGGAAGGCCGATAATCAGAGGACTAGCACGGATGCTACAGGCTAGTAACTCAGAGATTAGGACATATAAAAGAGGAGATAGAGGACAGCCTTGGCGGACGCCACGAGATGAAAAAAAAAGGGGGGGGGGAAACCGTTAACTATGACCGAGGATTCGATTGATGTATAAAACAAACGAACCCAAGAGATGAAGGAAGGGCCGAAACCCATAGTTTCCAGAGTACGGAGGAGGAAAGCCCAGTCAACGGATCAAAGGCTTTCTCCTCATCAAGAAATATCAATGCTACTTTTAAATTAAGTTCAGTAGAGTAAAGGCAATATCCCTCAGAAGAGCTACATTTTCTCCAATAAAACGTCCAGGAATAGAACATGTTTGCTCGGGGGAAACAGGAAGATACATTATTTTTAATAGACGGCCCGCAATAGTGCGGGAAGCTAATTTATAATCTACCGTTAATAAGGTTATTGGCCGCCAGTTTTTACGCAAAAATTAAAACCCTTTTTAAAATAATATAAAAATTAACCCTCTCCTCTGAGAGACTGACAGAAGCCCGGTGGAGTGGCAATGGTTCAAGACATTTACAAGGTCTTGACCGAGGCAATCCCAGAATTCAAGATAAAATTCCATAGGTAACCCGTCGATACCAGGGGTTTTGTTACGTGTCATGCCTTCGAGGGCCTCCAGACATTCATTGAGGGACATTTTGCCCTCGCAGGATTCTGCCTCAGAAGAAGATAACTTTCTTTCTAAGTTATTTAGAAGAGAGATCTGGATATCATAGTCTGTGTCTTGAGCTGAAAAAAGGGATTGATAGTACTCAGACCAGGCAGAGATGATATCGTTTTTTTGGGAGACGTAAGAACCATCGTCAAGTTGAATACAGTCGATGAGGCTATCGGCTGCACGCTTTTTGATTAGACGGGAAAACAAGGAGGAAGAAGATTCACCTTCTTCTCCCCAACGGACTCGAGATCTTACTTGGGCAGCTTTAGTTTGTTCAAGGTCAAGGGTGGTAATTTTATTTAGGTCACGTTTGTAATCGTGTAAAGAAGAGGCTTGATCTTGGTCGACAAGTGTTTTCAAACGTGCAGCTTCCATTTCAAGAGAGGTACGGTTAGATCGTTTGGCTTTATTAATTTCAGAACAATGGTTGATAGTAATTTCTTTTATTTTAAGTTTTCCTACGTCCCACCAATTTTCAAGGGAATTATAGAGAGATAGACGGGATTGCCAGGTCCTCCAGAAATTAATAATTTATTTTTGTATGTAATGTCGGCAAGGACACTGGTGTTCAGTTTCCAAAACCCAGGTCCAATTTCAGGGGTTTTTGGGATGGTAGTTGTTATTGAAATGCCATCATGGTCAGAATAAGGACAAGCAAAAATCTCGCAAGAAGAAGTGCCAGGTATCCAGCTATTGGTGGATACCTATAAGATCTATCCTGGACGCACAGGAAGCATAGGTTTTGTCAAGGAAAAGGAAGAAGTGTGGGGGTGGACGTGACGCCAAATGTCTATACAATTTGCGTCTGAGAATAAGCGAGTTAGATTGTCTGAGCTATCTCTGTAGACACAAGAAGAAACGCCTCCACAAGGTACGATCGAAGACCGCGTTAAAATCTCCGCATAGAAT
>JAOWCC010000853.1:6031735-6118844 GCA_030867875.1 Actinernus sp. WN-2022 | reverse complement strand
AATACCCAGCAGCAAAGACAGAGAGTTTACCCAACAGCGCTAAAGGCGCGATCAACGAGAGAAGGAATTCTGGCACCCGGCACCTAGTGTAGTTGGTGAACTGAACACATTCAAAAAGTAAATTATTCAGCGATTATCAAAGCCTAAATTGCCTGGTTATAGTATAAAGTGTCGAAAGTGGTGCTTTGGATGTTGTATTTAATGGCAGTGGTAATGAAGAGGAAATTTTGTCAAGTCTTTGGAAATTTCCAAACCATTTTGAGCCTTGTTCAGTTCATAATTTAACGTAGCGCTCCGTTTTTAACCAGATCAGTGGAAAATGTGTATATGTAAAGGTTTGTTCCAATGTGTATAGAGTGTCAAAAATAGATACTGTATTATAGAAAGTATGCCAGTTTGAATAATTATTATAACTTTGTCGTTTTGGTAATAATCATATATGATAGGTTCACAGCTCATCACGTTTAAATAAAATGGCAATATTGATAAATACGCATCCAATTCCATCCATCGATCGTCTACTTCAGAATATCTGACTTTAAAAAAATACGTGTTTAGTTCGCTATTTGGTCATCATTGTAACCTTTTAAAATAAACTGTTATCTATATACCCATTTCTAGTTTTGATTCGTTGGACTGCCGTGCGATGCTGTCGTCTAGGTTCATCGACTAAAGAGGGACAAATACAGCGAGCCTCTCTATTGTACCCAACCGACAGATTTATTGGTTGAATTATTATCAGATACGAGGTATGAATTTGCAATTGAATAGTGAATGTTAGACTGTTCACCGATTTGTCTGATTTGAGAGTGATCGTGAAAACAATATTTGTATTCTAGTGAATAGCCAATGCACTAGGCTGTTATTATTATTTATTATTTTATTTTTTTAAACTATTTTTTAATTTTGTTTTAAACAATTGCCTTTATTTATACTACAAACACATAGACACTGAACTGTATCCTCATTTCAGACCAATCTCAAATCTAAAACTTGTGTCTAAAGTTATTGAGAAAGGTGTCGCCTGTCAACTAGTTGATTATCTTAAGGCAAATGGACTTGAGGAACTTTTGCAATCTGCATACAAAACCTTCCATAGCACGGAGACTGCACTTGTGAAAGTGCAAAATGACATTCTATGTGCAATCGATCAACAGCAGAGTGTCATATTACTTCTCCTTGACTTATCAGCCGCGTTTGACACTGTGGACCATGAGCTTTTAATATCACGGTTGCGGACTAGATTTGGAATCAAGGGAAATGTCCTGCGCTGGTTTGAGTCCTATCTTCGGGATCGTAAACAGTTTGTCCAAATTGATGGCATACGGTCAGCATCTAAGGATCTACAGTGTGGTGTACCACAAGGGTCAGTCCTGGGACCTATTCTCTATTTACTGTACACTTCCCCACTTGGTGACATTATCCGAAGTCACGGTCTATTGTTCCATCTCTACGCCGATGATTGCCAGGTATATGTGTCATTCAAGCCCACACCAGAAGAAACCGCAGCTGCAGTCTCCAAAATCGAGGCCTGTGCTCGAGACATTGATGCTTGGATGCTATGTAACAAATTAAAGCTGAATAGAGGAAAAACGGAACTCCTTGTGCTAAGTGTTCAACATCGCCCGCGCCCGCAAATACAAGTTGTTAATGTCGCTGATGCAATCATATCTCCATCAACTTCAGCCAGGAATATAGGAGTAATATTCGACCAATCCATGAATTTAGAGCAACAAGTTCAAAATGTGTGTAAAATAGCTTTTTATCATATCCGCAATATAGCTAAGATTAGGAACTGCCTTTCCCAGAAGGATACCGAGACACTAGTGCATGCTTTTATATCTTCTAAACTGGACAACTGTAATTCATTGCTTACAGGACTTCCTACTTATCTGATAGATAAACTACAGAGAGTTCAAAATGCTGCGGTCACACGCACCCGAAAGTTTGATAGGATAACGCCAATTTTGAAGCAACTTCACTGGCTACCAGTTAAAGAACGAATCTCCTATAAAATACTTCTGCTGACCTACAAGGCTCTTAACGGCATGGCACCCTCATTATATTTCTGACCTCCTCGATAAATATGTACCTGTAAGAACTCTTCGCTCCCTCGAATAAGCATCTTCTTAAAAGTACCATGCTACCGCCTAAAGACGTATGGAAGCCCGCGCGTTTTCAAATTACAGCTCCTACTCTTTGGAACTCGCCTTCCTATGGGGGAAAAGCGGTCATGCTCACTTTCCACATTTTTAAGTCTAATGTAAAAACATTTCTTTTTAAGCAAGCGTTTGTATGAACTTTAGTTATTTTTATTATTTATTTAATGTTATTTTTTATTTTATTTTATTATTTCTATTTTATATTGAATGTGAAGCGCTTTGAACTATAGGAATATAGGCGCTATATAAATCTACATATTATTATTATTATTATAACTTTACAAGTGCAATGGTGCAAAACTAACAAGTGGTACCTACCAATACAAAAAACATGTGTAATTACATAGTGCAAATTATCCTTCAGTCATTACATTTTCAGCTCGTTTTAGCCAGTCATATATGGGTTGCCATTTCGTTTGGAATTTTTTCATCTTTTTGTTTGTTGATGGCAGATTCTCTTTCAATGATTGCTTTTTTGCTTAAGAGGATAAGGAAGCCTTCAAAACAGAAGAGCGTATTTGTTATAAATGATGTATACATATGAGACTTTGCAATTATCAATACATGGTTTAGCAATTTGCTATTTTCAATAAGGCCCGTACAGGATATGTGCGGTGTTTAGGTTTCACCACCATTTTCTTGAAACACTCCCAGAAAGTTTTTGCTTCAACACATTGGGCGAACATATGTTCTAAAGTGTGTCTCTCAACACAGAACGGCATTGATCGCTGTCTTTTATTTTTACTTTGAAGAGGAAATCATTTGTAGCAAGAATGTTGTGGTTAATCTTGTATTGGAATATGCTTAATTTTATCTCTTTTGTAATAGCGAACGGAAGTGTGTAAATGTCTTTTAACTTATTTTCGGGTACCCCCTTGGCTTTTTTAATTTCCTTTGAGAGGTTGGTGCTTTGAAGTGTTGCTCTGAGTACTCCGCGAGTCTTTTTGGCTGTAATATTTTGCACGTTTTTGAAACATTCAGTTGGATGTGGTGCGGGTACAGGTAAATTAACTGGTAATTCACGCACATTTACTCCTTTATGCGTTTTTATTGCATTTATGAGCCCTATAAACCGTATAAACGTTGTTTTAATTTTAAACTTAGTTTGAAATTCTTGATAAGTAAACAGTTTCTGGTTATCATTACACAAATCGCCACAGCTGTAGATTCCTTTTTTGTAGCCATTCTTTTGTAAAATACTGGGATCCCACCTATTTCGATTTTACTATTGTTCCAGATTATTTCGCTTTCTATTGAAGCTGTTGGGTGTTGTTTAAACCACTCCCATTTTAAATCCTGCCAAATATACCAGAATTTGTTTGTATATTAAAACAGTGGAAGCTCTAAAAGCGTTAGGTGTTTAACATCGTAGTTTACACTTAAATAGAAAAGCGCCCCCCGTATTTTACCAGGGGACTCAAGGGAATTTTTTTCTTGCTGCGACACGTGTGTCTGCCAGCCTCTTTATCAAGCTGATTGTGATTGCTTTTTCAATATCACCAAAATTAATCATACAAAGGCCGCCATCTTCTTTACACTTTTTATTTTAGGGGGTTTGTTTTTCCAAATAAATTTGTATGTAACTTCATCCACTTGCTTGGAATATTTTTCTGGTATGGGCAAAACAGATGCATTGTAGACTTCGATAACTCCAAAGTTGTCACTATGTTTATACGGCCATATAACGTGAGATTTCTTTTTTCCCACACCATGAGACATTTTTTATGATGTTCAAGTTTATCAAGAAAATTGAGCTTGGTCGTTGCATCTGTATCGTAAGCAAAGTATATCCCTAGCGACAGAATAGATTTTTGTGGCCAGTTAAAGTCAAAAGGTTTTTCACGCGACCTTCGCGCACTGCCTAACCACATTGCTTCCGTCTTAGAATTATTTATGGTTAAGCCGAGACGCGACTGAAAGAGTTTAAGAGCTCGTTATGATGTACAGTACTGACTCCGTGTCCCTAAGAAGACAGGTTAGGTATCTTCGACGTATTGTGTTAGTTTAATCTCTCATCATCATCATCTTTATTCACATACTATACATACTTAATTTTACAATAATACAATCTATAAAAACTTACATTATCAATTAAAGTTTCAATCTGCAAGAAATTTGTGCGTCCTTAGTTAGTCCCTAGGTAAGTCTCTTCTCCAAATACGGCAATACCTTTTATGTTTTTGTTACTATTAATCGCAAATGCGAGTACTTCAATCCCTAGAACAAAAAGTAATCCTGAGAGGGGGCATCATTGTCTTACGCCTCGTTCCAGGTAGAAGAAATCAGAAGCATTCCCATTATTTATTATACAGCTTGAAATATCTGTATAAAACGTTTTAATCCAGTGTATTAGCTTCGGGCAAACAATTCCGGAGAGATTGTGATTTAAAGTGTGTTCCATAAAGTCGGAAATTAGACGGATGTTTTCCCCTATATAACGGCCTTTGACATAACCAGTTTGATTTGGGTTGATGATACCAGGCAGTACCTTTTCTAGTCTGTTAGCGATTACCTTTGTTGCTATTTTGTATAGTCCACGTTCAATAGCGAGATGGGTCGCCAGTTTTCAAGAGTTTTTCTTTGGCAGAAGCGTAATGATACCTCGTTTTTGACTAATAGATAATTTACCTGTTCTGAAAGCATTGTTGAAACTGTCTACTATAATGTGTTTTAGGTCATTCCAGAAAAAGAGGTAAAACTCCGCAGGGAGTCCGTCCGACCCTGGAGTTTTGTTGCACTTTTTTAATGCAGATTGGCATTCTTCTATTGTTAACAAACCCTCACAGGATTTCTTTTGTTCGACAGATATTTTATTATTTGACTTCACATTGTTCAAAAACGCTTCTTGTTCTCGGAATTCGTTATTGGTTTGGGAGGTGTATAATTTCTCATAAAAGGATGTTTGCTCTTTCAAAATCAATGACGGCTCATTGATTACGTCTTCGTTTATTTTAAGCTTGGTAATGTATTTTCTGTTATAGCTTCTTTTTTCAAGACCGTAGAAATATTTTGAGCTTCTTTCTCTTCCTTCATACCATCTAACCTTACTGCGAAGTATAGTACCTTTTATTCTATCGTCTAAAAGTTTATCCAGTTTCTTTTATAGGTGTTCTGCTTTTAACAGAAGCTCTGCACGCTTGCCTTTGCAATCGGTATTCTCAATACTTTTCTGAAGCTCAGTCAATTGTTGGAAATATTTATTTTCATCGCTTCTCTTGCGTTTTTCTTTTCGTTTGGAATAAGACATGGAAAAATGTGCGATTTCCATTTTCACTAAGTCCCATAGTAATCCTTTGTCGGTTTTTTCGTTGTGTTTTTTTTTCCAAGAATGCACTGAAGTTGTTTCGTAGTGATTCACTGTATTGCTTATCTTTCAAAAGCTCACAGTTGAATTTCCAGAAACCTGCACCTCTCTTTGACTTATAGTCTTTGCTTTGAATTGCGATGGCAACTGAAGAATGGTCCGAAAACGGGCTAAATAAGATAGAGCAGTCTTCCGTTATTGGGAGAAAATGCGCTGACAGGAGGACATAGTCTAGTCTACATTGCACTTTGAGACTTTTGTCCCTCGGGTGTTTATCCCTCCAAATATCTATTGACTGAAAGTGCGTCATTAGTTTGCGGATACTTCCGATAACTAAGTGTTTTGCATCAATTGTCGCACCGCCTTTTTTATCTATGGTTGAAAGCACACAATTGAAATCACCTGCTATAATCATGTTTTCTTCGGGGAACTGGTTAAGTATTTCTGTCAAGTCATCTAAAAAAGTGATCTGGTTTTTTGGATCGTTTGGTAGATAAACATTGCAGAACGTGAAAACTGCCTCGTCAATTGTTGGTTGAACAATAACGTATCTTCCTTTTTTTGTCATGGATTGTTTTCTCAATTGGTATGTCAAACTTGGGGTTAAACAAAACCATAACGCCTCTACTATGTTTTGTTCCGTGGCTGTAAAACACGTTTCCACCCCATTCCGATCGCCAATTACATTCCACTTCGTTTCTTGTAAAAAGGCAATTTGTGTGTTTTGTTGGTGAAGCCATTTAAATATTTTTCTGCGTTTGATTGCCTTATTTATACCCTTGACATTTAGAGAGACACTTTAATTGAATAGGTGCGCTTAGGTTGCATTTCTTATCCTCTTGAGAATTTTGCTCTAATAAAATTGAGAAAAATTAAACGACCATCTATTTGCATATGACTGGCTATTTTCATCTTTACAAAGTGGAAGGCGAGCAGAAACATTCTAAAAGAAAGTTTGACATTTACAACGCGCAAAAATACAGATCCTGATGACCGTACTGTCATCATTGAACTTAGCTGACCAGAAAACCGTGGCCTCAGACTTTGGCTGGGATTGAGCAATATAGTAGAATGAATAAAACAACAAACTTTACTAACTCCGAGTAAACGTGTTTAAAACAATTGCCTAAATATAAAGTATAGACCTAAATATTAAAGAGTTGTGTAACTAACTAATGTTTAGCAGGCTCATCATCAACTGCAATGTTAGCGGTGGACTCACATTGGACTTGCTCTATCCCCTATGAGCTCACTAGGGTCCCCATTCCCTTAGCTATCAATATCTTCATTATCTATTTATTTATGTATCTATTTATTATATTATATTCATGCCCCCTTCCCGGTTCACAGTCTTGGATTGTTATCTACCGCTAGCCACCTTCGTCATTTTTCGTCATTTTACGACCCCGAACTAATTACACATAGTTTGCCTTCCCCACTCCTTTCATTCCGCTTTCATCTACGTTTTATACGACCGTTCTCTTCCGATATATTCCCTTAATATTCTCCCACATAAGTACGACTTTACATATTGAGCAATCCCGTAACCGGCCCGTCCCTTCAGTAAATATTTGGCATTTCTCAATTCCACATTCCTCCACAACAATCAAAGCTCCTCCTCTCCCCAGGCCTAGGCAACCCCTCATTGGTTTATTCTCCCCTTCTGTTATACTACGGATACATTTCCACTTTTATGTCCAACTACACATTTACCTTTGATCATAAACGTCACTTTATTCATTTTTTCCTCTGTGTTACCTACAAATTTTATCTTAATTTATAATTTTTTCCACTTATTACCCTGTTTTCAATAACACCAAGATACACTGCTTTCATTTAATTAGTTATCTATTTTTCCTCCGGGCTCACTGCTTCCATGCTTCTCCTCCTTCAATTTCCTCATTTTCATGGCTTTTCCTTTAGTCCAGGCTCACTCTGCATGTTTTCTCTACCAATTATGTTATTCATAATTCACACAGTGTACCCAGTGTTCACCCTGCCCTGGGATATCCAGTCCTTCCGCTTCTTGATAGTCCTCCTTCCTTTATACAAAAACATATTTTACTCCCTTCACCATCATTTATTGCATTTTTTCAATCCACTTATCCCCTAATTTCCACCATGCCTCAATTTTCCACATAGTTTTCCACCTATGGTTTCTTCAACAATATTACCCTCGACCCTCCTCTCCTATCCCCATTCCCTCACCCTTCCTGCTTGACGTCTGGATATCAATACCGGCACTTGAACACAAAAACAACTGTCACAATGTTACACTCTACCCCCTTCTCTCATCCCTACTCCTTCACCCCCACCCTTCCTGTGTGAATACCCAAACTGACACAAAAACAAAACTACATGTACAACTGTGATAATTTTTACCCCCTCTCTCATCCCTACTCCCTCACCCTCCCTATTTGATGTCTGGGTGCGAATACCCGCTCGAACACAAAAACAAAACTACATGTACAACTGTGATAATTTTTACCCCCTCTCTCATCCCTACTCCCTCACCCTCCCTATTTGATGTCTGGGTGCGAATACCCGCTCGAACACAAAAACATACCCACCCCCTTGACACCCAAACTATACCGACACTTAAACACAAAAACAAAAAAAACAAAAAACACAAAAACGAGATCATTTATCTCGTCCCAAGCATTTTCAAGAGATGTCTCCATTTCCGAGACAATTACCTTTATTGCTTGTACTTGGGACTGGACTTCATGTCTCAAGATGTCCATGTCACAGTGAATTCGTTGGAACCTGTCGTTCATTTGCTTCGCCATGTTGTTTAATTTATCCATGATAGTGGAGTTATTTGGTTCGTGCTCGTCAGCCATCTTTGTTTGTTTACTTGTTGGCGAAGTTTCCATGTTCTGCTTATTTGGTCCTATTATTGCTGCACCAGGTTCTGGGCTGGACGAGCTGCTTAACGGTCTTTTCTTCCTAAACATAGAGTTAGGCTCTCTTACTTCATTTGCGGAGTTAAAGTGTTTATGAAACCAAATTTTGCATCTCTATTTTATTGCAGAATAATAAAGTTCATTCTTTTCTGATTATCAAGAGTATATTTATTTTTCAGTTCTGCCTTCGGAAAGGTCTCTTTTTCGCAATTCAAATTGACTACTTTATGCTTAAAACTGTCCGGGGCCTGGAACCGAATCCGCCATTACAATGACGTCACTGTGAGGACTTGCAAGTGACAATTCCTAAATATGATCATGTAGGATGACACGCACTTTTACAAACAAAATACAATATAATAAAGCACAATACAATACAATACAAAAAAATAAATACAGTAGAACGCAACACAATACCTAAGAAATAAAAGATGGTTCTCTTCGTTCTATAAAAAAAATCTTGGACGCTCGAGGTCTTGAAAAACTGCGGATGTACGAGCAGAACGCGGGTACATTTAGCAGTTTCAAGACCTCGAAAGTACATTATTTTGTGATAGAACAAGGAGTGCTATCTGTTATTTGTTTTATAATATAAACTTCAATCTAGACGAAGGAAAGTAAGCAACCCAAATAAAAATCTTCTAAGCAAATAAACTTCTCGTCGCTGGTTGGTTCAATTCTGACAGCTTGACATTGACGATCTGAAAGCTCGTTTCTTATTGGATGAAATAACCTGCTATAAAAAGAACATGTCGATTGATAAAAGTGAAAGACAGAAATTGCAAGACTGCCGGCCGCGGACTGTAAAATTGTCAAGTGATTTATTTTTACAATGTATGGTCAGCACAGGAGAAGTTAATCTGCACATTGTGATAGTGTTGAAAATGCCTGGAAAACATTCATAGAGAAAGCGTTTATAATATAGCGAATTCTGAGACTGAGTTACGTGAGTTGGGGTTCCCGACTATATTTTCTACAACAACTGCATCGTTGTCAGACACTGGCTATTTATTCTGTGGTCTGAAAAAGGATATATTTTCATTATCCCAAGGAACAGTGTTTAACTGCTGCTCTGATGGCAGTGAGTTGCGTAGCTTTTGAGGCTCAGTTCGACTATACGGTTTTCGAAATTCTTGGTTCTTTGCAAGTCTTATCGTCCGTTTTTCATTCACGAACATTCAGGATCATCTTACACGAATTTCTACAGGAAACCAGAGAAACCCTATATTGTATTCTTTGCCATTCACTGTTCTGGCTTCAGCATAAAAGTACAGGAGTATTAAAGTTATCGTCGAGTTCTTGGTGAGTCATTTCTTGTAGTTGTATCAAACTGTGAATGAGTAACACTGTATATTAGAACTTCAATGTCTATTGTATTTTGGCGTAGGATAAAGTTATATACGGGAAGAAAACCAAGGCCACACAATATCTTGCACCTCCTCACTTATTCTTAGCTTTCTCTGAAACTTTGTCGCTGGAGTCCGCCATGTTTGTAACAACGAGTCCTCACAGTGACGTCACGCAGCTCATTTGGCCGTGCGGTAAACCGGACAGTTTTTATCATAAAGTAGTCCATTTGAATGGCGAAAAAGAGACCTTTCCGAAGGCGGAACTGAAAAATAAATATAGTCTTGATAACCAGAAAAGAATGAACTTTATTATTCTGCAATAAAATAAAGATGCAACATTTGGTTTCATAAACACTTTAAAGCTTTTTTTAACTGGAGCTCACGAAACAAGTCGGTTACCCATTAGCTCTCAGTCCCAGTATTTTATGCACGTAGATTCCCTCCTGCTGTTTCGCTGTTGCTTGTTCATAAAAAAATCAAATCTTTACGGCGGTGGACCGCACGGGAAATGATTTGGCCCGAGGTCATAACGTGTACAGCGAGTAACTTATCTCAATCTTTTTCTCTACTTGGGCTTTCTATGAACTTAACTGTCAAAGTACGAGTCTGTCAGATATTTTCTATTACTCCAGTTCGTCTTAAGACATTTTAAAACATTAAACTCACTTGCATGGTACGTGTGTAAGGTATGGATCCTCGTGTTTTCGCCTTTTTAACTCGTGGAGGCGCGCATGCGCAGAACACGAGGTATTAGGGTTAGTGCTCCGAGCTAATTTATTCATCGTTTTATGGTGTGTACTTCGTTTTTTCTGTGTACATCGGGGACTCTCCGTTGGCTGTCCGAATAGTCTTCGATTTTCCGAAGATGTATTGACGGAGTTTATGGCATGAGTCCAAGTTTTCGATTCATCGGAAATACGCTTCGAAAGGATTTGGCCGTGTTGCTAAAGGTAATTATTATTCCGAAATGCCTTATAATTAATTTATCGCTACAACTATATTATTAAAAACAGACAGTTGGTCGCGTGTCGTATTTACGAGAGAAGCCTGGAAATTTATAAGCGCGTTTGGCTTGGCTGAGCAGAATTTAATGTCTTGAATGTACTGTATTGGCAGTTTTGGGAACGTTTTGGATGCAACAGAGATAGAGATGGTAATGTACACTGAACTGTTTTCGCGACAAAGCTCCCCGAGTCTAATAGCACGTTCATTATACATCCCTAGGCTCAGAGATAGAACGTGCTGCACTCTTTACTCGTACTCTTCAGGGTGAATATAAGCTTAAAGTTCAGTTGAACGATGAGGAGATGTTAACTAACATCGATATCGCCCCTGCTTACTGGGGAATGAAAGCCAAGATTTTGGAAAGTGAGGAAAGCAAAGCTAAACAAAGCCATACAATAGCCAAACAAAAGCGAATGGAATAGCTTAGTAATATACAGAATAACAATAATGTGATCAGTTCGAGAAATGATACGGTAAATATAACTGAAATGTCAAATAGTTTTAATTTGATGATCGAACGCGAACAGCTGAGCACTGTATTGTTATCTAGTAAAGGCTTGAATATTGATCAATCTAGGAGTAGGAAGCACAAATCAAGATTGTCTGCAGTTAAAAATCGTGATAGAGAAACTTCAAGAATACCAGTGAGAAAATAATAAGCCTATTTAAAAAAAACCATGTGTTTTCTCAGGAGCCATTACCAGGAGCGTGCATCTCCCAGATTAGGTCTGTCCAACAGCAGAATAGACGATGTAGCTATTTTTAGCTTTGTGTTTCCCGTGAGAAGAAACAAAGGCCGTCACGTTTGCACGGAAAAATTGTAATTAACACGGTTCAAACTGCTAAAAAATACTAAAGCGCAAGAGAACAAAAGACAACGTAATTGCATGCCAGAACTTCGCTTCGCGTGGGCGCTACCCATCACATAGGTACGCTTCTGGTAATGGACTCCTGGTTTTCTTTGATCTTCGAGCCAGTTGACCTTCGGGTCATGCACTGTTCATAGTTGCAAGTTACATTTGGCTAGCGTTAGATTCCCAAAAAACTCAATTCTGCGCCGATGTGGAACGGATAAAAACTCGTTTTAACGTCTTCGATATGTGATTTCAAAGTTCAGCGGGGAATTTTGATTTAAAGATCAATTTGATTTAGCTACACTAAATAACAACTTTGTCACACAATATTGTACAGACTGGAAGTTCCAGAACTACTGAGACTGCATGCGTCAACACAATTAGCCATTGTCAAGCGAAGGTTCTAGACGTAATCAAGCTGTGAATAGGTCGTTTATTCCACACACAATAGTAATCATTCTCGTTAGTTGAGGAGGCACTGGGAACGAGAATGAATAGTAATTTAACTCGTGGATGCACGCATGTTTAGAACGAGTTATTGGCTTTAGGTGGATATGAGATAATTTATTCGTCGTATTTTTCTGTTACTCGACGACTAGTCGTTGACTTTCCGAATGATCGTCCAAGGTTTCGAAAAGATTTGGTCATGTTGGAGAACAGCTTAGACGCTAGGCCTTCTAGCCTGCTTGCAGGCGGTGGAGGGTGTTTTTCGCGCAGCAAACGGATCATCGCCGCCATATTGGCCGAGCGTGATTGAGAGCTGGGATCGAATGACAAATGGAGGGGGGAGGGGGGAGGGGGAGAAGAAGCAGATCTGAAAGACCGCCTGCACGAAAGCCCCTGGTTTCTGAGTATCCGCCCACCACGCACATGATTTCCGTTAACTTGTAACTCATTCTTAATTGACCAATAGGAGTCGACGTGTGACAGCCTGCCAATTTTTGATTTGGTTTGATTGAAATGCGTGCAATATTCAAAACAAACTTCGCTCGCTGTCAAATGCAATGCAAAATGTTAGTAAAATTGGTTCTCAGATACGGAAATTTCAATAAAACCCGCTATTTTTGTTCAAAGTTCTCCATGGAAAGGACTGCGACAGTACCACTTTAGAAATAATACGGCTTTTTGAAGCAGCTTGTATTAAATGTATGTATTTCGGAGGATTTGCAACATGAAACTCTTTGAGAGACTGATGGGGCGAACGCAACAAGCTAAAACCGAACTGTCTACATATGATATGTAGACAGTTCGGTTTTAGCTTGTTGCGTTCGCCCCATCAGTCTCTCAAAGAGTTTCATGTTGCAAATCCTCCGAAATACATACATTTAATACAAGCTGCTTCAAAAAGCCGTCCAGCACCGCAGTCTGGCGAACCAGAAGACACTCCCAGAAGAGGTGCCATACAAGCGGCTGCTTCCTTTCTTAAAAGAATTAAGCTCGCATAAAGATAAATACAGGATCGAAAAAATCTCTAAACTTCAAAGAAAACTCCGATGCAGACAATGTTTTGTCTGGAACTCGATATTGAAGAACTCGTGGCAAATGTTGTGATCGTCTTTCTCTGACAAGTCCATCTTAATGAATGTTTGCCGAAAGAAATGGATGACCGTTGCATAAATGTATTGAGGCGGATTTCTGATTATTTCCTAGTTCAACGGCCGTGAAGTCAATAGCCGGATTGCATCTCTGCAATTTGGTCGACAACAATAGTTTTCAGTGGCGAATTAAATCACGGTTCGTTGTCGAGTTCTCTTTACCGTAAATATCATACTCTTTCCAAAGCCTGTCGAAAGCACAGCCAGAACGGCAAGTTTAAAGTACAGGTCACAATTCACATGTCAGGTTGTTAAATATTTCTAAGACAAAATAAAGGCTCTGTATAGCTTCCTCCTGCTCTGTTTTCAAAGTACCTTTACCCAGCCGCGGAGAAAGAAGCGAGCAGCTGTGTTCTCCCTAGAAAACCTCTGGAACCAGGGTTAAGGCGAAGGAGATAACTTTGAAAACGAAGCAGGAGGAAGCTATATACAGAGCCTGATATTTACGGTTTACGAACTTGCGAAAAGAGAACTCGACAACAAACCTCTCGCAGTTCGCCGATCGCCGCCTTCGCGGCTCTTTCTCCGTGGCTGTTCTCTCTAGAAAACCTCTGCAACCAGGGTACTTAACCTTAGTCTTCAAAAAAAGACAAAGCCTTTTGTATTATTCGCCATATTTTATCAACTGCAAGCTCAGTACACAACTTATTCTAGTTACGCCGCTTCGCAAGGCTACACATATTCCTTTCAGTTCTTGCTTTCAACACTTGCCGCGATAAGCTTGATTGACACCGTTTCAGCCAATCATATACCCCGTCCGCTGGTGGACGGGATCTAACTTTTGTACTCAGAAACCAGGGGCTTTCGTGCAGGCGGTCTTTCAGAGCTGCTTCTCCCCCACCCCCCTCCCCCCTCCATTTGTCATTCGATCCCAGCTCTCAATCACGCTCGGCCAATATGGCGGCGATGATCCGTTTGCTGCGCGAAAAAACACCCTCCACCGCCTGCAAGCAGGCTATAGGCCTTCTGGCTGGTATTTTGCCTTAGTGGATTAATGGGATCCTTGTGGTTTGTACTGGCTTGTGACATCACCAACTGTCAACCACAAGGCCTAGCAGAATTCGCCCAGCTGGGCCCAAAAATTCGCAAAAATGGGCACAAGATGGCGACCACTCTTGATGGCAAGGGGGAAGATAGTTCAAATGGTAAAACCTGGCAAAATGTAGTCGGATTATTAAAATTAAAATTATCGAATATCGTGTATTTTTTAAACTCACTCGTGAAGTATACTTTACTCACCTTTATTCAACAATATACCTGGCACTTCACTTCCAAGCCGTTCATCTTACAGGTTTGGATTCACTTCTCGATGTTAGCAGAGAAGAGAGACCGACAGCAGCAAGAACCATCTTCAGTTTTTACCAGTGGAATGAACTCATTGTGCTTCGTCAAACGGATAGAAGATTTTAGCCGTGAAACTCAACCCGATATTCACCTAGAGCGGGTTTCCTCCACGCCAAATCAGGCAAAGTGCTTTTCAAATCCAAACAAAACTCTCTTAAAGAATCAAACCCATGCGTTGATATTTGCCCAACCTCTTCACGAGAAAATGTATACCGAATCTGTGGCCGCCATTTTGGATCGAATTCTGCTTGGCCTTCTGGTAACAGTGAGCGGTGACGTCACAAGCCATTACAAACCAAAGGGATCTCATTGACCCACTAAGACAAAATACCAGCCAGAAGGCCAAGGGACTAGGCTGGCTGGAGAAGATGTATTGACGGTGCCCATCTAATGCCAGACACTTCAAACCTGGACAGACATGGTAGTGGGTCCCTATCGATCACTTAGTGGTGATGACGTGCCGATAACGTCATCGGTCACGTGATTTTAAGTACATACCCATATCTCCCTCATTTCTAAAGCCAGACACTTCAAACCTGGACATAAATGGTAGTGAATCACTATCAATCACTTAGTGATGATGACGTAATGATGACGTCATCGGTCACGTGATTTTTAGTATATACCAAAATAGCTCACTGACCATCCACGAGTTGCTTTGGGGCCAATCAAACTCGGTCCAAAACTTACGGTACGGACCTCGCCCTCGTTAATGACGTACGATACGGACCTCGTGTTCGTTAATAACTTATGGTACTGACCTCGCCCTCATTAATAACGTACGGTACGGACCTCGCCCTCGTTAATAACTTACGATACGGACCTCGTGCTCGTTAATAACTTATGGTACTGACCTTGCCCTCATTAATAACGTACGGTACGGACCTCGTGCTCGTTAATAACTTACGGTACTGACCTCGTGATCGTTAATATCTTACGGTACGGACGTCGTGCCCGTTAATAACTTAAGATACGGACCTCGTGCTCGTTAATAACCTACGGTACGGACACCGTGATCCTTTATAACGTACGGTACGGACCTCGTGATCGTTAATAAGAAGTATGTATGTATATATATATTAGTTCATTGCCTTTACCTTTCAAATATTTCCCTTCAGACATCCTTTGCAAACCTAGTTCAGAATTTTATATTTCCACACGTTTTATTTCCTATTTTCATTCCCAAACTTCAATTTATATATTTTACAAAATTTTCAATTCCCCTGTTATTTGTTCATATGTCTAGATACAGGTCTCCCAAGCCTGTGGCTATAAGTGTTCGACCAATTCGAATTGGTTTCTAGTCCCATATTTATTTTCAGTTTTACGACCGTTTTTATTGTTGAAACTTAAAGACAGATAAAAGAGGAAGTCTTTTAGCAGATATTAAATTTACAAATCGAAAGATATGCAGTCTTTGAATAGTCAATGTTTAGTTTTTAAATGACATGTAAATCAACACATGCTCAACCAAGTAAGTTACAGAATGTATTAATAACAAAACAGGCATAAACAGTTTCACCAACCAAAGACTTTTAACCGAATGATTAACATTAACATTAGCTTCATTGGTCGGAGACATTGAACTAGATAACAGTAACCACATCAAAATATAAAGTAAGACTAAAGAGGTCAGATATTTGTAAAAACACTTCTGGCATTATGAAACGCTTTCTTCATTAAGTATTTATGTTGACATCCACCCTAACTGCTATTCATTCCAATATTCATTTTATAATCCAAGTGCTGAATTTCATTTTTTTCTCAGTTTCCAATTTCTATTCCCATAGTCGTCTTATTCACATTCACAGTTTGATTGTCAGTCTAAGTTTTTTATACCGTTTTTCTTGTTTAAATAAAGGAAAAATATAAGTTATTAACGTTTTAGCGGATATTAAATTTTAATAAGAAAGACCTCAACAGTATTCAATAGTCAATTAGTTTAGAAATACACTACATATGTAGATCATTTTAAAACTTTATTGTATTTATGTTTTTCCCTCATTTTATTCTTTTAAACAATAACAATTACAAACACGTACAACGTTTTCCAAAGTAACCTTATCATAGATTCAAACAAGAGAGTGCCATTTAAATGAACAAAATACTGAAGTTTATTATTTGCCAGTGCGATACGCCTTTCTAACATTATTCGAAAATTTAAAGCCGATAAAAATCGTTCAAAAATTGGTACCGTATTATTAAGGAAGCTTTTATAAATATCATACTTTGCAATCAAAATAGAATGATTTAAGCCGATGAACTTGATGTTTTTAAGTTCGTACCCGTACAGTATGTCTGTATCGGAGAGGTTCACTTCATAATGTGACTTGTCTCTCCACCATCGGAAATATCGTGTCCAGAAATCATTAACACACTGGCAAGTTACAAACATATGTTCAATAGAATCAGGTACTTTTTATAGTTCATTGACTTAAGTAGATTCATTTTAAAAAGCAATAAATTTGAGGGCAGTATACCGTGAATAATTTTCAGCTGAAACGTACTCAGAAAAGTTTCAGATGTCACCCTAAAAGGTAGCTGATAGAGATATTGCAAATCTTCCAATTTAATTCCAGCCCTAAGAATTTGTGTTTCGGAAGTAGGGGGGACAAATGCCTTCTCGACTAAGAGTTTTCTATACATGGCGGATGACATTTTAGTTAGTTTGTTAATGTTATTTTTATCAGCAAGACAAATATCTGTATCTTCAGAAGCAGACAAACAAGCTTCATTTACAAAGGCAGAAACAGCGCTGTAAATGCAAAGAACTGTAAAAAAGTTATTTTCTAAATTAAAAGTCTCTATAAAGGTCTGTGGAGGAATTAAATCCCCTTCCAAAGAATATATATCATGTAGGTAAACTATGCCAGCCTGATGCCATATTACTTCATTATACCACTTACGTGACTATTTTAATTGAACATCCATCAAGTCAGCCCAATATTTTAAAATATCCAGATAAAACGAAGGTATAGTTTTATCAAGATTAACAGCAAGTGATGCAATATCGAAATTACATTGAAACAAAAATTTACTGCCAAATTTATTTAAATAATATAAAGGAATAACTTTCCAGGAGGCATCAAAATCATCAAGAAATCTTTTAATCCAAGAAAGCTTAAGAGATTTTTCAAAAGTTTTGAACTCGATCATCTCAAACCCACCATATTTCTTTCACCTACTAAAGTTGATCTTTTTATTTTTTGGGGTTTCTTGTTCCAAATCAAATTTAAAGTAATATTATCTACGAGTTTATTAATATCTACCGGAACATGCAGAGAACAAGTATCGTATACTTCGTGGTGTCGTAACGATGATGGCGTCGATCACGTGGTTTTACAGGCTACACAGGCTATCGTAACAGCAAAAATAACTTAACTGTGAGCATTTCAACATGTTTATCCTTGAGAACACACTAAAATACACTAAATACATCCACGAGTTCGCTATTGCGACGCTTTGTTCTAGTTTTCTAGAAACATGTAACACATGATATGCGAATCAGATCAGTTTCCTTTCAGTTCCGCTTTAGTTCACACCTCCTCCAGTTCACATTGTGCTGTATATTTCCCATGAACCACACACGTCATTCATTTATTGCTCTAGGTTCATCGCTTCTCCTCGCGGGCCCGTCCTCTCGATGCCAGGTTTATGTCAGGATTATGTCAAAAGGGCCGCCTTTTATTATCTTATATACAAACAACGCTTCGTAAACTACAGACAAAGACCGCTTTAAAAGTACAATTAAATGACCAATTTTGAGAGATCATTGATAATATATTTTTTTGGTGTGTTTTTTCAGAACATTAAGCACACTGGGTTAAATGCAGCCGGTTTTTTTTCGCTGTGAAATGTAAACGTTTTCAAATTATGGGGTCTTAGTTTCCGATGTCTTAGGTCTTTTGTCTTAGGTCTTCGTTTTCTAGACACTCACAAAGGACTTGATGGCCATTGGACCGACCAGATTAGGGAAAAGTCCCCGAGGGGGGGTTCTTCCTGTGTTCGGCTGGTAGGTATTTTTAGGGTATTTTCCGAGGGCAACTATACACGGGGGGGGGGGGGGGGGAGGGGAGTACATACATACAGGTGTCTTTATTTATCCACGGAATCGCTCATTTACATTTTGCTCTTCCAGAGAGCCCTGTGTCCTAAAACTAAAGTCTACTTACAATATGTTAACTCTTAAAAACATTCTTAATCTTTTTTTATGTAAATACTAATTATGATGATAGCTAAGTAAAAAGTTGACGTTCGGAATGAGCCTGGGCCCGAGGCAGAAACACGCGACCGTCTCAGAGCACCTCTGGGATTTAGGTCCTAACAGACTTCCTAATCCCTGAAGAAGGAGTCTGTTAATCAGAAATACACGCTTGGCAATTCAATTCTAATGCAGCCTTAATGTAAAAGTATTTTTCACATATTTTTACTCTAAATATTTTACTCTAAATATTTTAGATAAATAAAATAAAATGCAAAGGGGGGGAGGGGGGCGTAGAATGAACATCATTTAACCAATAATGGTTACAGTTATACACTGGCTTGAGATATATTTTTATACTCAATATTCAAAGAAATCATTTCCATAATATATTTTTCCCTTACATAATTTATTCACATATCATATTTTATCAGGTCATATCCATGGCATAATCACGTTAATCAGTTTTCATACTACTATTTATATATTTCATATTAACCCACTCTTCAAATTATCACTCAACATTTTTAGAATAAGTATTTCATAATAACCCACTCTTCTAATTATCACTCAACATTTTTAGAATAAGTATGAATTGGTGGTGCTTGCTTACACAAGCACACTAACACTATAAACTTACACTTAGTTAACACCTTCACTCATAATAATCCTTCTAATATTCATAATAAAAACTATACTTTTTAACAATTTCACTGATACTAAATAAGTTAGAAAATAAGTAAGAATTTGGTGGTACTTGCTTGTACAAGTACATTAACACTGTCTCAAAAGGGTTAGATTTCTACCCTGTCAAATGTTTAAAACTTATTCTAAATTCTTCAGCTTTTCATAAGAGTCTAAAGTATTGGTTTGGTCCGTAGAATAAGAAAAATAGCACCCAAGTGCCTTAATTGGTTATAATAATAATAATATTCTTTATTTAAAGAGGGCAACACCCAAAAGCAAAGCTTACAAACTTGTGGTCCTCAACTACTAATTTAAGTATAAAATATAACTTTACATTAGGTAGCAAATATGATAAAAACTACGGATAAAACTATGATGTACATTATGTACTGTTTAAAACACGAACAGCAGTGTTTTATGAAGTTTAAAAATTCGAGGGCGAAGCCCTAGAATTTTTAGACTTGATAAAACACGTGCTGTGAGTTTTTTAAACGGCTTCAAAAATGCTTTAAGAATGCAATGAAAGAAAGACGCACATCTCAAGGGAATGGTTACTTAATGAACCATTGAACCTTTGTATTCACAACGCCATGCAAAATATTCGAGTAATCACCGCCTGCAATTACGAACATCTCAAGGGCATGACATGAAGAAATTACCATACTATGTTGTTTGAAGCGGCGTTTCGCAATACAAGAAGAACCTGCACTTGAAGGATTTGCTGTCGTGGTTTACCTTGATAAAGTTCAAGACTTGGAAGGCGATGTGACTGATATGACGGCAGACTCTAAATGTTTGACTCCGGCACAAAATATTTAAGTTTAATGCACGTTTTTATTATTTTATGGCCTTGAGTTTGGTTTAATAATTGGAACTAAAGAGTGGCTAGGTAAACTAGTAATGGTAGTTGGATAACTTCATTTTAATAATATTATATGTGTATCTCGGTAGTCTGCTGCTATTAGTAAATTTAGTGCAAAATTTATTATCTAGGTACCGTATGTTCCGTGTACTTTTTGCTTTCTTTGGGTCTTTATCAGTGAATTCTTAATTAGGATGAAACTTTACATAACATTTCATGTTCATTAGTATTCTTTATATAAAACGTTCATCCTAATTAGCAATTCAATGAGGAAACTGAAACATCAATAGAAATGCCATTGTCTCAATCATTAACCCCGTTTCCCTCTGGGACAGAATTCAAATCCCTCCGCGGGCCTTTTAGAATGATGAGATTTTATCAGGTATAAAGGAGCATGCACGTGACTGATTTGCTTCATCTGATTGGACAAAATGCTCATTAATTATTTATGAGTTTTTGAAATATAATTAAAACCAGAACAACAATTACTAACTAATAACATGTAGCTAAATCGATCTAATCTAATCTAGGAATTGAACGAGTACATATGTATATTAACTAGAGACTGAGAGATTAAGATAAGTGAATTACAAAATGCTAAACTTTAAAATGGTCAATTAACTTCTGTTGCAATAAAATACTATAAAAGTATTTGGACTTGAATATATTCAAGAGGATACATCTTTAACATCAACTGGTAATGCATTCCACAATCATGAGGCTCTAAAAGCAAATGATCTGCCGCCTGCTGTTGTTAGGGACATCTTTGGAATCTGTACATTAAACCTAGACGAGCGAGTGTGTATTCTGTGTACTTTCTTAATAGGTTTAATGCCATCTGAAAGATAGACTGGTGCATAGCCATTTAAGATCTTAAACTTTAAAATACAGCTCAAGGAATTACAGACTTCATGGATAGGAATCCAGCTAAGAGTATTAAATAAGGGAACGGAAGGGCTAAGTGCAGGTGCGTCTAAGATAGTTCGGGCTTGTATTCTAAGAAGGCGGTACTTACCTTCTATGGAGCAGCCACCCCAAACTGTGGCACAGTACTCGATCACAGGCTTAATTAGAGCATTGTAAAATAGTATTCTTTCTGCATGAGGTATGTACATTTTGCTGCGGTTATGTAATCCGATGCGTTCCGAAACCTTCTTTTCAGTATAATCAATGTGGATATTCCATGATAATGATTTGTTAATATGTACACCAAGTAGTTTAATCGATTCAGTTGACTGCAGTTTCGTGTTATTCACATCAATGCTTATATGGCGATGAAGCGCCGAAATTTTGCGTTCGCTTCCAGCGAGCATGACTTTCGTTCTCGTGGTGTTGATAACTCGTTTTCGTGGTGTTGGTTGTTTAGGCCAATTAATGTGCAAAGGGGTATTGCAATTAATTATCTTTGTCCCGACCTAGCCACATAACATCCGTTTTAGATGTATTTATTGAAAGCCCTGATACTTTCTCGAACTGGTTCAGCAACTGAAATAAATGCTTACCTGAAATCTCATTTTGAGGAAAAACGTTACGTCGTCAGCATATGCGGAATACTTTATTTCCGATTTAACAACTTTGATGTCTTCAATATTCAGTGATTTTTATACTAAACAAGCTAAAAGCTCTATTGCGATCACAAACGATATTCCTGAGAAAGGGCAACCTTGTCTCACTCCTCTGTTTAATGAAAAGAAATCGGAAGAAAACCGTTATTTATGACACAGCTTGAGATCTGATTATAAAATACTGATAACCACTGCGCTATGTGAGGCCCAAACTTGAAGGCTTCGAGAGCTTTTTGTAAAAAAGGCCATTCAATACTATCAAAGGCTTTTTATTTATTTATAAACAAAGCCAAACCAGAAACCCTTTCTTGTTCAGTGAAATACAAGATATCGTTAACCAAGCGGAAATGTTCGCCAACATACCTGCCTTTGATATATCCAGTTTGGTTTGGACGAATAATTAAGTGTAATACGTTATTAATTCTCTTTACTATAACAGCAGTTGCAATTTTGTAGTCAGTATTCAACAAGGTAACAGGTCGCCAATTTTCTATTTTTTAAAGTATTTTATTTTTCTTTGGGATGAGCGAAATAATTCCTCTACGTTGCTCAATTGACATTTTGCCAGACGGGAAAGCAAAATTAAAGCTATTGACTAAACATTCGCTGATAAGATCCCAAAAGCATCTATAAAGTTCATATGAAACAGTCAGCCGAGGTAAGAAGTCCCTCACAGCTTTTGGACTGGGAATCGTCTTTAAACGTTATGGTCTCTTACCCTCTGAGTTGGGTAATTTTGCCCTCTATGTTATAAAGTGCAAAATACGTCATGTCACAATCAAATATAGCAAAGAAAAGGCGAAATTACGAAAGTCGCTCTATAGAGATGTAGAGAAAAGACAAAAAGCTTGCGAAGAGGAGTGCGACAAAAATCCACCTGAAAGGTTAACAGCGGAGCTTGAGTCAGTGCGGCTAGAATACGAAGTGATGTTTGATTACATCGTTGAAGGTAATATAGTTAGGTCTAGAGTTAACTGGTATGAAAACGGCGGAAAAAAATAATAAGTTCTTTTTAAATTTAGAAAATCATCGTTTTAAAAATAATTTGGTAAGACAAATCTTAACCAAAGAGAATAACTGATTAACATCACAACCAAAAGTTATAATGAAAGAGCTCGAACAGTTTTATCATGACCTGTATGAGAACAAAACAGAGGATGATGGAACGGCAAGATAAGTTTTTTTCGGTTTAGAAGTTTAAAAACTCCTAAACTGAGTGAGCAGGTTAGATTAATTTGCAAAGGGAAACAGTCAGTAAAAAAAAAAAAAGTCACCGCGGAATGACGGCTTAACAGTAGAATTTTATCACATCTTCGGGCCTTTGTTAGGAAGCCATCTCATAGATGCTCTGAATTATGCCTACGAATATGGAGAACTTTCCACCTCTCAAAAACAAGCAATTATTAAAATTATTGAAAAAAAGGTAAAGATAGACGTGACTTGGAAAATTAGAGGCCTATATCGTTAATTAATGTTGATGCAAAGATTGGCACAAACGCCCTTGCCCTTCGTCTTCAAAAAGTGTTACCGGATATTATTCAGCAGGATCAGCACCCTTACTTGTATGTGAAACGCCGATCAATTTACGATGTGGTAGCATCGATTGATGACATCATAGGGTTCACTGAAAATGAAAATATTTCGGGCCTTTTGGGAGCAATTGATTTTCAAAAAGCCTTCGATTCGTTAAACAGAAATTACTTGATTAAAGCTCTAAAGCATTTTAATTTTAGCCCTTTCCTTCATTCGTTGGATTGAGGTTTTAAATACTAATTTATCTAGCTGTGTGATGAACAATGGTACTTGTACTGCTTTTTTTTTCAAAGTGGAAAGCGGTGTCCGACAAAGAGATCCGTTAAGTCCCTCTCTTTTCATTATTGCTTTAGAGACCTTGGCTTCTCCGATAAGAAACAATGAAAAAATAAACGGACTTCAACTTTCAGACCAGGAGGCCAAGCTAATCATTTTTGCGGATAACCTGACAGTTTTTCTACCTGACAATAAAGCATTTGGTAGAATCATTGTTACAATTTGAACACGTATCTGGCTTAAAGGTTGATAAAGAAAAAACGGAGCCCATGTGGTTAGGCCAAAGCCGTCATGGTCCGAAGGAGGACCTCCTGCTTAGGAAAGTAGACGAAATGAAAATATTAGAAGTTTATTTCACTTACGATTACAATCAAAGGTAGCAGTTAAATTTTGATTTGGTTAGAAGTGGTAAATCTTTGGAGATGGAGAAATTTAACAGTGTACGGAAACGTTCAAATTCTTAAAACCTTTGTTATATTAAAATTAACATACCGAGCTACAATAGTTTGTTTTGATAAAGATATCTGCAAGGAAGTCAACACTAAGTGGCTGTAAAGGAAGCTCTTGGAAAATGTAAATGTAGCGCTGTGCCCTACCTTGGCTAACATCCGATTGGCGTAGTGGGATGAGAGCCTGTCTACAGAATGGGAAGTGAGGGGTGTAGGCGTGATTGTTGCACATATATGGCATTCATTGTTAGGGCTAGTCATACTGCTGGAAGTGATAGGAGGAACAAGGTTAGGGTTTGACCATAGCATTTCGGTGTTCTTACACGTTAGTGGTTGAATCGGTTAAGGGACCACTGCAGTCCGAGCAGAATTCATCTGAAGGTACAATCTAGGTTGTTAGCCTAATTGATAAAAAGAGAAACCTGCATTACCTAAGTTGCGATAAGTTAGTTGGATATTACTAAACAGGCGCAAGGGATTTATCGTATTCGTCGATAAGCCTAGGATCTAGTATGTTTTCTAGGGGTTCCCATGTAGCATCCTTAGGTGGGTATCCAAACCATTTTACTAGATATTGCGGTTTTCACTTCCTGTCACTTTTCTTAAGAAGCTTTTCTGTTTGAAAAATATCGTTATCGGTCGCGTCGTGTTCCGCTGGTTGTATAATAGTTTGTATTTAATTAGTATTTGTATCTGTCGAAGCTTCGACTTGAATGTCGGCCTGATTTCGCTGCGCCTCATTTACTTTCGGTGGTACCTCGTTGGGGATCTCTTGCGCTTCTACAGTTGGTTGGTCCATAACAGACTCATTTTCAAAACTATCGAAAGGTAATTCATCTTCGCATAGGCAGTGATGTTCGGAATCGTCGGTTTCAGCGGGGCCCTCTAGCGGTTTTGACCAGGGTCAAAATATGGTTTCAATCTATTGGCGTGAATAATAGCAGAAATGCGCCTGTTGTCACATGTGCGGAGAGCAAAGTGAACCGAGGAACGTTTCTCAACTATACGATATGGCCCGCTGCAGGACTTGGCGTATACGTAAATACCCAAATTCGGTCACCTTCTTGAAAGGTTGGAGTACGAGCATGACGGTCGTGTTGTTCCTTCATTACTTCCTGTGCTAATGGAATATTAGTTCTAGCGAGCTCATGTGCTATTTCAATATTTTGTACAATTATTTTGCGGTGTTCCGCTACGGAGCGTGACAGATTCGTTGGAGGCAAAAGAGAGACATCTATTGATAACCTAGGTTCTCTACCGTAGAGTAAATAGAACGGGCTTTCACATGTGGCTACACTTAGAGATGACCTATACCCGAAAAGAATCGAGGGGATGAAAAGGTCCCTATCTTTTTGGTCTTTACTTACGTACATAAATAAAGAGTGGGTGAGGACCCATTCAAACTTTCGACTAGCCCGTTCGTCTGCGGGTGGTACGAGGAAGTGTTGATTTTATTTGTGTTTAACATAAAGCAAACTTCTTTGATGAGTTTCGATAAGAAATTCTTACCTCGGTCTGACAGTAAGGTTCTAGGAGCGCCGTGTCTACATACTATTTCGTCTACTAAAAGTCTAGCAATTGTGGCTGCTTCTATAGAAGGTACTGGAAACGCTTCAGGCCATCTTGTTAGGTAGTCCGTGAAGACGACTATGTGTCTATTTCCTGAATTAGTCACAGGAAAAGGTCCTAAACAATCCACAGCTACTCGTTCGAATGCTGATTCGACTGGAATGGGTAAAATCGGTGCATTTCGTATTGTTTTAGGATTCTTCTTCATTGAACAATCTACACACGACTGGACCCACGTCTCGCAATCTCTAAACATACCCTTCCAAAAATAGCGTTCTCTCACTTTCTCATACGTTTTATGAATGCCTAAGTGTCCCGCAAGTGCGCTGTCATGCATAGCGACTAATACTTCAAATTGTAAAGTTTTCGGAATGACTAAGTGTGCGTGAATGTCCTTTCGTCTACTCCCAGTTGGTTTAAACAAATGATAAAGCAGTCCATTGTCATCAAAAAACATACTCTGCAGAGTAGAGTATTATTTTCCTTGCTATTTCGTCATTTTCAGGCAAAATATCATCCTGTAAATACTGGGTGATAAAGAGCTGAATCTCTCTTTTGTAGGTCCTGGACTTGGTCAATAGCCACTCCTGGTACATCTACATTGGAGTACTTACCAATGCGCGCTTTAATATATCAAAAGCGCTCTGGCAGTCGGTTGTCCATTTGAATTGAACATCCTTGCGAGTTAGCTGGTTCAATGTTGTGCGAGTTTAGCGAAATCACGAACAAAACAGCGGTAATAATTTGCTAAACCTAGGAAACTTCGTACGCCCTTGAGATTCTTTGGCACGGGGAATTCAGAAACCACGCGAATTTTATTAGGATTTGGTCTAATGAAATCCTTAGAGATAACATGTCCTAGATAATCTACCTCGGTAGATGCAAATCGACATTACTAGGTTTCAGTCTAATGTTAGCATGTGGTAACCGTTGTAAAACCTCATTAAGGTCGGTGAGGTGTTGAGTGAATGTAGGTGAAAAGACTATGATATTGTCTAAATAACACAATATGATCTTATTGTTTAGAGATTGTAAAACGCTCTCCATTAGCCGTTGAAAGGTGACAGGAGCATTGCAAAGTCCGAAAGGCATAACTTTAAATTCATATAATCCTCCATATGTAATAAAAGCGGACTTGTCCCTAGTGGCTTCATCTAATTCGACTTGCCAATAACCGGACATCAGATCCATGGTGGAATTGTATTTCGCTCCCCCGAGGGAATCTAATGCGAGAGCAAGTAAAGGTAGTGTGTGTGAATCCTTAACAGTTACCGAATTTAGCCTTTTGTAGTCAACGCAGAATCTATTTGAGCCGTCAGTTTTTTTCACGAGTAAAACAGGACTGGCCCAAGGGCTAACCGGGTGTTGGATAATGCCTCTCTCTAGCATGTCTTGCACGTGTCTTTCAACATTGTCCCGCAGCTTGTCAACTGTGCGGTATGGGCGTAAGGTTGAACGTTTATAGATCGTAACCGGTGCATTTGTGGGATTCAAAAGGCGTACCGGTGCTAGTTCCCGATATTGTAACTAGAATCGAAGCACCGCATATATTGTATTGTTCGACTAAAGATCGTTTTGGTACAATTAGTCCTGTATTCCCCGAGGGAAATTGTTGTGATCAGTTAGCAATAACAAGGGCTTCTGTGCGCGGCGGTAACACAAACGTTTCTAACCCGTGGACAATACATTGTTCTACCTGGCTAGTGTTCCAAAGCAATTTAACAAAATAACATTTTAATTAAAGTAACTCAAATTTGCGTTGGCTAAACTAGAACTTGTTAATTTATTATGTTTCTCCTAAAGTAGAATTTTGTCTAAAATCATAAGATCCTTTTTTCCTAACAAGTGTATGGAGATCATATTATTGTAGTGTAGTGTTGTAAAAAAATGACAGAAATGTATCTTGTAAATGTTTGTGAAATTGTTAAAATGTTGAAAATAAAAAGATTATGAATTAAAAAAACTAGGCCAACTGTTCTTGTCAACTTAACCATCGACTAAAAGTTAAGAAAAAACGTCGCAGAATGTCTCCAAGAGAGTGTTATTCACTAGTCGGCCGTCAAGTAGCCAATCAAATGACGAGTTTACCAATGCTATTGTCTTGTTTATGCTAGTGAATGATGCCAGCTGGATCCGCCTGGATCGCGAAACATATTATTAGTCAAAGGCAACACTTGCTATAGAGTAATTTAGTATACCATAGATCATTAAAGGCGAAAGTAACTTCAAAGTAACTTATTATCCTATTGTTCCTTCTCTCAAAGTAGAAAATACGAGCAATTTCCCCTTAAAACCTTTTTTTCCAAGGTTTCCTTCACCTCCACATATCTCTTTGGGGCAAAAAAAGGCATATTAACAACACACGGCACATTTGATGAACATCTTGTCGATTGCGTAATTGCAGAAAGCAGCTGACAATCAAGAATTGACAGCACTGTGCTAATATAAGTGCAGACACACTCACAAACACACCCATCGTGTACCCGATATATCTGAAACTTGACTGGTTCTACTCATTTCTCAGGTAAGAATATTCTTACTATTACATGGAATATAACTTTTATCACTTTGTTGTTGTGAATCTTTTATGTCCCATTATGGTTAAAGTTAAATGCCTGTTGATAATTTCCGATGTGAGATAGGGTCTTGGCTATATTGTTTGGAAAACGTCTGTTGAGATATATGCTGACCAGTGCTTGGATATGCATTTTTAATTTTTGTAATTTACGAACCGTTTGTTATCATGGAGTACCGGATTGCTGTCCCTTTTTCACCAGTTACTTCATGTTAAATATTTCTAAAATATGCTTGCTATCTAATTGATACATGGCCACAAAATTTAGAAACTAGTACTGATCTATTTTATACAAAATGAATATCTGTTTTGAGGTCTCATGACGCCTTTCAACGCCAATACCATGTTCAGTTTTCTACGGTTTCCTATTTTCACTTTATGGTATATATATATTAGAGACAGCACATCAAACACGTCATACCACTAGTAGAGGTAGAGGCTATTACTCGTAATGCAGCACACGAAAGCAAGGGAGGTTTGGTTCAATACTTAACGTCCATTAGTTCCCTAACGGAGTGCGTGTGTTAATTACAATTAATCTAGTAATATCGCTAACAAATGAGGTGAGTAATCTTCCACATAGCCCTATCTAGATCCTAATTTGTTTCCAGCATAAACACCCTCTGACATGGTGTATTACACTGACTACATTAAATACACAGAGGGTAAAAGGCTTTCGAAATATTAAAATATATTGTTACGGAGGTGTATGAAGCTAACAGATGGCAATAAGGCGTGCAACTGGACTTAATAAAATTGATATGAAAAGAGGCAAACTTTTAAAACCTTCATCTATAAGATTTTAGAAAACATGTCATGCCTCACAACTGTCTTTTTTGTTGGCCTTTTTTGTGGCCTCGTTATATTTGCTTTTAAAATTCTTAGAGTACGCTTTAAAATATAAAATTGACTACTCTAGCTAACAATGCTTATAAAGAGCCAGGTAACTGTAGAGTATAAACGAGTTTTCTTTGAAAAACGTTAACGAAATGAGATATTCATTGTAGATTCTCGTTCAGACAGACACCGAGTAATTTAGTAGAGTAAATACGTTTTAATGTTCTGTCCATTCTCTAGGGGATTGTCTCCCGACCCAACATCCAGGTATTCTGAGGTAACAATCACTGATGATTGTAAACTGCACGGCAGCACATTGCGCCACAGTAGCAGTCCGTATCACAAAAATAACCTTGTGAAGCGCATTTCAATATATTCTTGTAAAATTCATGAATAATTAATGAGGGTGAAACCAATCCCAGCTCAGTATTCAGATGACAGGCACATTACTGTAAATTCCAATAAAATTATTCATGAGTAAATTAACTTTTGATAAAGATTTCGTACTCAGCTAATAAGTATGCTTCAAAAACTCATGAATAATTAATGAGCATTTTGTCCAATCAGATGAAGCAAATCAGTCACGTGCATGCTCCTTTATACCTGATAAAATCTCATCATTCTAAAAGGCCCGCGGAGGGATTTGAATTATGTCCCAGAGGGAAACGGGGTTAATGATTGAGACAATGGAATTTCTATTGATGTTTCAGCTTTCTCACTGAATTGCTAATTAGGATGAACGTTTTATATAAAGAATATTAATGAACATGAAATATTATATAAAGTTTCATCCTAATTAAGAATTCACTGATAAAGACCCAAAGATAGCAAAAAGTACACGGAACATAAGGTACCTAGATAATAAATTTTGCACTAAATTTACTAATATCAGCAGACTACCGAGATACACAGATGATATTTTTAAAATGAAGTTATCCAACTACCATTACTTGTTTACCGAGCCACTGTTTAGTTCCAATTATTAAACCAAACTCAAAGCCGTAATATTATAAAAACGTGCATTAAACTTAGTACATATTTTGTGCCGGAGTAAATAATTTAGAGTCTGCCGTCATGTCAGTCACATCGCTTTCCAAGTCTTGAACTTTATCGAGGTAAACCACGACACCAAATCCTTCAAGTGCAGATTCCTCTTGCATTGCGAAACGGCGCTTCAAACAACATAGTATGGTAATTTCTTCATGTCATTCCCTTGAGATGTTTGTAATTGCAGGCGGTGATTACTCGAATATTTTGCATGGCGTTGTGAATACAAAGGTTCAATGGTTCATTAAGTAACCATTCCCTTGAGATGTGCGTCTTTCTTTCATTGCATTCTTAAAGCGTTTTTGAAGCCGTTTAAAACACTCACAGCACGTGTTTTATCAAGTCTAAAAATTCTCGGGCTTCGCCCTCGAATTTTTAAACTTGATAAAACACTGCTGTTCGTGTTTTAAACAGTACATAACTTTTGATAAATATCTGTAACCCCTATGGGACATACATGGTCATTTCAAGTTCCATAATTAGAATAACACAGAATCACATAACAATAATGTGCATTCCAATTATTGTTTCATTTCACAAGCACGATAAAATATTCGCGTCCGATGTTTATGACCATAAAGATCGTTCGCTCATATTTTATCTACCACATATAGAATTTGCGCTATACTGAAACGAATGCCTTCACTTACTTTACTTTAGACTAGAGGAATCGTATCAATAAATTCCATTTCGGCAAACAATGCATTTTTTTCGAACGAGTAATTTCTACCAATTACTTAACGATGGTCAGAAGCCGACGCTTAAATCCTACTATGGGAACAACATTAGGCTCTTTTGTTGAATATTAAACTTTGAATTTCCATTTCTCGCCTTCCTTGCAGCCCATTTGAGTAAATTATTAATTTGAACAAATGTTAACTTTCATGACTGTTTGTTTTTGATTAAGAAAAAGAGAATCTGTCTGCATTAATTTAATTATATATATTTTTATACATGTATATTTTTTTATCTATTTATATACACTTCCTTTTTCTACACTGGGTTTTCTCTTATTCCAATTTATTCTATTTGTCCTTTTTCATTATTTTTCATATATATTTTCCCATTACATTTGTATTTCCATATCAATCAGTTTTCCCCTTCCTTTTTTATTCTATTTTTCCTTTGGTTAGTCCATTTATCAACACGTTTCATCCCCTCGCCTCGTCTTCTTTTTCACATTTATTTATATTTACTTTTATCATCATTTACATTTATTTATTTACTTATTTATTTATTGAGTTATATATATATAATAATTAATTAATTAATTAACCTATTTATTTAGTAGATTTATTTACGTATTTCCTTAATTTCACTTAATTTTAATTCCTTTAATTCCTTTATTTACTTACACTCCTTACCTACCACAAAAGTGACCCGCATACTCTACCCTTGCTCTATTTCCCCACCTCCCTTTTCCTTCCTCCTACCCACAATTGACCGCCACAAGTTTATTTGTTTTCTCTCTTTCTCCTTCTCCTCCCAACCCAAACAACTGAGTCCAAATGCCCGAACAACATATAAAAACTTATATTTTAGACGCTGATGATTCAGGTCTTAAGTGCACGTGCGCTTACAAAGAAACCCAATTTTTAATAAGAACATTCTGAGAGTTTACGAATGTCAAATAATCGGGTTAAATTAGCTGTCAGTATATAGATCGTCTTTATTTTGAATTGCTAATTTTGTCTTCCGCGTGTCACACCTGCTATCTGCTATTTCAAACATTAAGGCCTGGGAAGAACCAGATGAAGATAAATTTATCGTACAACATTGTGTTCGACTCTCAGTTTTCTGGAAAACAGAAGCACGATGTTCATATAATATAAATAGGGCAGTCTGCGCAAAGGAAACACGGTTATTGTTTCTAACATTCACATAAATCATACTCTTGACTTTGTTGCGAAAAGTTAATATATAAACATGGAGAAGGTTAGTCTATAATACTACTATCTGACATAAATTCTAAATTTTCATGCTCTCAGGTATTCTAAATTATTTATTTAATGTGAACGCCTGCAGGGAATAATAATCATTTTCATAATGCTATGATTATTTGATAAAAAGGCCACGGAAAAAAGCCATTTTAAGAAAAAAAAAAACGTGTCCTTCAATATGATTTTTTTTTTAATTTCGATCCGTAGGATCATGATCTGAATGGTCAAAACAACATGACATGTTTATTATCATTGTGTGCTGTTAAAACTATTATTCCAAACAAACGATGCGTGTAATAAAACTAGAAAAAATATATATTGTTCAGCGACAATAGTCTTCTGGCACATACGAATTTTCTGTTTTTCATATTGAGCACACATCAACCTTTAACTAAATTAAAAATATTTTGAAATCAAATCCACTAAAACATGTGTTTTAAAATGACTTTCCTTTTGTGTGAAAACATTTCGTCCAATCAGAAAAGTCCAAAACAATAAACAAGAATAGGTTCACTTTTAAATGTTCCCCTCATTAAAGTTTCGTCATATTTAAAGTTCTAACTGTTTTCGCTAGGTGCAACTCAATCTGTTTAAAAAATGAGAGAAAATAATATTCTTCTTCAAGTTTTGATAGATGTTGATGTCTAAGCCAATGAGGCGGACGATTGAACAATACTACAATTAGCACCTTTCTGCATTCCTTTCCGTTGGACTGCCTAGTTCTTAGCAAGACTATCACTTAACATTATTCGTTAATAATGACAGTTTGAATGCAGTTCAATATTTATTAAGATATTTCAAAGTAACATCGTACATGGGATACGGGGTTATTTTATATCAATTAGATTGGTGTCAGCCCAGTAATGTGGTGCAAGTACTTGAAAAAACTCCCTTTTCGAATAATGTAATTAATTATTTGCCTTTCTAACCCAAATCCAGCCTAGCGTAAATATGTTTTCTCAAGTGTAAATATTAGGGACTTTAAGCAACCACGACGGCAACGTCTACGACGACGGAATAAAAGAATAGCCTTAATTACAAAATACAATACCTGCACGTGAAAATGCACGCAGTCGCCTACATTTCCACCGTTCTCTGCCAAAACACAACGTGAAAACCCCAAATTGTACGTTTTAAAGAGAACGTGAACGTAAGAAAGTAAATCAATCAGTATCAATTTTTCTCAAGTGTAAAAAGTTTGACAAGTGGAAATAATTTTCTCAAATCTAAATAATTTTCTTAGCTGTAATTAATTTTCTGAAGTGTAAAAAAAATTGTGAACTATAAATAGTGTTGTCAAGTGTAAATACTTTTTCTCAAGTTCAACTAATTTTCTCAAGTGTAATTAAAATAATTATGTTGTGTAAATTATTTTTCTCAAAATATATAATAAAAAATAATTTTCTCACGTGTAATGAAATAATTTTCTCAAGTGTAAATATTTTTATAAAGTGTAAGTACTTTTTGTCGAGTGTCAATAATTTCCGCAAGTGTCAATAATTTTATGAATAGAGGTTTTGCACCACCACGTGATGGCAGCCATGTTGGTGGCCAGAACAATGAGATTTGTTCAATCATGTGAAAAATTAAATCTCAAAGGAATAACATTCTATTGTTCTGGCCACCAACATGGCTGCCATCACGTGGTGGTGCAAAACCTCTATTGTAAATACTTTTCTCGTGTAAATATTTTTTTAAAGTACAAATAATTTTCTCATGTAAGCATAAACACTCTTTCTCAAGTGTAAATAGTTTTGCCTAGTGTAACTAATATTCTAAAGTGTAAATACTTTTTCTCAACTGTAAACAGTTTGTTGAAGTGTTGTCAAGTGTAAATTTTACGGTGGCCCACAAGGGCAGAACACAACTCCATTTTACGTGTAAAACACAACAAAGTTTCGTGACACACAACACAATGTCATCAAACATAACACAGTTTCGTGGAACAAAATAAAATTTCACGAAACACAACAAATTTTCGTGGAACACGACAAAGTTTCCTGAAACACAACAATTGTTTGTTGACCAAAACAGCTTTCTCGAAACGCTACAAACGTTTCCGAGTCAAAATTATCGTTTGTAGAACATAACAATGTTTCACAAAAGACAAATAAAAGTTCGAGAACACAACAAAATTTCTGAGGACTGGTATCTAGCCCGGACGCGATAAAATAGCTACAAACTGGGGCGAATCTAACTCACGTTGGTTTTGCTGTCTTTTATTTTAAATCCGCCATGTTTTGTCAAACTTAGAAAAGACTATAAATCATGTCCTAAATGTGGCAATACCTCCTCTGCACCTAAAAATTCAGCCTCTAGGAGTTCGCTGGATACCTTTGAGGCCGACTATAAATCTAAAATATCGGACAAAAGAGGGCACCTCTGCACTCCTGCAGCAGCAAAAAACGCAAGATGGACGAGTCTCAAGTCACAATCACTATAGGCATGGCTCGGTAAGAGGGAAATCATTACCACTCAAAGTTAGGAAAACAGCAAACTGTATCAGAGGAAGCATTAAAGAAAAGAGCTGCCTATGATCTGGCCTTTAGAAAAGACCGAACATACATTGGAACTATGTTATCCTGGAGGATGGTAAGCCTGGCTTCCGTCAGGTGTGTACCTCAAAATTGGTTTTGGTTCCCTGAAATTCTCTTTCGCTAATTGCTAAATAAACTCGCTAAATAGATTTAAAACGTTTCCCGTAAATATGAAAATACCATACAGCACTCAAATAACTACTAATCTTTAATGCTTCCTCGGATATAGTTTTCTGTGAGGTTGTTTTTCTAACTTTGAGTGGTAATGATTTCTCTCTTACTTGTCTTTATGATGCCATTACTATTTTCAGCGGTCTTCCCGAGTATATAAGCTATCGTGCATATCAATTAATCTCACTTCATACGAGGAGTCGTTCAGGTCACCATGCCTAACCCGTCACTTATCGAAAAGGACAGCACCCCGCTGGTTGGCGATTCCGAAAAGGCAAAGCAAGCTCTAACTCGTTCTGTTGTTGATGCTGGAAAAGGCAAGGGTCCAGCCTTAGAACCTCGAGCTGGCCCGTCTAATCTCTCCAACTCTTTGCCGTCCGAGCCCGGGTCGACCAAGCGAACTACTGGAGAATAAGAGGTGAAATATAAGGCATTTCGCTAACTTTCTTTAGTTGCCTGGTCGTAGTCTAGTGTACTTTAGTCTTGTAGAATTTTCGCTTCTTAGCGGAATATATTTTAGACTGGGTTTATTTGCTTTGTGAGCTTGCCATAGAGATGGCTGCTAGAATACACGTGTATAGTTCGAGGTTAACCTCAAGTTGGGCGAACTTTCGCTCAAGCGTATTATTTCGTAGTCTAATAGCACAGCCTTTTACGGACATTTATGTTGTAAAGTGGTCACAGAGATGACACTAATTTTCTTTTATACCAAAAAGTATAGACTGTAATATGTGTACGAGTCACAGGGATGACCATTTGCTTGAAGGCCACAGAGTTGGCGATTAAAAAACTGTAATGTGCGTACGAGTCACAGGGATGACCATTTGCTTGAAGGCTACAGAGTTGGCGATTAAAAAACTGTAATATAGGCGTATGCCATTCAAAGGGTTGACCGTTGCTTTTAAAACTATAATAATAGATTTATGTTATTAAAATTCTATGCTATTCATTACGACGTAGTAACGGTAGACTTGCTCCAAGTCGAACTCGCTGAGTCACTGGGTAAGCGATTACTGCGTCAAAAATCGAGCGCGAGAATCGAAGGAAATTGAATCGGGAGATTATGTTTTGGCGCGAAAACACGTTTCAGGGACGGAGCTTACATTTCGCGCCTTTCACGAACTCTTTCTGAGTACAATCAAATTGTAAATACCACATCCACGGTCGACTAACTTGACACGTCAACATACAATGCCTGAAGAATTGACGCTTTGTAATTGGGCAAATATTAGTAGCTCATAAGCCACGCCTCCGGTTGAAAAAGCAACCGGTAAATTTTGGCGCGCTGCAAGTGGGAAACGTCCTTCGTGCGGGGGGCTAAGAAGGACTTTGAGAAAGTCTATAGCAACGGTTGCAGCAACCTTTTCAAGTTATTGTCTTTATCAGCATAGTATTTGCTTGGTGCTTACGGCTAGTAATAACAGTATATTCTCGCAAAATATAAATTTTTATTCTTTGTTTAGGTTCCACATTTGTATTTCGCTTTTGCCAAGTTCAAGCATAGTTGTGCTGTTTTGACTGGGGTCCCTTAGTCTCCTGTTAATTCCCTTAAGGTTACCGGATACCTTCAAAACGAAAAAGATGGAAAAAACATTTTCTCACACAGAAATGTAGTTTTAGTAGTAGTTTCTCATATACCAAAAACTACGTTCAAAAAAAATTAATATTGACGGAGAAATACCAAAAGGAAGTTTTTAACTGGAAGTAAAAGGTTCTTTTTGATTGACAGCAGATCAATAAACACATGACAAGTGCTCACTCGCCCGTAACGACGGTGTGGGAAATCGGCACATATTAAATTCATTTCATATACCAATGTTTTTCCACACACGATTCCACAATTCCATCGGATGTTGGCCTTTTATCAGTCTTACAAAAAGCAAGCAGGATGCCCTAACCCTAAACCCTTAGCTTGAAAAACAAAGAAAAAAGAAAAGCAAAACGAGGCCAAACAATGCATACGACTACAATTATAAAGCCAAATAGGAGTCCTCGCAAAACCCGACAAACGTTCGTATTTTCACTTTCAGACAGAGTGCCGAGTGGTCCACATCTGAACATAAAGTAGAATTGATAAGAGCCAGCCGAGAGAATATTTGTTTCCAAGAAAGCTTAGATGGAAACGTAGTTTGGCGGTGACCCTGAATCGGTTGAACCACGATCTCGCTATTGCCGTGCTGTGTCAGACGTGGTGTTTCAGACGCCTGCGAATCGCTGTCTCCTCTACTAACTATGCTGGCATTCAAGGCGTCTATATAGGTGTTCACCTTGGCTTTGTCCCTCGAGGTCTTTTCGTCTTTCCCATTTTTCTAGCCTGGGAAACCAGCTGACTCTTACCGCTACCATTTTTCAAGTCACACAAAAGAAAAAAACATTTTCTCGTTGCGGCACGTTGCTTTGATCGGAAATCAACATTGGCGGGAAATCTTGACAGATAGTTGAACTGTGATGAGAAATGATTGGCCAAGAGCTTGCTAATTGTTGGAGAGGCGGGGCTTCAGATTCACGCACGACAGACGGGTAAATGTTTTGAAGTGCTATTTTCTCGCTTTCGATTTTCAATCAAAATAGAGTTTTAAAAAAGCTCCCACTCAAGAGGAATTTATTTGATTTGTGCGAAATTTTCACAAAATGTCAATTGATATCTCGGCTGCAAAACGGTGTCGGGGAATTGGGAAATTCTAAAATAAGAGCTCTTGACGACGTTTCCCGCATATCTACTCGGATTATTTTTCGCCTTTTCACGGAAAGCATGATAACTTTTGAACTAAATCGAATTTTGAAATTCCCCGACACGGTTTTGTAATACGACTCCTCTGAAATACGACAAAGCAAACAGATTTTTAAACTTTAAAATATTTTCGGAGTCGGAACTTCTGAAAGTCATCTCACTAGATCGGAGAAACGGGATGGCGGAAAATTCGAGATTTTCAAAGAACTCAAAACTTTTTATGTATTCTTGTGGCCAATTTTGTAAGCTTTAAAATGATACATGAATGATTTATCTACGATGTTTTCTCGAGGCGCTACATAATTTAGACTGGAAACGCACCCTGAAGGTATCCGGTAACCTTAAGTTTAGTGACAGTGCTTGGGGGGTCTCTAAAGCACCCTCTCGGATCACCCGGCGCCAAGGCTGTCACTCCCTGGGCTTCATTTTCGACAACGCTATTATGTCACCGTCTCCTCGTCTCGCATTAAGGAATAATGTTAGAGTTTAAGTCAGCTCATTCCCTTATTGTTTTCTTTTCTCTTTTCGCCAGTTCAGTCACCCAAAGCGCACTAAAGTTTATCATACCCCACAATGGGTATTGGACACTGGCTTTGATCCACACAATGTTGAAGTTACTCAAAAGAAATGGGTTTCCTTCGACGGCGCTCCTCTGTCAGCTCAGGGAGTGGCAGCTCATAATTCCCATATATCGCCTGATCACATCGCTCACGTCATTTCTGGGCGAGCGTTTGGGAATATATCCAACCTTGCCTTACGTGATCCCGATACCTTTGTAGCAGGGGGCTTGCATCGGAACGTTGATGCCTAGAAACAAGTGTTTTCTGGTCCTGAGAGTTTTCCCCAGGCTTCTGAAGTTCTCAATTGGGTTCAAAGCAAAGTCGACGTGTACAAGTATTTCCAGCACTTTAAGGGAAGCTATAATGGCGTCGAATACGACTCGGATATCCCTCCAGAAACAATATTGCATAACCATGCAACATGTAAACCATTTGTTAAATTCATTTCTAATGCTATTTTGAATAGACTGGCATCAGGCGCTATTTCGCTATGGGGAACCAAGTTCAACCCCCACATCTTGTTTTACCACTAACTGTGAAACCGCAAAAGCCACGTCTTTGTAACGATGATCGCTGAGTCCAGGCTGCGCTCTTATCTCAAGGAAGGGAATATCGATGAAGGGGAGACGCTTCACAGCTTTCGATCAGGCTGTGCCATAACGCTCGCCCTGACAGGGTCATCTCTTGCTGACATTATGACCCACGTAGGATGGCATAGGCCTCGTACTGCCAATTATTATATGAAGCTTGCGCAAGTCCTCCGGTTTGATGGTCCGTCACGCTCCTTGGCCGCCATAGACCCATTGCAGTTTTGGCCCACCGATCAGTACCTTGACATGAACGCACTCAAGCTATTTGTTTGTGCTTTTCCATCTACACACTTCATAATTTTATTTCCTTAATTATTTGAGATTGGGAGGATATGCTTTGTATACTTAGTGCGCAAGCTGCCTCAAGAAATAAATTACCGCTAGCCATGTACTACAAACAACGCTTTCTCTCCCATACCTTAAAGAGTGAAGGGAAGATCGGTGAGAATAGATCCCTATTTTCACCGGTCTTCCCGAGTATATAACCTATCGTGCAAATCAATTAATCTCACTTCACACGAGGAGTTGGGAGACTAGCTATGGCTTGACCGTAGGCATACTTGCTATTGGTCTTCTCTTTACTCGACGGTATTTTTGGTTCGCCTTCAGAGTTTTGGTTTTTCCCTACCCTCCACTCCCTCTTTTGACCTCTTTCCTGAAGGCAACCAACGTTTTCTCTCCCATAGCTTAAAGAGCGAAGGGAAGATCGGTGAGAATAGATCACTATTCACAGCCATGCCTATAGCAATTGTGAATGGAGACCCATCCATCTTGCGTTTTTTTCTGCTGCAGAGGTGCCGTCTTTCGTCCGATTTTTTAGATTTATAGTCTGCCTCAAAGGTATCCAGCGAACTCCTAGAGGCTGAATTTTTAGGTGCAGAGGGGATTTTGCCGCATTTAGAGCAGTATTTATAGTCTTTTCTAAGCCAGCCACCACATGCTTGACAAAACATGGCGGACATAAAATCGAAGAGAGCAAAACCAACGTGTGTTAGATTCGCCCTAGTCTCTTAACCATTTTATCGCGTCCGGGCTAGATACCAGTCCTCAGAAATTTTGTTGTGTTCTCGAACTTTTATTTGTATTTCAGTTCATTGTTGTGTTTTGTGAAACATTGTTATGTTCTACAAACGATACTTTTGACTCGGAAACGTTTGTAGCTTTCGAGAAAAGCTGTTTTGGTCAACAAGAAATTGTTGTGTTTCAGGAAACTTTGTTGTGTTCCACGAAACTTTGTTATGTTTGATGAAATTTTGTTTGTGTTGCACGAAACTTTGTTGTGTTTTACAAAACTTTGTTGTGTGTCACGAAACTGTGTTTTACACCTAAGATTGAGTTGTGTTTTGCCCCTGTGGGCCACCGTTAAATACTTTTGTTAAGTGTGAATACTTTTCTTCAAGTGCAAAATAATTTTAGGAAGTGTAAGTAGGTTTGAGAAGTATAATTACTTTTTTTTCAAGTTCAAATAATGTTCTCAGGTGTGATTAAAATGATTATGTCAAGTGTGAATCATTTTTCTCAAAATATATAATAAAAAATAATGTTCTCAGGTGTATTTAAATACATTTCTGAAGTGTAAATATTTTTTCTGAAGTGTAAATATTTTTTCACAAGTGTCAATAATTTTCTGAGGTGTAAATACTTTTCTCGTGTGTACATATTTTCTCAAATGTAAATATTTTTAATAGTCCTCGTGGATCACTCCCTTGCAAAGGACAGTTTATTGTTCGAGTTGAGTAAGAGGGTATAGGTTATGAATTCATAGTTCTTGTTGTGGAGAATTCTACGGTTGATAGCCTACTGAGTCGCGTGGTAGCAGTAAAAATGGGACTGATAAAGAAAATAGACGAGGATGAGGAATTATTGTGTTTGGAGATATTGGCATTGTCAATTGTTAAGATAAAACTGAAGGACGGCGTGAATCCAGTGTAAATCCATGTGTCCCGTGTCAACACCCCTCACAGGGACCGCGAATTTTGGATTGGGGGGAGGGGGGGGGGGGGCTGGGCTAATTAATTGCAGTAATTACTTAGACAAAACATTGTAAACAAATTAATAGGAGCTATTAAACTGTTCTTGCCTTCAATTGCGTTATCAAACAATAATAATATTTTCAAAGACCAAACAACAGCCACTACAGAAAATTCAATTATATTGCGTATCTTTTCCGAACACTAGAATCATAAGAAAATGTCATACGGCGAACATTTATTCACTCACCTTAGCTACGACAACCGCAATGGGAATTTCGGATCTTTCACACGGTATGATCTTTAATAAAGGTCTTGCTGTGAGATTCAGGAAGATCCAATATATCGTTTGCGGTTGACGTTTCGCGTTTCGCGACACAAACTCATTTGCAATATCGAGCACTCGAATTCGTTCTGTTCGCCCTTTGTGACAGTTCAAGAGAGCAACATTGTTGAATCGTTGTTGTTGCATATTAGCTCTCAGCCATGTCTTTACTTTCCTTGCCATCGAAAAAGTTCTCTCATCAGTGGAACTACTAGCCGGGTTGACATGGATAAGTGTACACACAGTGATTACTTCGCTGATTGAATGCTTTTTGCCCGGGACAAGGGCCTTAACGGCCTTTAAAACGTATAGAAAGCACACTATCTTCTTAACATGACCATTCATGAGCACTTTGAATACGTCGGGCTGAGCAAGTAGATATATCGTGTTAATATCATCAGAGTAGCTCTCCTTTACGTAGTTATGTAAGGAGAAATGTCTTGCGAGCTTAAATGCCTTCTAAATGCGTATATGCTGCAAAACGTGATTACTCAAATCGTTTTTGTAATGTCTAAGACAAATTGTCAGTATGGGAAAATACGCTCTGTCGTAAATTCAACTCAAAGAAGAAATTAATTGTTTTCATTTGCGCCTGACATCCTATAACCCGACCATGAACGTCTGGGTCTAACTTGGAGTCCAGGGATTCCGCCCAGAGCATCTAGAATGCTTTGAAAACAACCTGCTCGCACAGTCCATCTTGTAACACTGAATTTCGCAACTCCAGCCGCGGTACGGTCGTCTTCATCCGTTAGGTTGGCTTTAAATTCTTTTAACATATTTTTGCGTTTAGGAGAATAAGTAAATCAATTCAAAATTCAATTCAAAATTATTTGGGGGGCTTTAGCTTGTAAATATTGTCACTGCCTCGCCTTCTACGACTCGTTTTAGAGTGCTGGTATTAGAGGGAAGTTGGGCTCTGACTCAAAATCAGTAAATGATTCTTCCTTCTTGTAAGAAACAATCGGTGGATCTGAAAAGATCCTGTTAAGGTTTTGATAGTTAGCAATAAACTGCCAGTGTTTGATAAGAATCTTTTTTAAGATTTGGAGTTAAGCCGGCGCTGTGTTATGCGGGTATCAGCGGCCATCCCGAGGGGGCGGCCCCCGGGCACCCAGGGGCATTTGTCACAGCAGCCATGACAAATACATGCTAAAACCCCTCGGGTGGGGCAGAAAATTGTGACAAAAACCCCCACCCCTGGGGCAACCGGGCAGCATATAAGCTGATTAGAAGCTAAACGTTTTAGAAGTGTCAAAAATCTTAATAGTTTTATACAAATATTATCCTTTATTTCTTTGTTCTGTCTTCCGACAGTGGATGGCTTAATTTAATCTCTTAATTTGAATGATAATGAAATGACTTACCTCTAGGACAGAAATCGAAGAACGTCGATAATCGAGCGAGTCCTGTGGCGAAAGCCGCTGAACGTTGAGACAGCAGATTACGTGCAAACCCCGTGGGTATGTCCCCGGGGTATTTTGACGAAAACGCAAAAGCGCTCTAATGCCCCGCGTGTGGGGCATGTTTTTGCTACAAATCCCCTGCTAAGCCCTGGGTTGCCCGTGGGTTGCCCGGGGGCCGCCCCCTCGGGATGGCCGCTGATACCCGCATTAGCGCAAGATGAGTCAGTGAACGAGGCATTTGAGTAAGTTTCAACTCTGGGTTTATTTTCGTTGCTAGAAAATACATTGGATGAGTTGAATGATTTCAACATAGACTCTAGTTCTTTGAACTTGGCTTGGATGGTACCAATGTCATTGGCTGGTGTGTTTCTGGCATGGTTCGGTTTGGTCGCCCTGTGGTTAGATCTGTTGGTGGCGGATCGTATCTGCTGATGAGCTATTAGCTTCGGCTAGTCAGGATAGTGTATTTTCAGCTGGCTGTTGAGGCTGTTTAAAGTCTTGATATCTGTGCTGATGTTTCGCTCTTGTTGTTTGACCATAAGATGCAGAAGATCTTGTTGGGCCTTGCGGCAGATCTTGTTCATTTCAGCTTGAAACTCACTGTCCTGTCTCATGTGCGGCTGTGGCCGGTACTGGAGACCGTAGGGAAAGGTAGACTTGCTGGTGTGTTCCCGCAGGACCAGCAGGGATGTTTTTCTTTTTAGCCCGTCTGTTTTCGATGCTGGCAATCTTGTTTCTGATATTACGGAAAACCTCTGTGGTCTTGAGACGCCTAGGATGGGATGAGGGGATCTCATCTTCGGTATCAGAAGGTTGTTGCCTCTTAGTAGGGGACTTGATAGGTGAGATGGATCGCAGCAGTATCTGGCTGTCTGTCATCTCTGCAAGAATGGCAGCGATTTCGCTGTCGGATTGGCTGTTGGCACGGGCCGTAGAGTTCTGAAGAGAACTATTGTAAGCTTGTAGCAAGACCGGTTTCGGAGAACTAATGAGTTTTCCTTCGTCAGCTGCTTTATAAGCGTGGTGGTGTGCTCGTGGGGTTGCGAGCTGGAATGTGACCAACTAGTCGTAGAGTATCCCTTTTTATATGCTAGGTAAATCCTTAAGTTCGATACGATTGGTCAGATATATTTTGCTTCTATAGGTAGATTTCGATCCGGGAACAAAGAACAACACTTTGATCCATAGCTAATAGCTCATCAGCAGATACGATCCGCCACCAACAGATCTAACCACAGGGCGACCAAACCGAACCATGCCAGAAACACACCAGCCAATGACATTGGTACCATCCAAGCCAAGTTCAAAGAACTAGAGTCTATGTTGAAATCATTCAACTCATCCAATGTATTTTCTAGCAACGAAAATAAAGCCAGAGTTGAAACTTACTCAAATGCCTCGTTCACTGACTCATCTTGCGCTAACACAGCGCCGGCTTAACTCCAAATCTTAAAAAGATTCTTATCAAACACTGGCAGTTTATTGCTAACTATCAAAACCTTAACAGGATCTTTTCAGATCCACCGATTGTTTCTTACAAGAAGGAAGAATCATTTACTGACTTTTGAGTCAGAGCCCAACTTCCCTCTAATACCAGCACTCTAAAACGAGTCGTAGAAGGCGAGGCAGTGACAATATTTACAAACCCCCAGTCCCCATCGCTCCGCGGTCCCTGCCTCATAGGATCGTAATTCCCCTTCTATCAAAGGTCGAAGCAGAGTAACGAGAATGGAGGCTAATAACATAATTGAGAAGGTTACAGATCCATCTACATGATGTGCACCAACACGCCTGGCATAAGTTACCTCAAAATCGATCACTAAAAGCGAGCCAAAAATACATAAACCAGCACATCTTGTTTAATTAGATGTCAAATTTAACGAAATTTTCGTATGTTAATATTTAAATGAAATAACGTCTTTAGGATGAAACACGTTTGTATATTGACGTTGGTGTGACGTCATAACGAACGACTCCTTTTAAGGTCAAATTCTGTGTTACCTATACATTTGAAATAAAGCATGTTATCACAACAACATAAATATGTGTTTTTGATTGCAGCAATTTTAAAGTCTCTACGATAAATATTTGCTGAGTTATTAAGAACTGAAGTTTATGTGACGTCACATTTTCTGACGTCATGGGTCTGACATCAGTCATACTTTCTAAATGGAATAAACATAAAAAAGACCATATTGCGGCTATTCAGTGTACAGTAAGTACAGTTTCTCTTTAAAACCCGAAAAATACTTGAATAGTTATTTTTAAAAGACGTTTTCAAAAATATATGACGTCATAATGACGTTACATCTTTTTCACTGCGAATTTTAAAGTATTTCCTCTCAAAAATTGAAAATTCTAAAAACATACGGTTGTGGGTACCGATTTACTCTATTGATTGCTAGATTGTCGTAAATAAATATTTTAAACTCTAAAAGATGAATGAAGAAGTTATTTTGTAAATGGTTCTGTATTGAATATTTCCCGCCAAAATTGCCAAAATTCAAAATTTCATAACTTTTCTCCCTCTTAACCAATCGAACTCGGGTTTTCGGTTTCTTTGTTGTCGACATGATGGGAAATCGAAAATATAAAATTTACTGATGTTCAAGGTAATTGAAAACATCGAAAAACCTATTATAAATGGATACATGACGTAACTGTGACGTCATCAAGATGTCTACGGTAGTTCAAATCATCGGATTTTGTTTAGGTCGTCGGTCTTCATCATTCCACAAAAATTCAATCTTCTATGTTGGAAACTTTTGAAAATATAGCAAAGTGATAGATTTTAGGGTCATTTGTGCCAAGTGTGAATGGTGCCAGTTATCAAAAGTAATGGAAAATACGTGTGTGTGTTGACCTAAGGACCCTTTATCAGTCTGTAGAGGGTAAGAAGTATACGCCTCCTGTCCTCGATGATGTTCTTTACAATTTGGCAGGGTCAACTGTGTTTTCCAAGCTGGATGCGTTTAGTGGCTTCTGACAAATTTCACTTGATAATAATAGTTCCCTGTTTACTACATTCATCACCCTTGTTGGGCGCTACCGGTTCAACAGGATGCCATTTGGAATAGCTAGTGCCCCAGAGATATTCCAGCGCACTGTGTCAGATCTACTCGTGGATGTACCTGAAGTAGAAGATATTCGTTAGAGCAAAAGAGGGAATTGTGGGCGGGGAAATGGTGTATATAGCGTGGTATGCATGATTACAACCGAGGAAACATGTAATCGGATCAATTAGGATCAAAGAAAATTGCGGCAACAATAGAAATTCTAATGGAATACAGAATGTCGATGAATAAAGTAATGTGCATGCTGATCAAAGTACGAATGAATATGCGAATTATGAAATTAAAATAAAGAAAAACGTCCATAGGTGCCAAAGTTCCTAATTTGAAAATAACATTCTGTTTTTTTTGCGTTTACGGGTTACGGTAGCACCTTGATGAAGAGAAATGTCGCATACAGTGATGTGATTAATATAATGGTCAGGAAGATTAAAGTGGCGAGTTACTGGTTTGGCAAGATCCTTGCTGTTAGTCCTAACATCTAGCAAGTGTTCGCGGAATTGATCTCCTAATCTTCGCCCTGTTTCTCCGATGTAGCGTTTGTTACAAAGTGTGCAGGTGATACAATAAATAACGTTACTAGACGTACAGTCAAAATAGTCAGTAACTTTATGAGAGCCTTTGGGTCCTCAAGTGTGGCAGTTTTAGCGAAAGAACATGTGCATCGTTCTCTGGGGCATTTAAAAGTTCCTGGTTGAAGTGATCCCTTGACCAGGGAATCCCGAAGGTTCTTGTCTCGCTTAAAAGAGATAAGTGGCGGCTGTAGAAAAATGAGGGCGGTCGCTGGATAATTCTGTAAGATCTTGAATTTCTTCTGGATCATCTTCGTGATAGGGAGATTGTATGGATGGTAAATTAACGGAAACGGAATTATGTGTTCAGTCTTCGGTTCGGACGGCAGTAGAGGCAATTCTCTGTCAATGTGGCGAGCGCGGTCCAATGCACTTGTTACAACAGAAGTGGGATATCCACACTCGAAGTGGGATAGCCACATGATTTTCAGACTTTGAGTTAAAGACAGATTCATCGCTGCACAAACGGCGAGGTCTAAGGAATTGAGAGTACGAAATAGATGTTTTAAAATACGAGGGATGAGGAGATGAAAATAACAAATAACTGTGAATCAGTAGGCTTGTAGTGGACGGCAGCAAGAGACCATCACCTAAGATAACCGATCCCCCATACTAGCCTCTCTCCCCATGATAGTCTGCGCCGATTTATTTTTAGCTTGCATAAATTAGTTGGACTATTTTTACCACTCTATCCGATTGGTTGTGGGTGTCACGTGTCCGAATGGCCCGGCGGGCGGCGAGAGCAGAAGAATGCATTCAGTGTTTTACTCAGTAATCAAAGCATTCACAATTTTCTACTTTCACGACAGCTACTCTACAGATTGATATTGATTACGGTGTTGCAAAAGCATGTCCGATTATTTACGATATGATGTCTGTTTACGATAATTCCAAACTCAGTCAGCCAGTGTTTCAGATTAACTAGATTTATAATTTCACAAAATTGTGTCAAAAGTCGATGCGTGTTTGCTTGCTATAAACTGAACGTTTCTACAATTATTAGCCTGATGAAATAGAGCAAATAATCCGGTCAGTTCCCTAGATATGTTATCTAGATATACATGAATGTGAACGACAGGGAACGAGTATGTATAATGTAAGCGAAGTTTCAATAACAACGATACGGGATTGTTAATTTATTCTATTTTTTTACTTTCCGGCTACAAACTGAATGGAATACGGCTTCATTTCCTTTGATAGTTTCACGAAATTCAGGTCACTCTAGTTTCTTTTCACGGCTTCCAGGTCACATCCGAATTTCTTACAGGTCTGGCTTAATACAGCCTACAGTTTCCCAGTCAAATCCAAACGGCAATATTTTTAACGGGTTTTCAAATTACACTCGTAGCCTGTATTAATTAAATTTAAAGTTCATTTTCTCGAGTCTTCAAGTCATATCGGGTCAGATCCGTCCCATACCAGTCCGGGTAGTAAGTTTATGGAGAAACACATAATTCAGAGCCATAATTCAGAGTTTTGAAGCTTCGCATCCATCGCCTCTCTTTCTTTGTTGAAATCAAGGTGGAGCGATGAAAATCCGTGAGGAGCTGGAACCGAATCTTAAAATAGCATCGTGACGTCCACTGAGCCAAAAATAGATTGGCGCAGACTATCATAGGGTACGGAGATCAGTTCTCTTATGTGATGGTCTCTTGACGGCAGTAAACAGGCTATTACCACTGACTGAAACATTGATATCCAAATAAAGTGATAGAAGTATCTGAGATCTCCCATGACAGTAAAGTCGAACATACTTAACACATATGGAACGATAAGACTTGAGCCGTCTGTACATAGCGGAAGTTGTGAGGGAGGTTTTCGGATTTTCTCTTCATTAGACGTGCAACACAGCAAAATAAAATAGCAGAACCTATTAATTTCCAATACATGTTTTATAGATGTTGGGTTTAACTGTGGGATGGTGTTTTATTATTTAAACAATTGTATGTGGTAATAATCATGTAATATATCATTATACTGAAAAGAAAATGATGCTATTGTGTTGAATATTCTCTAAACTCCAAAATTTCTATTATTTAGCGACACTTTTGCACCTTATTAAAAATGCAAACAATATAGTACTTATTTGTACTCAGTAGCAGGAATAATCCCATATAAGATCCGAAAGTTCCTTATCTGCTCCATGTTCCTTTCCACATGTCTGCGTACCGCAGCAATCCTTCTTGTTTCCTCATCCTCCTTTATAGAAAGTTGTCTATCAGAACCTCTCATTGGAGGCATGTTCAAGGTAACACCCAATGGTAAAGCCTTTGTGAGCCATTACACCATCACCATTTTAAGTAGATTAAGTAGCCCAGACTCCTTCACAATGTGCCAGTCAGATGCATTTCATCCCCAAAGCTTGGATAAAAATGTAACTGCACCTGTAGGACTAATTTCTACCAGAAGCTTGAAAGTATAACACTTTAGTAGCTAGAGTAGGTCACAGACTGATTGACCAATGATGATGGAGTCTCAATAAAGAATTAAGTACAGTCTAATATTACTCTTGTGTTTGGGAATTTATTGAATGACTCAGGCAATTAGTCCTGGATAGCTTCTTTCTTTGGCCACACAATAGAATGTTTAAAATGATCTGCAAGGACATTATACCAGGTAATGAGGACTCTAGACACTGTGCACTGATATAACGTTTCAAAGAGCAGAACTGATGAAAGGATTCATATGTACAGAGCTGACTGCACAGATTGAACAAGAGCCTGGCTTATAGTTATAAACGTTTCAACAATTATAACAAAATTAACACTTTATAGTGTAACGTACTGAATATTTGACCATCGAATCGTTTCCTTTAACTGCTGTGTGTAATGTTTATTTTTAGCTGATCCAGATGAGAAGAAATTCAGAAACTGCTGTTGTTTGGAGCTGCAAATAATAAACTGTTTCGTCAGACTTATGAGATTTAAATAGCATATAAAATAAATTTTAAGAATGAAAGAATGCAACAATACTAAAAACATTCAACGATGCGAAACCAAGAATTATCGAATATTACCTTTCATAAAAGCATTCACTAAAAACATTATACCATAAAACAGGATCCCGCCGAACCTTGAATAAAACTGGATAAGAGAATTTCAAGAGGAATAACTAAGAGTTTATTAGAAAAGTTTAGAATCGTTTAGTACCATAAAATATGGCAATGATATGGGGTACGTTGATTTCTACCGTTTCTTAATCAAAATAATGAAATTATGAAATTATGATTTGTTGTCAAGAAATTTATAAATTGTGTAAACCTTTTAGCTATTTTAATCTCTTCAATTTTTCGCGAAACAGTTTCAACAATAGCGTTCAATTCTTGCTTCGCAGATGAAATTCGGCATGATAGTTCCGTCTGTATATATATACAGCCGCGTGCAAACATTCTGACCCCCCCATGAAAATTATATACTTACATACTTATATCGGTTGCATCATGGGTAATCCAAAAATGTGCTTTTCAGTCATTTTTCTAACAAAAAATATACCGCACTAGCTAGGTTTATTCTATTTCCCTAAATGAGGCTGAAGTATTCACTAAATTTCATTCAAACCTTGGAGCCTAAGTTTAAGTTTATTATCAATTTGAAACAAGTTCTATTTTATCTTATGGTAGTTCCACCAGTCGTTTGCAATTCTGCCAAACAAACTGAAGCAAATTCAACACTTCAAAGCCAAACGCAGCTAAAATATTGTTGCCGTTATGAAGTCTGCAAAAGAGCTAAAATTTCACTGAGAACACACCACTTTTCTTCTGCGTTTTTTATTGGCGACGTAATTATTTCACATATGAAGTATTGATCAAACATATTTTATTTTATTCAGAATTGAATGCGGGCGGTTTTCGTTTTGATGTCGCGATGCATATTTAATTATAGTCTGACATATCTTGCAGTTAACGACGCTAGAACTCTACGCGAGCTAAATTTTAAGTTGTTAAGATTTAAAGTGGTTAAGATTTAATCAAACTGTGTATCAGTTGATTTATTTTATTACAAAAAATTATCTTTGAATGATTGTCGGGAATACCAATAAATTTACAACCTAGTGAGGCCAAAGTAAATAATAGGTTTACTTATGAATAAGTATCAATGTGAGTTTAACTGACGACCAATTGTAAAATTTATGTAACACGCAGGAGAAATTATTTTTACACAACACCAAAACCATTTAATTCTGGTCCATAATTTAAACAGATTAAAACAACTTCGGTTCTGATCTTTCTTTCCTTTCCAATAACTAAATGCGATTTTTACAACCGCAACTTCATAAAAAAATGTTCTTAGCTACGCTGTGTTTAATTAACTTGGTTGAATGTTTGGCAGAATCGCACACATCGAACTACCATAATATAGAATGTGTTTCACATTGATAATACGCTTAAACCTAGGCTCCAAGGTTTGAAATCAATTTAGTGAATACTTCATCCTCATTCAGGGCAATAGGGTAAACCTAGCTAGTGCGACGTGGAGAAATTAAAGTTCAGAATACAGTGAGTTCCTTGAAGTCATAGCAGCGTTTCGGTCCACTGGACCCAATGGCAAACGCATGGAATAAATTAGTACAACTAAAACTGAAAATAAAACTTGTTGTCTTCAACGGATGGGCCCATATGATCTAAAAATGTTAAACTCGTACATTTTTCAATCCTACCTGATATATTTTTTGTTAGAAAAATGTCTGAAAAGCACATTTTTGGGTTACCCATGATGCAACCGATATAAGTGTATAGTATATATGTATAGTATAAGTTAGTTGACGAATTCCTCACTGGTCCATAAATTTAATAGCAGACGTTTCGGCCTTTTTCAATGCTTAATACAGTTTTAATAGTACTTGGAACTAAATGCAAACTAAAATCCAAGGTATTTATAGTGTAAAATACGATACAAACAATACATACAATAGATTCTGTACTTGTGATAAAAATATGTCGAAAGAAAACTAATTAAGAACAAAGATAAAAATATAAAAATATGCCATGACTTAGGCTAAAGAGAATCTTACAATAGTAATCCAATCTAATTATATCTCCATATGCGTAGTGGCATGTATAAGAATAGGCTATCAAAGCATGGGTAGCAATATAAGAGTCATGTACATTGTAGGTACTCATAATAAGCCCGATGGTGACTGAGGTGAAAGAAAGGCAGACTAATATAATGCAATGCGGTATTAAAAAATACTGGCGTGTAGAAAAATGCACTCTCAAAACATGGGCAACAATAGATGAGTATGTAAGTGTAGTGAACAAACTCGATGGCAACAAAGGCGGAAGAACGGCAGACTAATTATATTTATATCTAATGCGGTTCTTCGAATTGAAATGTTGCCTTTTGTTAAGTCCATGTGGGTTGAGTGTGCATAATTGAGCACTCCAGAAAATCTCCCTAGTGAAGAGAACTTTGTGCTGATTATTAGAAGTATTTAAAATTTGTTCGATACCAATAAATTCAAAATCAAAAAGATTGTGCGGTTGACTATTAAAATGGATGGCTACCTCGCATGTCTTCTTGTTAGTCTTCATATGCAACTTATGGTTACGAAACCTAACCCTTAGTCCAGTGCTTGTTGAACCAATATATTGGATTGAACATTTCTTACATGTAACTAGATATATAATATTCTTTAAGGTGCAGCTAATGTGCTGTTTAATGGTGTAGGTTCTGCCAGTTTTAGTACTAGAAAAAATTGTCGTTTCTTTGAGATTAGTTAGAGTTCAGGACAAAGGATCTAAATTTGTTGTCATGAATAATATGAATCCAAAAATGAAGGAGCAACTTGAGAATCCACTGCATTACAGCAAATTAGATTCTAATCCCAGTGCTTTGTACACTGATTATATTTCTAAATGGAGTAGTAAGTGGCTAGCTAAGGACCAAATCACCCAAGAAATCGCTGATTGGGTTGTCAACAATGATGCTAAACCTGGCAAAGCTTTTGGCACAGTTAAGACACACAATGATAGTAATCCACTTAGACTCGTTACATCATGTTGTGGAACGGTGATTGAAAATTTGTCGGCATTTTACTTAAAGCCCGCTCTGGCTCAAGAGCTCCCTTCATTTGTTAAGGATACTACGCATCTTATCAATAAATTAGAAGGGGAACTCAACCCTAAAATGAACCCAACGTCTTTACAAAGATGTATTCGAAAGAAATAAGTTCTGCTATTTTATATTTCTGTGTTGCGCGTCTATGAGGAGAAAATTAGTCTCCAAGTTCGATTTTCAGCTGAAAAAATCTATATTGCGTGGCGGCTCAATTCAGTGCAAATTTCCCCATATAGTGCGTCACACATACCAAGGAAAAACGATCACACCTCTAGCACAAAGAAAACACACTTGAGCCGTCTGTACATAGCGGACGTTGTGAGGAAAGTTTTCGGATTTTCTCTTGCCAAACGCGCAACACAGAAAAAATAAATAGCAGAACCTAGTTATTTCGAATACATGTTTGTATAGACATTAGGTTGATTTTAGGGTTGAGTTCCCCTTTAAGTAATCTCTATTTTCATGATGAAATAATGAAAATAATTGATAAACATGCCCCTCTAACAAAGTTGTCAAAGAAAAAAAGTAAACAAGACACCAAACCATGGATTACAAAGGGTATTCGCAAATCAATAAGAAGGAAAAACAAATATTATGGGCAATTTATGCATTCAAAAAACAAAACATGTTTTATAACCTACAAACAATATAGAAATAATAACAACTTATTAACCGAGCGTGAGGTCTGTACAGAGAAATCTCAGACCGCGCTATTTCTGTACAGACCGAGGCCTTTTTCTCTGTACAGTCCCAGCAAGCGAGGTTAATAAGGTGTTCATTATATGACATTTTTTTGTATTTTTAGATGATTTTTTTTTCACTTCCAATTCAACCAAAACTCAATTTTAATGCATCAGTTTACTTGATTTTTCTTTTATAAATTCAATGATAACCAAGAAGAAAGTTTTACAGCATACTTAGTAACAGACTGGGCAAAGTTCTAGGACATTGGCCTTCATTATTTGGGCAAATCATTTGCAATCAAACCTTAAATATTTCGGGGAAATACGGCAAAAACTCAACGAGTTTTACATCAATTTTACACGACTTGGATTGTGAAAGTTCTCTAAAGTTCGGCATCTGTCAGTGCAATGGAAAAGTCACTGTGCATGGAGATATTCCAGTTTAAGACAAAAGAAATACCCAAGATCTCCTCTACTTAAAATTGGGGACGAAATAATAGAAGAAATAAATTGTACCAAATACCTTGGAGTCATATTGAACAAAAAATTAACATGGAAAGATCACATCGCTCATATTAGAACAAAACTCGCTAAAGTATTAGAAATTATACTTAAAGCAAGACACTTTGCCCCACTCAATTTTAAAAGAGATTTACTATTTAAGAAATAGAAAACATTTCCCGTGTTTCTATAGAGTTATAGAAACACGAGTGGGAGTTTGGGAGAACGAGAAATGGCAGTGGGAACACGAGCCCGAAGGGCGAGTGGTTCCACAGCTATTTCGAGTACAACAAAGGAAAATCGCGCGTTTATTATGATCATCAAAACATAAATTATCCTAACTATGCAGTCGTACGTCATGAACTTATCACATGACTAAATCAGTCAGTTTTGTCAATCCGATTCAGTGAGTTTGAAAACAGTTCCCTAGCTACGGAAAGCCTTTTAATTGGAGCCCAAAATTACACAGAATGACGAAGAAAAAGAAGTTCTATGGACTAATGCTAAAACTTGATTGACAATACACGGAAGCACGTAATGTTCAACAGTTCATTTTGCCTCATGGACTTCACGGCGTGGATCAAGCGGGCGCCGGTTTTCGTACCAAACAAAGTTTGCAGGAGACTTGAGGAGATCAAGACGTGTTGCAAGAAAGGAGGATATTTTGGATTTCTCTTTAAAATCTAGAGCTACAAAGCATGGAAGTCATTACTCGGGTCATCAGTTGTTTTGTACATTCTGTCTTCGTCGATTCGCCGTGTGTCATGCCTCATGCGGTCGCATACGGACGGCAGGTTGTTTTCATCAGACGCTTCAAGCTTGATCAGATTTCCTTGCCATTCTCATCCTCTACGGCACCTATAGAGAGTCATACTGAACCGTACATTCCTCAACAAGTAGAGTAGTCGAAAGGGACGGCGTTGGGTGGAGTTTTAGCATCTGTACAAGACTGTAGCACTTGGCTGTTGATCAACTTTGTCAGGTTTGTGCTCCACATTTTGCTGTATTTTTGATTTCCATTTCTATTTCAACCTCTATTTTGTGCATCTAGAAATATTTAAGACAGGATTTTTTTAAGTTCTCCGGCTTAAATCTACCAAACAATAGTTTTTAATTGAGCTTATATATAGTCAGCCAACATAGACTGTTTTCGCGAAAATGATTGTTTTATATCGCACAAATTGCGAGCAACTCAACTTTGTCCACAGAAATGAATGTTGTAATTCGTACTTTGAGATTGTTTTGAGTTCAATAAAACATCGGCTTGTTCCTAAACTAACAACACATTGTCGTTTCTTAAAATACTGTAGCTGGTTCTTCGTCGAATTGAACTTAGTGCTCAATGTTTTTAGAAAAGTGTAGGAAATATTTCGCCGAATTTCCGATTGAGTTCAAGGCCACGATGCCGGCATAATTTGCCATGTTTCTATATAGGAATGGGAATGACATGAAGAAATTACCATACTATACAATACAATACAATACAAAAACCTTTATTTAAACACGATTTGTTTAAACGCAGCACAATTGCTGATGTGGTCGTACTATGTTGTTAGTAGTGGGAGAGGCACCGAATTATCCCCCCTTTTTGGTGAGCTATGTTAATTTTTGGTGAGCGCTCATTAATTCAATGACGTCACAGTCTTATTGTCTTAGGTCATGCATAAATTAATTAGGGCGTACGGCCCTTTTTTAAGGCGCTATGCTATTTTTTAAGGCGCGCTCATGAATAAAGTGCGTCATATGAATAAAGTGGAATCTCATTAACTCAGAGGATTATCTATTATTTCTGTGAATGAGGTAATCGATCTATTCGGGCATGTTTGGGCAAAGCTTGAGCGGCTATAAAACCAGAACCTGTGTCTCTGAGTGAGTACAACCCAAAGTGTAAAACCAGAACCTGTGTCTCCGAGTCGGTTCAACCCAAAGTATAAAACCAGAAAACTCCAACTACAAGATGGCAAGGAAACCTATATCAGAAGACACTATTTGCATCGATGAAGTTGAAGTTGTCGAAAGAAACAGAGCATTTCCCAGGATATCAAGTACAATACATTTGGTGTATGCTGCACTCTGTGAAAAAACAATCTATGCCGAGAAAGAAAGACAATGCGAAACAAATCACCCAAGCCAAAGACAGCACGATTGCTTGATGATATCCGAAGAGGAAGCGTGGAATTTGTTCTACAACAATGCAAAAGACGAAGTCAAACCAGAGAGAGTGTGGGAGATTGTGAACGCTGTTTGCTACATGTTGAACATTGAAATTCATCGCTCATGGAAAGTTTACCTATCTGAACTTTACAAGTTACCCTGGACCACAGTGTATCTCTTACATCTTCAGTTCAGTAACAACGGATCTTCTATCATTGATAAAGTGCTTGAAGTAGTGAGACGTAAAATACATCCACCGAATGACATTGAACAACACGGCTTTGCCTCAAGATATTCTGTGTCTGTTCAAGAACAATTTTTTAGAAAAGATGAAGAGTTTATGGAGATTGATTGACTTTGTAATTACTTTAACTTTTAAATCAATAAAGTTCACTTGTTTTGATTGAACAGGTTTGGGCAAATCTTTGTTATGAATAACAATACACTATTGTTTTGGTAATCTGCTCTATAGTAACACAACGATATTTTTTATATCATTCACAACTCACTCGTAACGTAATTCTGAATATTTATAAACATTTACTAATAACAGTAAATCCACTGTGACTCATAAGATCAACTCTGCTATTGTTCTTAGGGATTAGCGATAACTGAAGGGCCTATTGTTTTGAGGAAAACACTTGAGAACTGAACTGAACTATAACTACCATACGATTAAAAACAAACCAGATAAATTAAACAAAGTTTATTCGATCTCAAAAACACCAATTTGCAGTTCGTTTCCCTTATCGTCGCGGAGTTGATAACTTTCTTATTTCTCAGTTCTTGGGTTGATATAATGTACCGTGTTACAAGATTACACTGATTTATGTTTCATTGATTTTTTTCTTGTTGACAAATGCTGCTTACTGATTGCTTATATTAAAACGATGACAAGAGGAAGACTATTTTTAAAGACATTTATTAATAGAAATCGACTTAATAAGACTTGTTTCTAAAAGGTACAAATGTTTGTTAATCACGGGAACCGGCACTGTTCCGGAATAGGTTGTTTTTGGAATTGTTTATTCAACAATAATTTTCGGTGGTGAATTGCAGCCTCGGTCGCTTCTTTCCATCCATAATCTTCCATGTTCATCAAGTTTTGCTTTGTTTCCAAGATTTTTCGGAAATCAGGATATTTTCTTAAGCTGTGAATCCATTTCATATCTTCGAACAACGCTTCTCTTAGGTCTTTTCTATAGGTAGGAACCAAAGCGTTACTGGCTTTGATTTCAGCAACTTCATGACTATCCCCATCGTGTTCATACTTTTGAACCAACGCTTCCCAATCTTCCTGGTGCCGTTCTTTAGCTTCGTTTCGAATTCTTTCCCAAACATCCTCTTCTCCGTCATAACTATCATCAGTGGAGTCCGTGCTCTCCTGAGAATCAGAGCTTTGATAAGAATCTTCAGTCATTTCATCATCTGAGTTGGAACGATTAGCAGCCATCGTTTATATCTTTACTCTTCTAGGATCGGGAGTACAATGTCAGACCCTTAAAAGTTTCCAACTTTATAGAAAACAAATTGGCGTGGTCACTAAGTTTAATAAATGTCGATTAGCTGATTTAGCTAAGGTCTCTCAGTTAGACCAACATAAGCAGGATTCCTAACCAACATATTTTCCATTATCAACAACTGGACTGATTTACATTCCTCGTCAAAAACTTTGTTTTTTGAAGTTTCGCTTCTTGTAAATATGGTTTACGTTCTTTTGAAATAAAAAAAAGAGGGATAAAACGAAAAAAGGCGGGACAAGAGGCGACAAAAGGGATGAAAAGGGCCTACTGACAAGATACGTGTTCACATTCGGATATAGCTATCTCCGTTCATCCTTTTCATCCCTTTTGTCGCCTCTTGTCCCGCCTTTTTATTTTTTATCCCTCTTTTTTTTATTTCAATACGAAAAAAGGCGGGACGAAAGGCGACAAAAGGGATGAAAGGAGATAAAAGGGACGATCAAGTAGATGTGTGTTATTTGATACTACCTTTCAACGAGTGAACATGGAAAATTGGACTTTGAAAAACTGCCCTGTACCTAATTGTGGATCAAAGTATCTTGTTAAATTATCCAACCACTTGGCACAAGTCCATAGGTTATCAACTCAAGAACGTAAACCATATTTACAAGAAGCGAAACTTCAAAAAACAAAGTTTTTGACGAGGAATGAAATCAGTCCAGTTGTTGATAATGGAAAATATGTTGGTTAGGAATCCTGCTTATGTTGGTCTAACTGAGAGACCTTAGCTAAATCAGCTAATCGACATTTATTAAACTTAGTGACCACGCCAATTTGTTTTCTATAAAGTTGGAAACTTTTAAGGGTCTGACATTATACTCCCGATCCTAGAAGAGTAAAGATATAAACGATGGCTGCTAATCGTTCCAACTCAGATGATGAAATGACTGAAGATTCTTCAGTATCAAAGCTCTGATTCTCAGGAGAGCACGGACTCCACTGATGATAGTTATGACGGAGAAGAGGTTGTTTGGGAAAGAATTCGAAACGAAGCTAAAGAACGGCACCAGGAAGATTGGGAAGCGTTGGTTCAAAAGTATGAACACGATGGGGATAGTCATGAAGTTGCTGAAATCAAAGCCAGTAACGCTTTGGTTCCTACCTATAGAAAAGACCTAAGAGAAGCGTTGTTCGAAGATATGAAATGGATTCACAGCTTAAGAAAAGATCCTGATTTCCGAAAAATCTTGGAAACAAAGCAAAACTTGATGAACATGGAAGATTATGGATGGAAAGAAGCGACCGAGGCTGCAATTCACCACCGAAAATTATTGTTGAATAAACAATTCCAAAAACAACCTATTCCGGAACAGTGCCGGTTCCCGTGATTAACAAACATTTGTACCTTTTAGAAACAAGTCTTATTAAGTCGATTTCTATTAATAAATGTCTTTAAAAATAGTCTTCCTCTTGTCATCGTTTTAATATAAGCAATCAGTAAGCAGCATTTGTCAACAAGAAAAAAATCAATGAAACATAAATCAGTGTAATCTTGTAACACGGTACATTATATCAACCCAAGAACTGAGAAATAAGAAAGTTATCAACTCCGCGACGATAAGGAAAACGAACTGCAAATTGGTGTTTTTGAGATCGAATAAACTTTGTTTAATTTATCTGGTTTGTTTTTAATCGTATGGTAGTTATAGTTCAGTTCAGTTCTCAAGTGTTTTCATGAAAACAATAGGCCCTTCAGTTATCGCTAATCCCTAAGAACAATAGCAGAGTTGATCTTATGAGTCACAGTGGATTTACTGTTATTAGTAAATGTTTATAAATATTCAGAATTACGTTACGAGTGAGTTGTGAATGATATAAAACATATCGTTGGGTTACTATAGAGCAGATTACCAAAACAATAGTGTATTGTTATTCATAACAAAGATTTGCCCAAACCTGTTCAATCAAAACAAGTGAACTTTATTGATTTAAAAGTTAAAGTAATTACAAAGTCAATCAATCTCCATAAACTCTTCATCTTTTCTAAAAAATTGTTCTGGAACAGACACAGAATATCTTGAGGCAAAGCCGTGTTGTTCAATGTCATTCAGTGGATGTATTTCACGTCTCACTACTTCAAGCACTTGATCAATGATAGAAGATCCGTTGTTACTGAACTGAAGATGTAAGAGATACACTGTGGTCCAGGGTAACTTGTAAAGTTCAGATAGGTAAACTTTCCATGAGCGATGAATTTCAATGTTCAACATGTAGCAAACAGCGTTCACAATCTCCCACACTCTCTCTGGTTTGACTTCGTCTTTTGCATTGTTGTAGAACAAATTCCACGCTTCCTCTTCGGATAACATCAAGCAATCGTGCTGTCTTTGGCTTGGGTGATTTGTTTCGCATTGTCTTTCTTTCTCGGCATAGATTGTTTTTTTCACAGAGTGCAGCATACACCAAATGTATTGTACTTGATATCCTGTGAAATGCTCTGTTTCTTTCGACAACTTCAACTTCATCGATGCAAATAGTGTCTTCTGATATAGGTTTCCTTGCCATCTTGTAGTTGGAGTTTTCTGGTTTTATACTTTGGGTTGAACTGACTCGGAGACACAGGTTCTGGTTTTACACTTTGGGTTGTACTCACTCAGAGACACAGGTTCTGGTTTTATAGCCGCTCAAGCTTTGCCCAAACATGCCCGAATAGATCGATTACCTCATTCACAGAAATAATAGATAATCCTCTGAGTTAATGAGATTCCACTTTATTCATATGACGCACTTTATTCATGAGCGCGCCTTAAAAATTAGCATAGCGCCTTAAAAAAGGGCCGTACGCCCTAATTAATTTATGCATGACCTAAGACAATAAGACTGTGACGTCATTGAATTAATGAGCGCTCACCAAAAATTGACATAGCTCACCAAAAAGGGGGGTAATTCGGTGCCTCTCCCACTACTGTTGTTTGAAGCGGCGTTTCGCAATGCAAGAAGAACCTGCACTTGAAGGATTTGGTGTCGTGGTTTACCTCGATAAAGTTCAAGAATTGGAAAGCGATGTGACTGTCATGACGGCAGACCCTCAATTTTTGACTCCGGCACAAAATATGTAAGTTTAATGCACGTTTTTATTATGTTACGGCTTTGAGTTTGGTTTAATAATTGGAACTAAACAGTGGCTCGGTAAACAAGTAATGGTAGTTGGATAACTTCATTTTAAAAATATTATCTGTGTATCTCGGTAGTCTGCTGATATTAGTAAATTTAGTGCAAAATGTATTATCTAAGTACCTTATGTTCCGTGTACTTTTTGCTATCTTTGGGTCTTTATCAGTGAATTCTTAATTAGGATGAAGCTTTATATAAAATTTCATGTTTATTAGTATCTTTATATAAAACGTTCATCCTAATTAGCAATTCCATGAGAAAGCTGAAACATCAATAGAAATTCCATTGTCTCAATCATTAAACCCGTTTCTCTCTGGGACAGAATTCAAATCCCTCCGCGGGCCTCTTTTAGAATGATGAGATTTTATCAGGTATAAAGGAGCATGCACGTGACTGATTTGCTTCATCTGATTGGACAAAATGCTCATTAATTATTCATGCCTTTTTGAAGTATCGAACAAATTTTAAATACTTCTAATAATCAGCACAAAGTTCTCTTCACTAGGGAGGTTTTCTGGAGTGCTCAATTATGCACACTCAACCCACATGGATTTAACAAAAGGCAAGAATTCAATTCGAAGAACCGCATTAGATATAATTATAATTAGTCTGCCGTTCTTCCGCCTTTGTTGCCATCGAGTTTGTTCACTACACTTACATACTCGTCTATTGTTGCCCATGTTTTGAGAGTGCATTTTTCTACACGCCAATATTTTTAATACCGCATTGCATTATATTAGTCTGCCTTTCTTTCACCTCAGTCACCATCGGGCTTATTATGAGTACCTACAATGTACATGACTCTTATATTGTTATCCATGCCTTTGATAGCCTATTGTTATACATGCCACTACGCATATGGAGATATCATTAGATTACTAAGATTCTCTTCAGCCTAAGTCATGGTATATTTTATATTTTTATCTTTGTTCTTAATTAGTTTCCTTTCGCCATATTTTTATCACAAGTACAGAGTCTATTGTACGTATTGTTTGTATTGTATTTTACACTATAACTATCTTGTATCCTGTTGGATCCTCCTAGCTAGCGACACCATCGTTGAAAAGTCAAGTTTGCCTTATTCATTCATATACATTATATATATACCCATTTGCAAAAACACTGCACTGCAAATAGATATATACATTTTGTATTCTTGTCAAATTTGACAGCTAAACCAATGGAGAACAATAGGTATAAATCAATGAAGAAACACAAAATGTCTGTGCTAAATCCTGCTCCAGTTGTCCAAGCCATGAATGTAGCGACATTTACGAATCCAGTGTAGAATCTGGCGTTTCATCTTCAATCCTCTTTCAGAACCTCTGCAGTAATGGAAGGAAGACAAACCTGCACACCAGCATCTTTTTTTTAGGTCAGTTTAGCCCCCTCTGAATTAACTGGGGATACAAGTGGACTGTGGAGTATAGTCGTGGAAGCAATCTTCGATTTTATGTTAACTCTGTGCGGCAGAGGACGTTTTGAAGTTTGAGAATTAGGTGGTGGTTTTCATGGGAATATTGTAGGTATCACACACCATGACTTCGGTCCTTTCTCCACCTTTGAAGTGCGCGTCTTTTAGTGTAAAGTTTTTCCTCACATTTTTAGGCTATTTACCCACAACCTCTTTAGTTTAGTTTTTTTTTATTCTGTGCAGTTTCACTGGCCTTCCATCAACAATTTTACCACTATAGTTGTGGCAGAGTAGAATACAGCAATAAGTATAATAGTTCCTCGACGTACATGCACTTGCAGACCTTCTTGGTCCGCCATTTTGGAACTGTAGTTACCAAAACCTCGCTTTGATGTCAATCTCTAAAAACCACAGTTATCCTAGGAAACGACTATTGCATGTCATTAGGGGAATGGTGTTAGTTGATCCGAGACAGCAGTAGTTTTAGATGTGTTAGTAGGTTTGTAAACAGGGCAGCGGTGTTCATTAAAGCTATATTTAAAGTGCCTATAACCCTTTTCTAATTTTTATAACTTATGAACCTCCGAAATGTTTTGAGTACTTCTGTGAAGAAAGTTTTGGTTTTGATTCACTACTTTATGTTCTGCGCTTGTTTGAAATCGTGTAAATGTAACCTTTCCTGATCCATGACCGCGTAAGTAAAAGCCTGGGTCGATACCTGTATCGACGTCATCTTGACGTCATATAATTAATTCGGCTTTGCAATCATTTGAATAAATACTTAACATGTTGACTAAAATGACTTTTTTTCTTTACTAACAACTCAAAAACTGTGTATATTTTCTATGCATCGATGTTGTTGTGATAAAAAGGCGCCATGGAGAATAATGCATTAATGAGATAACGTCTACCCAGGTTTCAACCCAGGCTTTTCCTTACGCGGTCATGGGTCAGGAAAGGTCACATTTACACGATTTCAAACGAGCGTAGAACATAAAGTATTCACTTTAAACCAAAACCTTCTTCACAGAAGTACTCAAAACATTTCGGAGGTTCATAAGCTATCAAAATTGCAAAAGGGTAATAGGCACTTTAAGGCGGCGCTTAGTTTCTCCTATTTATTGAGCATTACAGCGTTTACAATGAACCACATATATGTGAGTTACAGTCAATGCGATGTTTGATGGGCCTAATCTCGCCAGTCGAGTGAAATGTATAATTAGTTTGGCCGTGATTAATGTAGGTACAGGTTAAATAATTATTACCACAGCGAAATAAGCAAACATCAGGAATCTTGTTCTGCCATTTTTAACATGCTGGCTGCCTATATCAGACAATCAATTAATTCTAAAAACTTTATCAAGCAAACCAGAAAATATATAATGGCAATGGCAAAGGAACGTCTCGGGTCGTAATTCTATTATCGCAATTCCTAGTCTCGAATGGGTACGGGTTTGGGGGGGGGGGGGGGGGGGGAGGTAGTGTAGGTTGGGACATACATTAATTTTATTATCGTAACATTAAGTCTTAAATGAGTTGGGGTAAGGTGGGGTGGTGGGTAATTTTAAACTGAAATTTTATTAGCTATCTTAATTAGGGATGTCTCGTTAGAAGATTTTATGATGTAAATATTATAAAAAAATATATATACTTATATTTGTATAATAGTATAACTTTTTATTATATCTATATCTACTTATTTTGTTATATCGTATTTATTTTGTATCATCACAGATGAAGAGCCATTCATTAGAATGGATAGGCTGTGAATAAACCTTTATTATTATTATTATTATGAGCTATGGGGGTCGTTAAGCGGATCGAGTTTATCAGTGCCGAGTTTGGATTTGAGTAAAACGTAATCTGTAATTAGTATCTTCACCATAATTTGTTAGGTTATTCTACTAGTGCTTTATCGGTGACCCTTCATGCTATTGAGCAATTACATTGAAGAAAATATGTTGAAATAAAGATAAAATTAGGCATTACCAGAAATCACGGACATTTTGCGACCGCGATTAAGCCGAACAGCGGCGTTAAAATAAGGGTACCGAGCATGCGCATTATGCCGAAAATAACAAAGATAGCGTCGTGTTGGCGCTAGACCACAGGGACCCAAATGCAGCTCAATTCCTCGTTTTATTATATTAGAGCCTGCATTTGGTCTAAACAGCAGTAATACCTTTGAATAGTAAGCCGTCGGTGGAGTGGAGAATGGCAGACAAAACGTATTCGTCTCCTGTATGTTTTGATCTGAAAACGTGGGTTAATAATAATAATAATAATAATAATATTTATTTACCCACGATAAATTTACAGCGTTGCTGATGTGGTCGTGCTTATAACTACGCTATTCTACCCTAATAATAATAATAATAGTAATATAAAACTAATTAACTTATATTATATGACAGGAGCTACTTCCGGTCAAATGGCGCGCGCTGATTGGCCGTTTAGCGGGCGGAATTCTCCCGTAATGCCCACGGGCAATACGGATTTTCCCGCTGCAGTGTTTGTGTACACGAACCGGTCGAATTAAAACTTAAAAAGTTAAAACAAAATATGCCATATAATAAACACCTTATTAACCTCGCTTGCTCGGTCTGTACAGAGAAATATCAGACCTTGGTTTTTCTGTACAGACCTCGCAAAGCCTCTGTATGTACAGAAAAACCGCGGTCTGATATTTCTCTGTACAGACCTCACGCTCGGTTAATAAGTAGTTACTAATTAACTTATTCTATTCAGTTATTTACAGTAGTTCAGTGTTTCTTTTAAGATTAATTTTAAAACTATTAAGTGATGCAGTTGACTGTTCCAAAGCCTCGTACCTCTGTACGTTACGTTATTGACAATTTCAGGTAGTTGGTTTTCGGTGTGGGTAGACTGATACAGTGAGTGTTACGTAAGGAGTATGTAAGTATTCTCTTAGGAAAGGCATTACATAGTACAGGAGGAGCTAGGTTATGAAAACATTTATGTACAAAACAGGCAAGTCTTAGGTTATAGTAATAGTTCAGTGGCTTCCATTTGGCATAGGCAGTTACATCCTCACGTGGTGTTAGCCAATGGAGTCCGAAAATTATCCTTGCAGCCCGGTAATGAATTCGGTTAAATGATTCTAGAAGTGTTGTGTTACATGATCCCCAACATAGAAATCCATAAGTGATAAAACAGGAAGGATAACCTTGAAGTAGAAGTCTAACTTAGCATGCTCAGGAAGAAAATACAGGGACTTTAGAAGGTTTAGCTTCTGCACATACGATTTAATTAGGTCAGTTAAGTGCTTGGACCAGCCTAATTTGTCATCTATAGATAACCCGAGGCAGCGTATGCAGGATACCCTTCTTAAGCTGGAAGATCCAAACCTAACGGCTGCAATGGGTCCCATAAAAGAGCCTCTGTGTAATAGCATATATTCACATTTTTCCAGGTGAGCTGTCATTCGATTTGACATACACCAGTCATACATTATCTCAAGTACACTGTTTGCAGTGCTAATTGCCTCGTCACAGACACGGTGGTATCGTCTGCGTACATATATAGATTAGCGAACTCGTAATTGGAAATTGTATTGGGCAAATCATTGCAAAATATCGAGAACAGTATCGGTCCAAGGACCGATCCTTGTGGTATACCATATGTAACAGCTTGACTGCTGGAATGCACCCTGTTAATAACCGTAAACTGCTGCCTAGACTTAAGATAGTCTCTTAACCATGAACGGGTGCTGTCTGACACGCCGAGGGTGTAAAGCTTGTGTAGTAGAACGTCATGATCTATTGAGTCAAATGCCTTTTTGAAGTCGAAGAATATTGCACAGATGACTCTGTTTGCGTCAAGAGCCTTCCCCCAATGTTCCGTTATGTGTACCAGTAAGAGCTCAGTGGAGTGTGCTTTTTTATACGCCCACTGATATGGACTGAATAGATCGTTTACGTCCATGTGATTTGTGAGGGAATCCGCAACTGTTGTCTCCATTAATTTGCTTGGTACGCTCACGTAGTGAAATTGGTCTATAGTTAGTCCTGTCTTCTGCATCATCCTTTTTAAATACAGGTGAGATCTTTGCCACTTTCCATGTGCTTGGAACCTTATACTGCGTTGCCGATGCCATGAACAGAGCTGTGGGTGACGGCACGATGGCTGTATCTGCGAGCTTGAGCAGTTTAGGTTCAATACCGTCCGGACCGCAGGCCTTGTTGGGATTCAACTTCCTTATCATATTGGTGACGCCCTTCTCCGTGATATTAATTTCGGTCTCTACTAGGACTGTAGCTACATCAGCTGCATTGGTAGGGTGAGAGCATTCTAGGCGTGGCGGTAGTTCCGCTGCTAGTTTTTCTCCCACTGTCGAGAAGTGTGTGTTTAAAATGTCTGCCTTTTCTGCATTGTCTGTTGCTAGAGATTTATCATCACGCTTGATCGCGACGATTGGTGGATGTGTAGTTGTGGAGGTTGGCGTCATTTACTAGTTTCCAGTATGACTTGCAATCTTTCACTATTGCAAACATATCCTTGTAATACGCCGTCTTTGCTTTGCGCACATCTGCAGTAATACTGTTCTTAAGTGATTTATATTCGTCCCATAGCTGGGTATCATTGAGTTTCATAGCGCGTTTGAGTGTTTTGTATCTCAGATTCATTCTGTGTCTGAGCTGTGGTGTGATCCAAGGTAATGACTGGCTGCGCACCTTGAAGCTCCACCGAGGGGCGTGGTCTTTACAGACCCCATTGTACAGTTTGGTCCAGGCCCAGTAGATGTCGTCTAAGTCGTCAAAGACATTACAGACCGCCCATGGAGCACATGTAAGGTCTTTCATAAATTCATTTTGATTGAAGTTCTTGTAGCTTCTAGCGGTTACGCTCTTCGGTGGTGGACGGCGCACTTTAACATTAACTGTAGCTTGGTTCAGCCTGTGGTCTGATATGCCGAGGTCGAGATAATCTGTTGACTTGATAGAATGTGTCTGATTAGAGCAGACCACGTCTATTAACGTAGTAGAGTGGTCGGTTATTCTGGTAGGTTCAGAGTTAAACACTTTGAGGCTAAATTGGGCTAGAATATTAAGTAGCCTATTTCCGAGGTAGAAGCAGCCGCCTTGAGGTTTGTTCAGTAAATCACAGTTCAGATCTCCGACCAAGCACATATTTTTGTATTTCACCCATGTTTTCTCCAGCGGCTCGATAATGTTCTTGAAGAAATCGTTATCACTGGGAGGCATGTATATGTTTCCAAGTATGAGTGAGCTCGATTCAGTACTTATTTTGATCCAGATTGCTTCAACTTTTTTATAGTCCAATGATTTAAGGTGTTGAACAGAAAGATGACTAGCCGTATAGACTATACATCCACCTCCTGGACCAGTAGACCTGTCGCGTCTAATCAGACGGTAACCGTCGATCGTAACTTGTTTATTACTGATTGATTTGTCAAGGTTAGTTTCAGTCAAGGCCAGGATATCAAACTTGCATATTTGGAGTAATAATTTGACATCGTCGACTTTTGATCGGAGACCCCTTATATTCACATGGGCAATAGTTAATAGGCTTGTACCTCGTACCAGTTTCTGTGCGAAATCAACAAGGAAATCTGACTCCGCTGAGCTGTTGAGATTCTCGGGACCAGGATTGACTTCGACATCACCGTCGAGTATTATTTGTCTTGTTGCTGTTGTGTTGCTGTAATACACACATGGCCGGGACATTCTTTTGATCCTTGCTCTTGTTCTATTAATTGCCCTCTTTTTAGGAAAGTGTACATGACTCCAGCGATGCATGACATTATGCTCCGATCCATGCCGATTTGTTGGAATGTGTTGTTGGTATAGCCGGCTAATTTGTATGATAGATTCGTTCGTTTGAGTTACAAAATCTTGTTTAGCATCACAGGAAGAAAAAGTTATTGCGTCCTGATAACCGTTGTTGAACAGTGAAAATTGAGCCTTTGGTCGCATCAATATGTCCCTTCGTGCTATATCTAACATCTTCTGTTGTCTCCTGCTCCAAGAGAGCATATTGAAGTAAAAATATAAAACAAAATGCAGAACAACTTTAAACACGTCTGAGCTTCATTACGTCATTACGTAATTTACAGCGCGCGCTGGGAGAACGGTTATGTTCTGGCTCGAGCAACTTTTATGCTCTTCAAAAATTCAAATATGTCAGAGAAATATACAAATCAAAAATAACGGTATGATATGTGAAGTGATAAACTAAAAAAACAAACTAAAATAATGAACCTTGAGATGAAAAATGACTTTAATTAATGCTTTAAAATATAGAAGTAGACGGGAAAACAGAGTGTTGTAGTGTGCAAATAAACTAACCAGAGTGCGAGAGGGATAATGACGGAATGGAAATTATAATACAAACGAAAATATACTATAACTGAAAATAACTGATGAGTAAAAGTACGGAAAGCAGGGATTAGAGAAATAGTATAATAAATAAAACACAGAAAATGTAAACGATTCAACAATGTACTATGTATTAAGACCGCGGAATAATAAAGAAGAGCACAACAAGAAGAAAATTGTCTATTAAGTAAAACAGCTAGAAGGTACCGACCAGCGAAATAGAAAACTGAATTTTAAAGACACAAAATATGGAGAAACACTACCAAAATACACCAGAAATGTCGAACTAACCTTTATACGTAGATGTATGAGCTGATGTTAAGAACAAGTAAATATTGTAGCAGTAAAAAATAAAATTTGGAGAGCTTAAAAAGACCATAACCGTACACCATTAGCGCGCGCAACCATTGGTAGGTTCCTTGGTAGGCTAGCTTTGGAACTGTAATGGCGGCTTCTTGTATTGTATTGTATAAGGATATAAATTACTAAAAATAAATAATTATATTAATACAATCGCTCAATAAAATATGATAAATTATGAAAACTACTAACTAAACTAATATAACTACAAACTACCTGCTTTACATGAATGCCGTGTGAATTACAGTTTATAACTGAAGAGTTTAATTCAAGAGAAGAAGTTTCTGCAGCCAGATCGAAAACTGCTAAGAGTATAAGCAGTATGTAACTTCACTGACAGGATGTCAGTAATTTGTAAAGCGCCATGAGACTGTGGTGATATGGTGCTATATAAATATGGGCATTATTATTAACTAGGAAACATTTTGTCGCGGGGACAAAATTTTGTCCCTTCAAATCAAACTGGGACACGTCCCGGGGCCTAAATGTGATTGTCCCCTGGTATGAACTGTTCATGGCCCTGGGCCCAAATGAAAATAAACCAATCGTAAAACGTCATTTTACTTTCCCACAAGACCTTACGAACACTATTTCAAGATGGCGTCTGCTAAAATCACAATGTCCCTGCAACACGTCCCCTCGTCTGAACACAGCAAGGGATTTGTCCCCGGGACATCTCCCTGGGACTTGTCCCCGGGACATCTCCCTGGGACATGTCCCTTCGTATGTGCCGACCTTGACGGCGCCGTATCACGGTACTGCGCATGTCACAGTCTCCAGAAATTGAATTGATAGCTGTATTGTGTAACATCCAATGAGAATCAATCAAAACGAATTGCCGGAAACGCCACACTGGTCGGGTGATAGCCGTGGATTTTATTCTTCCTACATCCAAGGTTAACAGCACTGAGTAAAGAATGCATTTGACGCTAGGAAGTTCAGTACTCGCGAAAGTATGCAAGGTTAATTACTATTGGCTGTTTACTAGTTTGCACTATCGACTGTTATGGACTGGAAATTTACTTTCACAGCTTAATATTTCTATCGATTGGTCAGAAGGATATCTTGTTTAAGATGCTCTGGGCCTTTCGGCATCAGGACATTTTTAAACGGGAGTTTTCATACAGTAATACAAGCTATGCTGCAGCGCGAGTTCAGTAGTCACAAATGTCCGTGAAACTAATATCGCGTTCATTATTACTGATCAGTTTGCTCTATGGGTTCTCATGTATTCAATAATTACTTCTGGAGCTTCATATGTATGTCGATTGGTCATTAAGATTTCCTCTTTCAGTTTCCCCCGTTAGTTTGGACATTAGGGATTTATTCTTGGAGATTTCGTACAGTTTAGCGACCGTGTGTCGAAAGTACAAAAGTTCGCTTGTCAAGAAAGTGCGTAAACTGACATGCGGTTACTTTCATAGCAGTTCGATGTTTGACTCTCATATAGTCGATAATAACTTCTATAGCTTCATATGTATGTCGATTGCTTACAAGGCTATCGTGTTTGAGTTCATGAGGTCGTTTTGCCAGCAAAGAAAGGTTTTATCTAACGTTTCGTACTCCGGTCGGTTAATATAATTTCAGCCTCGTTTCTAAGCCGTAGATATATATTTCTTCGTATCGCTGTTGAAAACTGCCATATCATTTATAATATGACTTGAAAAGTTGCCATGTGTTTCATGTCTACTGGACATCCAAACCCTCTTCGCTTCTGGTTGGAATGCCAAAAAACTTCCAATTTCTTGCGTTTTTCGGCTGCTGTATTCAGAGTACATAGTGTCGGTATTCCCCGCCGGTAAGCATCAATTATGCTTTTTTGTTTTAGTTGTGTTGCAGTCTGCAACGACTAATTTTGAATAAACAAACACATCTTACATTTCCATAAATGACAAAAGGAGGCAAGGATGAGTTCAAAAAGAACACTGATGGAAGTCGATTTAAAAATCGATATTTCACCGCTCTGAGAATTTCGTTCCGGGCCCGAACATAATTAAAAAATCATCAGATTTTCACACATGCGCAGTACGGTGACACAGCGCCTTTAAGACATTTTTCACGAACATCCGAAACGGCACAAATTTGCGATACAAGTGAAGGATTTACGTTATCCTCAGTATATATAAAAATCATGCCTGAACCGGGAATCGAACTCGGGCCGGTAAGGAATCAATGCAGTGGTTTATCCATCCCAAAAACTAACCGTTAAACTACGAGAGAGTTCGTTGATAGATCATTTCAGCTTGCCTGTTTGTTGCCCCATTTCAGACCACGTGACTGTTCCCTTGAGTAATGTTTTTTTGGTTTTTCTATATCCCAAGAGGAAATGTACCAATTTTTATAATTGGAAAACAAAGCACTGAATCCTCTGGAAAACTGTCACGTGGTGTGAAATGGGCCTGCAAAAGCTATGCATAATGAGCTATCCGCCATTTTCTCCATGATTTCTGGTAATGATTAGTTAATACGTTTTTTTTCTTCCTAAGACTCTAAACCATAAACTAGAGGTTCCAGTTGAGAACAATGTTATTTAGTGTTAGTATTCATTACTATTTACTGAACATGTTTTAATTAGTAGTGTTCTTATCTTTGTTACCAATTTGAGTGTCAAGTCTTCTAACCAGCTAATCGCAGTCACCTCTGTTAGTATTGTTTGTGTAATATGGCAAGCAATTTGCGGCTCGTGTCTGATCAGAAGACATTAATGTCAATCAATAAGAGGTTGGAGACCGAATTTTCTTTTCCTATAAAGGTAGCACCTTGTTCTTATGTTTTTACAGCCCTTCAAAATGTCAGTTTGGTCAGACAAATGTGATAACTTTAAAGCTAACGCTACTCTGCTGTCTAACGTCTTATTTTAATACCAAGGATAGAAACTGATGTAGTGTCGGTAAGATTGAGGATGAACTGTAGTTATTTTGTATTTACGTTTCATGTTTTGTTTGTCTTTCTTGTTGATCTCAGGTAAAAAACCCGACAACCAACAAATACTGAATGGTCACGTATGACCTTATTTCTCAAGTATTTTTCGTTGCTAAGATTCTCGACAAAAGAGTTGTGATTAATATTTTAATGATTCTCGATTGCTGAAAATTAATTCAACTGAGGTTGCTACACAACATAGTATGCTGCCCAAACTGGAAGACCTTTGTACATGTATCCGTGTATATACATAGTTCACTGCAACTACAAATGGGAAGGCTAAGCCTCTGAATAACATTGAGTTTGTGTTCTGAGTAGGAGAAAAGGTTTTTAAGCCATTGTCGTGGGAAACTAATTTTTCGCATGACTATGTTTGTAGAGTATATTTAACAGTTTGCCAAACTATGTTCGTTTTCTGAAGAAAGTTCGAAACTCCCTTAGAACACAAAATGCCAAAGAGCCTGATGTGTCAATTACGTATACGTCAGCTGAAAATGTGCTGCCAATAATGATCATGAGCTTTAGTGACATTTTACACTTATCAATTGAAATCCCGACCCCCGCCCAACATTAGGTGGGGACATGTGGGGTATTTGATGGTGATTGGCCGATTTTCGTGGCCCCAGGGGGTCGGGGATTTTACTTGATTTGCTTCAGCTTCAAGTGAATGCACTTTCAAAGTTCTTGGAAGGGTGCGGATTTGACTGGAGCCCAGTTCATCTGTGGTTGGCGATCGTTTTCTCTCTCGTTTCTATACAAAAATCAATATACCATGGACAAATACAGCATTTTTTTCAGCAACTGCATCTGAGGGGAAGTGAGTTGTGTCCCACCTGCAAGCAAACTAGTTGAACAGTCTTTCAAATAATAGACATCCACACTAGCCTGCGAACAGGCGTTCTGTGCTTCATTAAATATGAGAACTTTCAACAATCAAGCAGCAGATAGCATATTCCCTTTAGTTTTAGTGCTATGGAAATACATCAGGCAAGAAAGAAAATTGTTGCTGAAGTGGGGATTTGGTCCCATTTGGTGGGAATTGTATTACATTGACGACTTTTTCAAATTAAATCCCCACCTGGGCCCAGGGAGGGGGGCGCCTAACAGAACGGCACTAAACATTTTTTTTATCCACCAAATACAAGATAATTGTACGATAAAATGACTGTAGTTAAAACATTAATTAATGACTCGTGATACGTCAAGTAAATAATAAGATGCATGTTAACTGAGACTGTAAGAGCGTTTGAGAAAGGGAAAGGAATTAAAACAATTGCCGGATATCTTGGAAATAGATTTTATGTTGCTTTCCTGATATCAATAGAGTAATGTTGAATTATTAGATACTGCTTCTCTTTCTGGTATGAATATAAAACGATTAAATCAATGTTTCCTATTTTCATAGAACCCGCTCAGAAACATGAGGTGGCGTAACTGGTTCATTTCGACACTATATTTGGTGTTGACGACAACCGTGATAGCACAGAAAGATCATTCAAGTAAGTTCTTATGACAACCGAATAAACAGGAACTACTGTTAATGCTTGTATAGCGCGCGCCATAACATGCCATCGATCTCATAGATTCAAAGGAGAAAACATGGACAATGTCACTTTATTTTTTAGGGTAATTTCCTAACGTATGATTCACCGCCATTTGAGATTGTCGGGAATTAAATTATTTTACCACTGAACGATTGGCAATGTGACAGAAACTGCGCTGATTGCCTAATGCAGATATAAAACGCGGGATCAGAAAGTTATGGATATGGTTATGGACGCAGGGCTTATTGCCTCACGACCGACGCGAAGCTTCGTGAGGCTTCTGATTGAGTGCATTGGGCTTCGCGCTTGGATTCCCTGTCAGTGTTGTCGCATATGCGGATTGAGATTTATATACGACGACGTCGACATATATTAAACATCGGAATCCCTTCTAGAATTTACGGTTTATCGAAAATCCAGTGTTATGATTGGTCAGCGAATTATAGGAGAACCAATCAGTGCTCTGATTGAAAAGTCCGAAGGTATTGTGATAACAACTAATCACCGAACCATGGCGCCATTTACGTCTGATTCTCAGTTTGGACACATTTTGCTTCAAGTTTATTTTTATACTATTTAGGGAGACATTACAGTAGAGAAATTGAGATATTATGTATACACATTTTGAGAGAATAGATAATAATAAATAAAATAAATAAGGAATATGTTATCAGTGTGCAGTGGATAAACTAAGTTTCATACTACAATATAGTTTTAAAATATGTTTCAACAGAGTAATAAAATTAAACTTGAGTGAAATTAGAATATAATATAAGGAGGAAGGAATGCAGATAAGGGAGAAGGAAAGATAAAAGAAAGAAAAGGCAAATCCTTGATTGAGAGTTCAAAAGATCAGTGTTGTTTGAGAGAAGTCAACGCAAATTTGCATCGAACCCGGGACAGAGTTTGGGAGCAAAGTAGTACTCTTAGCATCATTATGTTATTAGTAAGTTCAATTTAGTAATGTGAAGTTTTTTTATTTAATACAGTTATTACATTTGTAAGTATTCTTAGTAATTTTTAGTATTGTAAATAGATGTACAGTTATATTATTCTTAGTAGTAGACACACGACCCCATAAGCCTTGTGCTTTAATCATAATCGTGTTTAAATAAAGGCAATCTGTCTATCTATATAGCACAGCTGTACATGCTTGTACTTACGTGTTATTTCCTTTTCCTTTCTCTCTCCCCTTCCCCTTCCACTCTTTCCCCGTTCCCAGACCCCGGATTTGAGCTGAGACTCCGTCACCGATAAAGAGTTGCCTGTCGAGGAGGCTGGGAAATGCGGAGAACTCAACAGAAATAACGCGAGATGATAGACACCTTTATTTAAACAGGGTTACTCTTTCAGTATTTACAGATGTAAAAAAAAATATCACTAGAGGCCCTAGTTTACTAATAATGGTATATAATAAAAAAATATATGGCTCACTATAAAAGGTATAAAAGTATAAGAATAAATATAAAACTAAATCAAAATTACTCTAAGCTATACTACGATAAAACTAAGTTATATATTTCGATTAAAAACTAGACAACCATGGTAATAAAACGCCCTGTTAGTACATTCCAGCCTTATTGACGGCATTCTGAGGTGGTCGCTCTGCCTTGTCTTCCTACATATTACGTCCCTATTATACTTAAAATAATCTACTAGAAATTGTGGGCAGCACTTGTTTAAACATTTCTTGACTAACTTTAATACATTCCCCTCACGTCTACGTTCTAATGTTCTGTAACCAAGACACTCTAGCGCTTCATCACTGCTGACCATCCGCATAACGATGCGTGCTGCGCGCCTCTGTAACTTGTCTAACTTATCTGTATTCACACTCCCACAGCGGTTCCATACAGCATCACAGTAATCAAGAATAGAGAGAACAAACTACTTGTAGATGGCACTGGCTGTGTGCATACTGATGTTCTTCCTAGGTCGGCCGAGCATACTCCTATTCTCTTCCCTACTTTACTGAGCAGATATTTTACATGCGCATTCCACGTAAGGGACTCATCCAAAATTACTCCAAGATACTTATACTCAGAGACACGTTTAAGATCCTGACCATCAATAGATGCTAGCTAGCCTAGGACCTGTGCCAAATAAAATACATTCTGTTTTACCCTTATGAATGAAAAGACTGTTATCTCGCAGCCACTGAATGACTAAGGCGAATTCTTTAGTAAGAGTGTTTGCTATTTCCTGAGCATCGCTACTGGTAATATACATAACTGTATCATCCGCATACATAAGAATTTGACATCGCTTAAGAGCCAAATGCAGATGATCGATGCAGATTTGCCGTTTTGTCACTATACAATACTTTGTCAGTTTATTTGCCGCGGAGATATCGAAACCATGGCCCTATTTAAGGCCTGAAACCGAAATGTGAGACCCTATTTAAGGGACAAGTGATTAAATAATTACTACGCAATGATTTACGTTTATTGAAGATTGTACGTACAAATGCAAATGCACGATATTACAAATCAAGAATTAGGGGAAATAAAAAAACCTTACCCGCAACCTTCAGCTTTGATATGTGAGGTTTCTCGTGTTTCTGTGTGCAGTAGAAGTCAACTATACCGAAGAAAGAATCTAGCTAGAGTCTTCACTCAGAACCGGCGTTTGAAAAGTGGAAATGAAAACTAACGTAAAAGCGATCTTGAATAATAAACTCATGTAAAGACGTTTTTTATCTAAGCTTTAAAATGAGAGCTTTCCCATACTTCTGTTTGCTCTAGAAGTCAAACTAAAAAAGCTGAGGAAGTACTGAAGGAAACACGTCACTGTTTCTTTAAAAACAAAAATATTCTGAGACGACGCAAAAGGGTTACTCACGCGAAAGTACGTAACACCGCTCAATATTAATATATTATGTTTTCCAAAATTCGTAAACAATTGAAGTAGAATCAACTCAAAAAGTGGCTTTATGCTCGGTGACATCGTTAACTTAAGAGTACACGTATTTTTGGTGTATTTTTGACGTATTTTTGCTTTATTGGCGATACGTTTGAAGAAAATATTTATTGTATGAAGATAAATGAAGATAATTCTGGCATTTATTGACAGCTGCCTTGCCATATGTGGGACGTTTGTTTTCCCATAACGATTAATGAACAACTAATCAGGTATCGATAAAACGAACTGCTCATGCGTTAGATATAATTGTTTTGCATTAGAATAATTCTTCAACAGCAACTACGTGTCTCGAAGAACAATATGATTCTTGGTGATGCCTATTTAAGGATCGGATATTTTATGATAATACCAAATATGACATCCGGCATCTCGAAAACCATATCCTATGGGAGTACCCCCTCCCCTCTTTCTCCGCGGAGAAAGTACAGACTCCAAACTGTGAAGGAAAATATTATGGAATATCACCGGCAAATAATTTCGACATAAACTGAAAAACAAAGCCAAAGAAAACTTCGATTTCTGAGACAGTTATGACACTGCACGTTTATTAAAATAGTTGTGAGACTTCTGCACTTAATGAATTACTATTATTAGTATTATATAGAGAATACTACATATAAAGTGCGCGCGTACGGAATTTACGCACGAGTTGGTTCGTATCAGAAATCGAACGAGCGAGGCTGTAGCGGTTGCAGCCTTTAAACTATAAATTATCGAATCACGGGGATATTGTACGGATACATCGGACAAACAATAAATTGAGGATCGCCGTTTATTTGAGCGAACATTCGTTGTTATCCAATGTTATCGTAAACTGAAATTACAAGCGAATAATTCCGAATTACTATAATTGTAAGTGCAAAGTTCATATTACCGATCCGCTAACACAGCACGTGGCTTACTTAAAGTTACTAAGAATCTATACGAATAGAACTACATGTATATGCACATCAACTGATAGAAACTAACAATCTATAACAATGAACATAAATGCATACATCAATATCGAGATCAGATGTTTTGGCGTTGAATGTGTCGGCAACAACAGAATCACCACGAGGTACAGTATTGTAGTATTAACTAAATCTAAATAAAGATGACCTAAATAAACTGGTTATATACTTCATAATCATATACAGTACTTACATATTGGTCCCACTATGCCGATGGCTTGAACGAAACCATGTAGCACACAAGATTCCAATAACAAATAACTGAGCCGACTAAATCTAACTGCATGTTCTAGGATACTAAATTGCATACGTGATTGACATATCAAGCGGGCGATGCTGACGTAAGTCACACAACATGATACATAATAAACAAAGGCCGGCTACGTGGCCTTTACAGATGCTTTGCGAGTGAGTGAGATTTCTGATACGAACCAACAAGTGCGTAAATTCTGTACAATGCACTTTCCATGCCGTATTTGCTTTATTATATACATACTGAGACATCCATATTGTTTTAGTACAATCTTTAATCTTCCAAAAACACTGCTATTTGCTGTGCACATAGAAGTAGTGAATAAATTATCAAAGAAAAACGGCATAAGATTTACATAAGTTTAATGCAGAATAAATATTGTAGTTAGAATCTGTATTCGACGCTAAATAGAAATTAAGATGTGATTATGAAGTGCAGAGAGAATCCGTGAGAGGAGTGAATCGCTGCTTTGAACGGATGATACTCGGAAAATTAATCTGAATCGGACTCGCCTACTAGTCTGGTTCTCACTTTGACTGGCAATTATAGTAGGCGAAGAATTTACAGTGTTTACTGAAATGTTAAAATGACCTCCAGTTATATTTGTTCCCTCAAATAATTTCAACATAGTTGGCATTGTAGTGTTTGGTGAGCTCGCGCCATGACTGAAAGTGCGTTTTGCAGTGTTTTTGATTCGGTGCAACTCAGAATGTTACGTTGTTGCTCTAGATTAACAGTACTGTAGTTATTAACACTTTGTAAGTTTTTATGGCCACTTAACTGCATAATATGCGTCGAAGGGATGTCATTATCGTTGAGTTTTTGCATCATGCGTTTGCGAGCACTGTGATTTGTAAGGCGCTCGTTGGAAAGATCAGATTTTGCCGCCATTGTTTTCATACATACATACACCTCCAAGAAATCATTCCCGTACGGACCAGAAAAGGCATTGAAGACCCTAGGAGAGTTTGTTGCAAAAGTCACAGTGGACGGTACTAGCATTGAAGCAGAAATTATAGTAGTCCCAGGCACAAGCATACCTCTTCTGCGCCGTGAAACAGCTTCAAAGCTACAACTGCTTCACGTAGGACCACAGCTCATTACTAATACCAGTCGCTGTGAGCAAATAGTAACAAAGTATGCAGATTGTTTTGAGGATCTAGGAAAATTGGAAGATTTCAAGCTGAAAATTCATGTTGATTTAAAAGTTCAGCCTGTTGCACAGCCATTAAGGAAATTACCATTTAATGTCAGGAAAGCTGTCGGAAACAAGCTTGAGGAACTGATTGAGAAAGATGTAATTGAACCAGTTTCGGGGCCAACACCATGGGTTTCACCACTTGTTGTAGTACCCAAACCAAATGGAGAAGTTCGTATATGTGTTGGTATGAGAAGAGCAAACGAAGCCGTCGTTTGTGCGAGACACCCAATACCAACAGTTGATGAAGTCCTTCTAGAATTGAATGGAGCTTGTATGTTTACAAAGATTGACTTACGTTAGGGGTATTCTCAAACAGAATTAGAGGAAGGATCACGGGACATCGCAACATTTGTGACCCACCAGGGACTATACAGATATAAGAGATTGATGTTTGGAGTTTCAGCAGCACCTGAGATGTATCAGCATGTAATACAACAAACGTTGAATGGGTGTGAGGGAGCCTATACAATATTTCTGATGATATTATTGTTAGCGGGAAAGACCAGGCAGAACATGATGCACGGTTGGATAAGACACTTGCAAGAATGCAAGAATCAAAGAAGCTGGACTCGCTCTCAATAGAGAGAAGTGCAAGTTTGCCATGGATAAGCTCGTGTTCATGGGCCATGTGCTTTCTGCAAAGGGAATTGCACCTAACCAGACAAAGATAGAGGCTGTCACCAACGCAAAGACACCTGGGAATCCAGCTGAGGTGAGAAGCTTCCTAGGATTGGCTAATTACTGTGCAAGATTCATCTCAAATTTCGCGACCATAGCTGAGCCACTCAGAGCACTAACAAGATCTAAGACAGATTGGCTGTGGGAGAAGAGACAGCAAGATGCTTTCGATGAGCTTAAGAGCAGAAACTCAGTTGATAGTTGATGCTAGTCCTGTGGGCTTAGGGGCCATTCTAGTACAGAAACAAGTAGATGGTGAGTACCAACCAGTGGCATAGCGAGCAGAACCTTGTCTGATGTAGAGAGAAGATATTCGCAGACAGAAAAAGAAGCACTAGCTGTGGTGTGGGGTTGTCAGAGGTTTCATATTGATCTGAGTGGGATGGAGTTCACCTTGATCACAGATCATAAGCCTCTTGAAGTGATTTATTCGCCCAAGTCAAGGCCTCCAGCTAGAATCGAAAGATGGGTCTTGAGGCTGCAACCATACAAATTTAAAGTTATCTACAAGCCAGGACCAACACATACAGCAGATGCACTGTCGAGGCTACCCCAAGTGAGACCTCATTCGAGAAATGTTGCAGAAGAGTACATCTGTTTTATTGCCGAGAGTGCAGTGTCTAAGTCAATGACGTGGAAGGAGATTGACGAAGAGTGTCCAGCATGAACTGAGTGTGTTTGGACAGACAGTTCTCAGAGGAAACAGAATTGACATGCCTATGAAGATGCGCAAGAAGACATTAAAACTTGCACATGAAGGCCATCAAGGAGTTGTTAAAACGAAGCAGAGACTGAGAGAAAACGTATGGTGGCCAGGAATTGATAAAGATCTTGACCGAATGATTTCAGCATGTCATGCATGTCAAGTAGTAGGAGATCGTTCAAAGCCTGAGCCAATACAGCCAACAAAATTACTAGTAGACCATGGCAAAGTCTTACCATAGATCTATGTGGCCCATTTCCATTAGGAGATAACCTCCTAGTTGCAGTAGATTACTATTCTCGTTGGCCAGAAGTTACAGTAATCACGGCAACTACATCTAAGGCGATTATAGACTGTTTAGATAACATGTTTACCACACATGGATTGCCAGAATCTATCACAAGTGACAACGGACCACAATTTGTATCGTCAGAATTTAAGTCGTATCTAGCAGACTGAGCAGCACACCTCATTGCACAACTGGTAAGTGTCCAGCAGAACTTATCTTCAACCGACAGATTCGAACAAAGCTTCCAGTATTACCAGCCCAAGAGATACCTGGTACAAGCAACATGATACTCAGAGATCAGAAGATGAAGGAGAAGTAAAAGAGTTACGCTGATGAACAACGCAAAGCTGTTAAAGCAGACATCAGTGTAGGAGATAGAGTACTGTTAGAGCAACACAAAGAGAACAAGTTAACAACAAGATTTGCACACGAACCTTATGAAATTGTTGACAAAACAGGAAACTCTGTAATCATTAAGAACTCTGACGGACGGTCAGTATGCAGAAACTCTTCACACATGAAAACGTTTGTAGAAGATGAAACAGCAGGAGCACAACCTGACCTAAAGCCTAGTGGTTATGATGAGGAACATTTTACTCCAGAAGAACCTACAGTGAAACAGAAAAGACCACTCCCCAAGTCGGGAATGCAGACCACCAGCGTATTTTAACGACTATATGAGATACTGAACTGAAAGACATGTTATGAACTTGTTTATTCCAGTACACGTATCCTTTGAACAGATACAGTATAGTTATTGTGTTTAATAAAGGAGGAATGTAATATTTGGTTCACGTCCGGTTTATTCAAAATCTCACTTCCTGTATGTAAATGCCCAGTGCGCCCAAGTACTGATGGTTATTAAACATGCGTGTTTCGAGCACGAGGTTATTTGTGTGGCTCTCCTTGAAATCTAATATATACACTACAGCCAGGTCTTCGCGGGGCCAACTTTGAGGAGCTCATTCTCAACATTAAAACGTTTTATCAAATTTAAATACATTTTCTGAACAAAGGATTCTTTTGAGCCCAACTGTGTTTTTCGCTCGGGTATCCCTTTAACAACTGTTGTAAATTAACTCTAAAAAGCCCTTGAGGGCGTGGCTAATACATTGTATTGTTATATATATATATCCATATGTTTTCCAGATATAACGTTCGCCTTCATTGGCTGATTTATGGTCGCCTGACAAGTAACAAAACAAAATGTTGCCCGCGCAACAATAGACCTTTCCCACGCTGTGGCCATCTTAGAATAAACCTATTGTTAATGCTTACCCAGCCTCGGTTAAACACATTTGAGAGCGAGGCTGGGTAAGCATTAACAATAGATTTATTCCAAGATGGCCGTAGCGTGGGAAAGGTCTACTCTAAGTTGTTGCCCGACACGAAATCACATCGTTATACCTGACTAGCAAAAGGCGGGAAATATTTGCTTACCCAAACCTTTAAATCTTCATGAAAACTTACCTTTTTCGTCGAAAGAAAGCGTTTAAAATGGAACCAGCTCCAAAGAAACGATTTATATTTTTATCAAGAGTGAGAGAAAGAAATGGGTAGCTAAAATAAGATGCAAGAAACAAACAAAAGGCTACTACAAATGCCGTAGCGACTCTGGCAGCAGCTTCACGAAAAGCCTCGCTTGTATAAGGTCGTAAAAAGTTGTCTATATAACAAAACACTTAATGACTGGTCGCTCGGGAAACCAGTAAGTTTTGTTTCCCTCTACTCTCGATTCCCTCGACTCGCGTCTCGGGAAACATCGAGAGCCTCGGGAAAACAAAACTCACTGTTTTCCTCAGTGCCAGTCATTAAGTGTATATTGTACATACCTCATTTAAACATTCTGGCGTATAATCGTAAACTAAAAGTACAGTACTATATCCTAAAAGACTTTTACGTCGGCTATATGAGTTGTAATTTGTATTTTAGAAGACAAGGTGAGTAAGTTAAATTCAAAATATGATAATATTTTCAATAAGTCTGATACTTATCAATCTTATTTGCTGTTTTCATTGAAGTGCGACCCTGAAGTTTCAAATCTCGTTCAGTAAAATTGCATTCAACCGACCGACACTAGACTGTCTAGTCTCATAGAAAGCTGTAACCGCCTAGACTTAATGAAATTTTGATTGAATGTCGGCAATTTCCAAGCGCGACTTGAAACTTCCAGGGTCGCACTTCATTGAAAAGAATAATAATATTTCATTTGCTTCAACAATTGAATATTTGTTTTAGTTCGACTGGTTGGTAGTTCAAGTCCCTACCAAGGACGTGTAGAAGTCTATCATACCGGACAGTGGGGTACGGTCTGTGATGATGGCTGGACAGTAAATGATGCAAATGTTGTTTGTCGCCATCTTGGCTTAATTCGTGCCACTTCCGCTCTCTGTTGTGCACATTTTGGAGCAGGATCGGGTCACATATGGATGGACAAGGTGTCATGTAATGGTACAGAGAGTTATATTACTCAGTGTTCGTTTAGCGGATGGGGAATCCATAATTGCCAACATAGAGAGGATGCTGGAGTTATTTGTGCAGCGAATGGTATGATATCAGATAATTCTCATTTAAAAGTTACGTTAATGATTATACCATCACCTGTAAAGTCTTGTATCCTTAGTTTAAGTCCAAAAGGTCGTAGTTGGGTTTCGTGGCGAAAATTAATATCGTTTTAATAGAAACGATAATTCAATCAAATCTTAATATTTAATTTGATACCACATATTATTATTTTATTTAAAAGTTCGACTAGTTGGCGGTTCCAGTCCCTATCAAGGACGTGTAGAAGTCAAACATAACGGACAATGGGGTACGGTTTGTGATGATGGCTGGACAGTTACTGATGCAAGCGTTGTTTGTCGCCATCTTGGCATGTCTCGTGCCACTTCCGCTCCCTGTTGTGCACATTTTGGCGCAGGATCGGGTCACATATGGATGGACCATGTGTCGTGTAATGGTACAGAGAATAATATCACTCAGTGTTCATTTAACGGATGGGGAACCCATAACTGCACACATCGACGAGATGCTGGAGTTATTTGTAAACATGGTATGTTAAAGGGAATTATCATTTAAAAGTTACTTAAACGATTATACTATCATTAAATCATGCTGATGTGGATATGGTAACTGAATATTATTTACGGTCACGAACGGGCTTCGTGCAAAATGTACGCGTGGTTCTAGCGCAGCAGTCCTGGTATAAGACTGGCATGTTGCGTCCCTAGTGAATCATTGACATTTTGCTATGAGTGTACTCATAGTTTTGGCCTCTTTCGACCCACCCTCCTCCCCTTCCGCAACGGGTTTTCTTTGAAACTACTGCAACTACAATACTTCATACTTCATACTTCATACTTTATTTATCTTTCTTTAAAAAGGCTTTTCAAAGACAAAATACAAATACAATACAACTACAGTGTACATGATAATTTGAATTACATCTATTAATTTAACCTATTTTGAGTTTGATATAATTTGCTCTTCAGCTTTCGCTTGAAACTTAAAACGTCTTTACTTAATTTCAGTTCATTATCTAGTGAGTTCCATATTTTTACTGTTCTGTAATAAAAACTTCTCTGACCACTCGCAGATTTGAATAAGGGGATTTGTAATAATTGCGAGTTTCGAGTTTCACGACCACTAATATTGAAGCGCTTCGTGAATTTAGATATTAAATAACCTGGTGCGGAATCAGTCATACATTTGAATGCATTGATGTATTGTATGTATATCTGCATGTACATGTATATATGTATGTTCGTGTATGTATGTGTGCATATGCGTGCGTGTATGTATGTGTGTTACTACTACGTTTGTACAACTTACTGCCTTGGAAATATTTACATTACAAAACGTAACCATACCAAGGCAATGAAGGGCTATTTTTACATTAAAAAAGTGTTTTTTTATAATCAAAAGTTAATGGAAACAAGTAATTAACAATTCAATGATTCTACTGTATGCGGCGTTTTAGTATCTTTCTGGTTATGTTGCTAGATTGGTGCGTTCGAAATTTAAAATTTGCAATCTTCGAGCTAAACCTAAGTTTAATTTCCCGATAGTTACCGAGATAAATATTTCCATCTAATTCTGAACTCTCAAAAACAGTTTCGATTTGAACCGAGTTTACCGTTTAGGATTAAAATAATATTTCTTATCATCCTCGCGCCTGTGCTTATATACCGTAAAATTCCACTTATAAGCCTCCGGTTATACACTGATTCTCAGCTACTGGGTTTAATACAAAAGTGCCCAATTGACATTTCAAAAGTCAAAAAATGAAGTTCTCGTAAATCCGTTTGTAATGATTGCAAATGTGAAGGCATATTCTAAACTTTATTTTCCCAAAATATGACAGCCATATCTCAATGCCACCTGAGCTATCTAGAATGTTGTAAAGGTTATTCATTATCAAAAATTAAGGCCTTTTTCAGCAATAAAGAGTATAATATGGTATAAAAACATGAGAAAGCAGTCTTAATTTCTTATTCTTCAAATATTGCGAAAAGTTAAGGGATATTCATACACAATGCTGTACATTTTCAAGATAACAGCGTCATATTTTCAGAAATATCACAATTTCATTTTAATAATTTGCCTTTAAAACCACTATCTCAAGCATTGACATTTTTATTAAAATCTCCCTCGGAGTAAAACTCGTGATGAAAGGTTTCGTAATTTGATTTTAACATATATCCACCATCGTTTTAAGAAATATCACATGAAACCCCCTGTGTGTTTTTGGTGAGGTTGAGGCAACACTAGAAACGTGGTAACGTAAGTTACATGGCAGTTGAGAACATAATGCTAATTCAAGCAGCTTAACTGCAACTTACTAACGAAATGAGTCCAACAAGGCAATAACTACATTGTAGTTCATTTACCATAATGTGTTTACCATAATTATTTCATTTAGTTTATTTGATTTTTTAAATATTGTTTTTATTTAACATTCGACAACACATAATGCTGCTGGAAACTGATTTAATAAGCGTGAATGCGATTCCTGACAGTCACTGATAATATAAATGTATTACTAATGCTTGGCAAGTATAACAAAATAACAGAAGTATGCAAGACAAGGATTACTTCTGTTTCTATCATAATAAAAGTGTCAAATATTCCTCCATTTTCGTTTAATATTTTCTTACACTTGCTCACACTTTTGCAAGAAATGCTTCGTCTTTGTATAAGACAATTATGCAGAAAATGGAAATTATGGAAATAGAAAAAACATGTGTAACTTACGTTACCTATAAAAAGAGATGTAGACCAAATGCATAATTTATCTGAAAAACGTTTTTACAGCGACGTTAAAACACTTTAATAAATGGTTTGCGCGCAGTTGAATTACTTTTGACGAACTTATCTACGGAGAGTTTTAAAGTAATTATCGCTTTTTTGTGAGAAAGTCAATATTTATATATGTGTAACTTACGTTACTTGCACCCAATAGACAATACGTGAGTTAAAGGTTCCAACATGTACATCCATCTTAAAATACAAGTGCCTGTTGCTAAGTGAAGTATTCATGCAGAAACTACCACGTGCAGGATTTGGTTAGGTACTTTGTATGCATACTTAATCAGCTTTCACAATTACCTATTTTTGCCTATTAAATGTCTCCAGGAGAGTTAAAATGTTTCTCTGAGCACGAGTATAAACAGCCGAGCCTATACTGATACTGCTGAAAAGGAACAAGTAGTATTGCCAAACCTTTAACGGAGGAGTCTTTCATCTGGCATGTGTCTAACGCTTAATTTAAAATCATCTTAATTTTTGGTAACGTAAGTTACTGGTAACGTAAGTTACATTTTCCAACTTCAAATAATGTTATGACACAGAAATAATTTGATGTTCACAATAACATTGATTAGTATACGTACTGTTAGTTATCTTTACATGCACGTCGGGCCTGTTTGCCTCAATTTTCAAATAAGAAACATGGTAACGTAGGTTACAGCTCCAAAAAGCGACGCTCAAGTGCAGCTAAGAAAATGCATTCCTATGTCTATAAATATTGAATCCAGTGCCGACGCACTTTTATTTAAGAAAGTAGACTAAAAAAGAAGCGGTGTGGTCTTAGTGAGAACAATTGCCGAGTAATCAAAGATAGCTAATTACTCGGGCTGCCTGGGGCAGGCACTAGTCTAAATCTGCAGGCCGTTATTGTTTTGTTCTGTGCAGCAAAATTTCTGCGCATGCGTTAAATTATGCATTAATTGTTGGCGCTAATCGATTTCTCTCCAGTCCAGTCGCCATCTTAAGATTCTGCGGACGCTATTCTTGTTTGAGGTACGTTTCGTGGGTTTTATGTCACATTTCATCACATTTCATTTTACTCTCGGTCATAATACATACCAGCGCAAACACCGTGATCGGTAGGCCAACAGTAAAATAATTTTGACCGTGTTTTTGGCTGGTTTACCGATCTTGTATCGAGACCTGTGTTCGTTATACAGGTATACTGTATAGCTGATTTATAGCGAAACCTGCAGTATAACAGAACAGCAGACTAAATTGTAAACGTGTGTTACATGAATAAGTAGTGTTTACAGTAAAAAGGTCAACTTCTTTAATTTACAAACGAGAAAAACAAAAATATTAAATTACATATATACTAGGGGAGCAGAGAATAAAAGTCACCGCGCTATCGGCCACTACTAAAGACAGCTAAATTCAACTAATAATTCTTGCCTTTGGTTATTTCTAAGAGGATTTCAAATGAAAGTGTATTTCATCTTCAATCTCATTGGGAACACACCATCAGAAATCTGAAGAAGGGTAGTTCAAAATAAAAAATTAAAATCCTGAAACGCAAAATATCAAATAAAGAAACCTGCCTTGCACATCCAAGGGGACAAAAAAATGGCTGCATTGATGTATATAGCGATACTTACTGTTTGTAAACTTACTGTTTGTAAACACTGATGTCATTTATATATTTGCATATATAATGTGGCTGGTAAAAAAAACGCGTGTTTGTATGACTTGTATGTCATCTAGCTGAATCCTAATTCTTTTATAAGGCTTATAAGTTAAGAGCATATAAGCTTCGATGAAAGGGCTTGCTTGCATTTTGGAAGAACAAGAAAGTAATTTGGCGATGAATAAGCACCGACCTGTGATATTTTATAAGCAACTGACTGCGTTCACGCTTCGTTTCTGCCAACCACAGAATATAACAAATGTGGCGTGACTGGCCTGTGTGACGTCACAGTAAGTATCGCTACATAGTGGCCCGAGTGAAAGCCATCCCTGCAGACAGGCGAAAAATCCTATCTCACTACAAATCCTTTGAAAACAAAATTAAATATCTCTTCCCTCGGCAGATATTTGAGTTTCTTCGTATTTCTTTCAAATTATGTAGGTGAAAGTAGATTTTCAAAGACATACAGACTGGGAAGAAACGTATGTCCCACTGAGAACGTCGGAGCATCATATGTGTATGTCTCACTGATTTTGTAACTAACGTTACTTCT